>JAJQZP010000393.1:0-465912 GCA_025403435.1 Artocarpus heterophyllus
ATTGCAGAAAAGAAGAAAAGAGAGACACTAAATTTTTATACAGGTTCGTCCAAATTCAAGACTACGTCATGTTTCTGTCGCTACAGATTCCACTATGATGAAAGAGATTACAGATTACAAGAGAAATTTCTCACACACTCTCAAACAGTGTTTCCCAAATCTCTCTTCTACCTAGCACCCTGTGGGAATTTTTTATTTCAACAATGGAGCTCTCATAAAAATATATCTCACACAAAGTTACATTCTCAACCGTAGCCACCTTATGTCTATTTATACACCAAAAAAGAGAAAAAATAGCAACTAATAAGAAACCTTAGTAGTTTCCTGTTTTAAGGGCCTTTTAATTCAACTCTGACTTAAAATTTTGCAAGAAACCAGACTCCGAGCGTAGAGGCCCACATTTTGGGCGCCGCGGTGCTGGTTGAACTTCGGACAAGCGTCGCAGCCCTTGTTTTGGGCGCCGTGGTGCTGGTTGGAATTTGGGCAGGCGCCGCGGCACTAAGCCATTGCCCCCCTATTCTTTCTTTTTTTTTTTTTCTCTTCTTTCTCCTTTGCTAGGTTGATTTGGCTCCATATTGCAACAATCTCCCACTTGGAGACTAATCAATCATCATGTCCCCACTGCAGCGGCAACAACTTCTCACGCCTCATGGAGGAGTCCTACTGAAGTTGCGCACAACTTTAGTTTCTCGATCGGAACCGTCTTGGTGAGCATATCTGCTAGATTCTGACTCCTAAGAATCTTCTCAAGTTTTAGCACTCCATCTTCTAAAGCTGACCTGATGAAGTGATACCGCAACTGTATATGCTTCGTCCTAGCATAAAATGCAGGATTTTTCACCAAGTGAATAACGTTCTTACTGTCACTATGTAATGCACTCCTTTCCTGCTTGTGGCCCAGTTCTTCTAGAAATGACTGCAACTAAATCATCTCCTTGCTCGCTTCTGTCATTGCCACATACTCTGCTTCTGTTGTAGAGAGCGTAACTATCTTTTGCAGCTTTGAGACCCAACTAACTGTTGTGCCACCCAAAGTGGTACTCTTTCTGCCATCAATGTCTCCAGCCATACCAGCATCTACATAGCCCTGTAGTCCCAAGTTTGACTTCTTGAAACACAGTGCTAAACCCGTGATACCTCTCAGATATCTGAGAATCCACTTCACTGCCTCCTAATGCTGCTTCCCTGGATTGCTCATGTACCTACTCACAACTCCCACTGCATATGCAATGTCTGGTTTGGTGCAAACCATGGCATACATGAGATTGCCTATTGCTGAAGCATAAGGTACCTTGGCCATGTGGTCTCGTTCCTACTCCATGGTCAGTGATTGCTCTTTTGACAACTTGAAGTGACTGGCGAAAGGAGTACTCACAGGCTTTGCATTTCTCATGTTAAATCTGCTAAGCACCTTTTCAACATATTCTTCATGTGGCAGTTTCAGACCATTACTGTTTCTCGTTATTCTCATACCAATGATTTGTTTTGCAGCACCTAAATCATTCATTGCAAACTCCTTAGACAGCTCATTCTTCAACTTTTCAATCTCCTGTTTGCAGCCTCTTGCTATCAGCATGTCATCGACATATAGCAACAATATGATGTAGGAGTCACCAAAATTCTTCACATAACAACTGTGATCTCTCTGACATCTCAAGAAACCATTTCTACACATAAAACCATCAAACTTCTTATACCACTGCCTGGGAGCTTGTTTGAGGCCATACAAGCTCTTCTGAAGTTTGCACACCAAGTTCTCTTTACCTGGTACTTTGAAACCTTGTCGCTGCTTCATGTAGATCTCCTCCTCCAAATCACCATGGAGAAAAGATGTCTTAACATCCAACTGTTCCAAGAACAAGTCTTCATTTGCCACTAGCGCAAGTACCGTCCTGATCGTGGTTAATTTCACCACCAGAGAAAAAATCTTGTTGAAGTCGATGCCCTCTTTTTGCTAAAAGACTTTTACCACTAGCCTTGCCTTGTAGCATTTGCTGCCATCAGATTCATCTTTAATCCGGTATACCCATTTATTATGGAAGGCCTTTTTGCCCTTTGATAACTCTATCAGTTGCCATGTCTGATTGGACATTAGGGAATCCATCTCATCCCTCATGTCTAACTCCTACTTGACCAAATCTTTAGCCTCCACAACTTCATCATAGCTCTCTGGCTCACCGTTGTCGATCAACAAAATATAATGCAGAGAATGAGAGTATCTCTGCGGTGGTCTGATAGTCTTGCTAGACTTCCTAACTGGTGTGGCAAGAGTACTCCGGTTTCCTTCTGGAGCTACATTCTATTGATCTTCAACCTTTGGATTTTGCACCTCCACTTCAGAAAGATCCTTTAATGGAATCACCTCAAGTTTCTTATTTCTTACCTTCAGAACCTGAACTTCTGGAGTCACTACTATCTCTGTCTTTATACAGAACACCTGTTGGAAACAAAGTGCGCAGCGGAATTTTAAAAAAATTTTCATCAGAGTATTTTCCAAAATACAAGTATGACATGTTATATGTATAAATTAAACAGATCTTACTAACCTCAGTGTGCCGAAGAACCTCCGCGACCTGTGTAGAGAAGTAACGTTCCAGAAGAGCCTCAACCAACTGGTCTTCTTTGCTATTCTCTATCCACAACCGGAGTGAGTGTGGGCTCACACGTACAGCTCTTCCACCGGTGACTCTCCTTCCAACCAATAGAGAGAACCCAAAGCTAGTGTTCGTGATTTGTGAACAAAAGCTCTCAGGGAGTTTTCAGATGCTCACTAGAAGAGTATCACTCTTAATCTCTCAAATTGATCTGAGTAAATCATTAGACTCACTCCCTTTTTATACCTATTGGTCCTTGGGGTCAGTCCATATCAGATTAGGTCTCAAAAATCGAAATAGAATCAAGTTCGGATCAATATCTGATAAGATACGCGTGAAAAACGCGTAATCTTAGCTGTCGCGGTCGGCATGCCGAACTGTGAGATAGGCAGGCCGAACTGGCCAGTTCGGCAGGCCGAACTTTCTGATCGGCATGCCGAACTGCCGAGAAAAAATCTCCGCGAATCTTTTATTTTCCACCCGAGATTCTAAAGGATAAAGTCTCAGTTTTGATTCAAATAGCCCAATAGAAAAGATATCTGATCAAAACAAACTCTATCAAGATAATCTCTAAGAAAATAAATCAATTCAAATAATTCTACAAGTTTATCTTGTTCTAATTGTCCAAAATTAAAACAACCGATAAACAGACAAGAATTATCCGAACGCCATAATTCAACAAGTTCATCTTGAACTAATTTCTTACATAATTAATTCAACCGATAAACAGACATGAATTATTTGATTCTTATAAATTTTAAACCAATCTGATAAATCCGACATAAGTCACCAATTATTGGAAAAGCACGCCGTGTCGTTACAGGATTTTGTGAGCTAGCAAAGGGGACCAAAATGGACCTATAAAGTTCAAGCTCATGATAATTATGAAACCCAATATCCCAGATATACATTTCACAATTATCAACTCCAACGCTACTCCACTAAAAGCTTGGAGCTGCACTCTCGAACTTTATAGAATTACGAAGCTCGTGTAGCTAAGTCTCCATGACATATCATAGTGTATCGCATCCCCATATGATCATCCATAATCGGCTTAAGGACAAGTTCTGTCTTACCTTCCCGATTATTTTTATCTTACGTTCCATTGTCTCACCATTAGAAAACTTACCATCCAAAGATAGTATACCATTCGGTTACACCTATGTATCCAAATGGTTGAGCGCTCCAGTTTTCCAATTACAGGACAACGCATATAAGAGGATATCATTACTCCTAAAGAGGAGCTATGGATTCCATATCTATGAATAACAAGTCTACGCTATCAAGAGTCATGCCTCCAACGTACCGGCATGCATGCCACTATCGAGATGTGGGAGTCACCCATTGGTACATCAAAAGACACAAGTCGAGACAACGGGCCCATTATTCATCTCAGGATTAAGATACAATACAAACGACTGTCTAAAGTGAATCGATTTGCCAAGACAGAATTATTAATCCAAATCAATTCACTTTATGTCCCGATCCAACACATCGTCACCTATGACAACGCGCCAATGTTTCTATTCACGGAGTCCAACTCCGATGGCCAAGACAAACCATCTCCCAAAAGGGATATAGACAACATAACAATCTTTACATGAATAAAGCGCCTAACTTTATTCCCTCGATTGCGGATCATATATTTTAGACCATCACCTTAAGAGTCGTGTCTACCGCATAATCATCCCATCATATGCCCAACTCTTAAGGTTTAGACTGACAGTCTCAGACTACTGTTTGCTTATCATACATTCAACGAATATGAACGTAAAGAGGACAATATTTGGTATATATAAATGAATAAATTCTTTATTGATAAAAATGTCTCCAAAAACGTATTACATTTTTACTCCTTAGAGCATACATGTCTAACAATCTCCCACTTGCACTAAGTGAGTAAATACTGCAAATTTCGCATCCCCATAGCTTCCACATGCCTTTCGAAGACTCTCCCAGAAAGTGTCTTCGTAAATGGATCAGCTAAATTGTCCTCTGACGCGATCTTGCACACCGTGACATGCCCGCTCTCAACGAAGTCCTTTATCACATGATACTTCCGATCAATATGCTTACTCTTCTTGTGAAATCTTGGTTCCTTAGCATTAGCTACCGCCGCACTGTTATCACAGTACAGTGATACCGCTTTATCCATACCAGGAACTACCTCAAGATCCCCAAGGAACTTGCGGAGCCACACTGCTTCTTTCGAAGCATCACTAGCCGCCACATACTCGGCCTCCATCGTTGAATCCGAAGTGCAATCTTGCTTCGCACTTCTCCAACTGATGGCACCGCCACCCAGAGTAAACACAAACCCTGAAGTCGATTTCCTAGAATCCAGGCAGGATTGAAAATCCGAATCAGTGTATCCTAGAGGAGTTAAATCCTCACCCGAATACACAAGCATATACCCTCGAGTCCTTCTCAGGTACTTGAAAATATGCTTTACCGCAACCCAATGGTTCGGTCCTGGATCCGCCTGAAATCGACTCACAATCCCGACCGCATAGCTAATATCCGGTCGAGTGCAAAGCATGGCATACATGAGACTACCCACTGCCGAAGCATAAGGCACCTTCTTCATGTATTCTCTTTCTTCATAAGACTTTGGAGAGTCTTTCTTAGAAAGAGTAATTCCAGACCTAGATGGTTGCCCACCTTTCTTGGAATCCTGCATTGCAAACCTCCTGAGAATTTTATCTATGTAGCCGGCCTGTGACAAAGCTATCATTTTGTTCTTCCTATCCCGCAAGATCTGGATACCGAGAACAAAATTAGCCTCACCCAAGTCCTTCATGTCAAACTGCTTGGTCAACCATAATTTGACCGATGACAACGCCCCAACGTCATTGCCAATTAGCAGAATGTCATCTACATAGAGTAGTAGAAAAACCACCTTCCCATTCTTAATGTGTTTGTAAACACATGGTTCATCCACATTTTGTGAGAACCCATAAGTCTTGATCACTTGATCAAATCTTATGTTCCAAGAACGAGAAGCCTGCTTAAGTCCATAAATAGACTTTAGCAACTTACAAACCTTACCCTCTTGACCCGCGACCTTGAACCCGTCTGGTTGTTCCATATAAATGGACTCATCAAGATAGCCATTTAGAAAAGCCGTCTTGACATCCATCTGCCAAATCTCGTAGTCGAGAGCGGCAGCTATGGACAAGAGAATCCGGATGGACTTAAGCATGGCTACAGGCGAAAAGGTTTCCTCATAATCGATTCCTTCCTTTTGCGTATAACCCTTAGCTACCAGTCTAGCCTTAAAGGTTTCGACCTTTCCATCCACTCCTCTTTTCCTCTTGTAGATCCACTTACACCCTATGGGTTTTACCCCTTCGGGAAGATCCACAAGCTCCCAGACCCGATTAGTCTCCATAGACTTCATCTCAATGTTCATGGCCTCTGTCCAGAGTCTTGAATCAACATCCTCCATAGCTTCTGCGTAAGTATAAGGATCCCTGTCATGTTCATCCGGTTCAGCCAAAAAGACCTCCCCATTGAACATATACCTCTCAGGTTGACGCCCGATCCTCCCACTACGCCGAAGCCCCTGAGATTGTTGTTCAGGTTTGTTTGGTTTTTCTACACCGATCGGAATGGTTTCGTTCGGAACCTCCGGAGTAAACGGATTACCCCTCAACTCCTCAAGCACCACTTTGCTTTGAGGTTTAAAGTCGTTCATGTAACTCTCCTCAAGGAAAGTTGCATTAGTTGAAACCACGACTTTATTTTCCTTTGGGTTATAAAAATAACCCCCTTTAGTCCCTTTTGGATATCCTACAAACACGCAAACTTCTGAACGTGCTTCCAACTTATTCGGATCCTTAAACAGGACATGAGCTGGACATCCCCATATGCGAATATGGTTTAAGGATGTCTTCCGTCTTGTCCACAACTCGTGAGGAGTTTTAGGGACCGATTTTGAAGGCACATTGTTCAAAAGATAACATGCGGTTTGTAGTGCATATCCCCAAAAGGATAAAGGCAATGATGAATAACTCATCATGGACCGAATCATGTCCAACAAAGTCCTATTCCTTCTCTCCGCTACGCCATTCTGCTGCGGAGTGCCCGGCGCAGTCAAATGGGATAAAATCCCATTCTCTAACAAGTGTCCCAAGAACTCATCAGAAAGGTATTCCCCACCTCGATCAGATCGAAGTGCCTTTATGGGTCTACCCAATTGCTTTTCCACTTCAGCCCGAAACTCCCTGAACTTATCATAAGTTTCGCTTTTGTGGTGCATTAGGTACACATACCCATATCTTGAGTAATCGTCAATAAAAGTGACGAAGTACTCATACCCTCCTCGTGCCCGCATGTTCATCGGTCCGCAAACATCACTATGCACAAGTTCTAGAACCCCTTCGGCCCTATTGCCCTTAGACCCGTATGGTCTTTTGGTCATTTTACCCTCCAAACAAGACTCACATTGAGGTATAGATTCCACCTTTAAGTGACTTAAAGGTCCATCCCTTACCAACCTTTGAATCCTATTCAGGTTAATATGGCCAAGGCGCAAATGCCAAAGATAAGTCTTATTAGAGTGAGAAGTTTTAAGTCTTTTTGAGTCATTATCATTTATCTCAGCATTAAGCAATAAGTCCATCTTAGGTTTGATAAAATATAGATTATTTTGCATCCATCCAGAACAGATAAAAGATTTGTTTTTACGAATCACCACTTTTTCATTAAAAGATACCACGTAGGAGTCTTTAAATAAAGAAGATACAGAAATTAAATTCCTTTTAAATTTAGGAACATAAAAACAATCTCGCAAAATTAAACTCCTATAATTATCAAAATAAAGATGGACATCTCCCACTGCTTCCGCTGAGACCAAGGATCCATCGCCCATCCGAAGCATTAAGTCTTCACGAAGTAGACTTCTCGTTTCTTTGAATCCCTGCAGAGAAACACAAACATGATTAGTTGCACCAGAATCTATGACCCAAATGTCACTGGATTCCTCAACCAAACAAGTTTCTAAATATAGAAGATCACACCTACCTCCCTTGGAAAGGAAGTCCTTGCAATGCTTCTTTATATGCCCGACCTTACCACAGAAGAAGCACTTAAGCTTCTTTGGGTTCTTCTTCTTCTTCTTCTTGCTCTTGGTAGCAATAGGAATAGAAGACTTACCACTCTTGGCCCGTTGCTTCTTTCCATTCCCAGAGTTAGGATTGGAACCAGAAGCAGCTACCATATTGGCCTCTCCACCAGCAGGAGACTCCCTGATCAGCAGTTCAAACTCCTGTAACTGTTTCATCAGTTCTGTCAAGGTCATATCCCGTCTATTGCTCAGATTAAAAGTAGCTCTAAACGGAATAAAATCCTTAGACAGAGTCTCAAAGACCATAGTCATCTGAGTTTCAGCATCGATGTCGGCTCCATTGGTTTGAGCCTCAGCGAGGTAACCCATGACCAACATCATGTGCTCCTTTACAGATGTCCCCGGTCTCTGTCTACAGTTTAAGAGTTTCCGAAGCGCCCCTTGCCGCTTTGTTATGGCCTGGCCTCCAAACATATCCTCAAGATTATCCAAGATCTGCTTCGCAGTCTCATAATCCTGATGTTGAGCCTGCAGCACGTTATTCATGCTGGCCATAACATAGCAGCGGGCCTGATCATTAGCATCTTTCCAGCGTTCGTACGCTTGGAATTGCTCATTACTTGAGTCTCCCGTAGGCTCGGGAGGACAAGGAGTTGTCAGTACATACTTCAGTTTCTCAAAGGATAGGACGATGTCCAGGTTCCGTTTCCAATCATTATAGTTCTCACCGGTTAATTGGTTTTTGTCAAGTATCGATGATAAAGCGTTTTTAGACATTTTCAATCTACAATAAAGAATCATATACCAAACATAAGCAAACATATTTAATAATTTAGTAAGATAACACAATCATGTAAAATCATACAAATGTGTTTATGTGTCAAAACCTTGAAAATATCACAACCTTACAACGATAATTCCCAACTCAGAATTCAACAAGCTCCTAGGGGAGTCATGCCAAATTCAATCAGGAACACGGATCCCCTCCTGATTAATATATGCCATCCAGGACCCGTATGATCCAGCATATACTAATAATCGTTTCTTTGGCCATTAATTTTATTAACAGAGCTCCTAGGGGAGGTTAATAATAAAATTAACGTGAGTGTATAACCACCGTTTCAATATTTTATCCATGATTTATAATCACCACCTAGGGGTGTGCAACCATAAATCATACTAAAATACCTTATCCTTTTAGAGATCCAATCTGGTACATGATAGAAATCCCTTCCTAGGGGTTGGGACCATCATGTTCTTCCTATGGACCAACGATGGAGGCCTTAGGTTCTCTCGTCGAAAACCTTCTCCCACTCAATCTTTTGAAGTCAAGGTTTTATTTTAAAATTATGCATGAACAATTTTAATATGAGCGGCACTCCCTATTCTATATGACATGTTATCAATATACATGGTAAATCATATTATAATGCAGACAAGCAAAGCAATCAAGCAAAGCTACAAGCATAATAATAATAACCGTAATATTATGGTTCCACCCTAGAGAATAGAAAAAATAAGATTACAAGAGAATAATCGAGACATTTATCGATTCTTCATCCTTGAATCCTCAAGCTGTATCCTTCTTCATGTAATATCCATCTTCAAGTCCTCAATCCCGTATGAATCGAACACTTCATATTTCCGGTCGTATCCAAATTTAATGTTTCTCAGAATCGTCCCAAAAATAAAATTAAAACTGCACTGAAAAATTGCACCTTTTCTGGACACCTGGATGCTCTCTGTCGGCAGGCCGATCTAGGTGATCGGTCTGCCGATCATGGTGGTTCGGCCTGCCGAACATGAAGGTTCGGCCTGCCGGCAGAGCACCAAAATTTCTGCCCCACTGTCGGCCTGCCGGACCGTACGTCCGGCCTGCCGGTCTGTGACCTTCGGCCTGCCGAACTGTGAGGTCCGGCATGCCGACCGAGCAGAAAACCCTCAATCCAGAAAATACAATTTTGATGCAATTCATCAATTTTATTTTCAACAATTCAAAAACATAAAATTAGAGACTCAGGAAATACCTGGAGGCGCCATCATCTATCTTCAAGATCCGACTTCTCGTTCCGTCTTCTCCGAATAATTATTTAATTACAAAATTCTTACAAATTAAATAATAATTCCTAGACGGAGATGATAGTCCGCCATCTAATTACATGAAAAACCTAGATACACATTCTAACCTCTAAGGAACCATAACCGGTATTAATTAATTAATAAATAATTAAACAACAATTTAATCAACCATAATTAATTAATAAACATTCACCACATAATCCATGACAACATATATATTATATAGAAACCTAGAGTGCCATCTCTCTATAAAATTCAATTCAAGCATTGGAGAGATTAAGATCACAAAATTTATGCATATAACATGATCACAAACTTGCAAATTTATGTAAAAACCTCGGCTCTGATACCAATTGTTGGAAACAAAGTGCGCAGCGGAATTTTAAAAAAATTTTCATCAGAGTATTTTCCAAAATACAAGTATGACATGTTATATGTATAAATTAAACAGATCTTACTAACCTCAGTGTGCCGAAGAACCTCCGCGACCTGTGTAGAGAAGTAACGTTCCAGAAGAGCCTCAACCAACTGGTCTTCTTTGCTATTCTCTATCCACAACCGGAGTGAGTGTGGGCTCACACGTACAGCTCTTCCACCGGTGACTCTCCTTCCAACCAATAGAGAGAACCCAAAGCTAGTGTTCGTGATTTGTGAACAAAAGCTCTCAGGGAGTTTTCAGATGCTCACTAGAAGAGTATCACTCTTAATCTCTCAAATTGATCTGAGTAAATCATTAGACTCACTCCCTTTTTATACCTATTGGTCCTTGGGGTCAGTCCATATCAGATTAGGTCTCAAAAATCGAAATAGAATCAAGTTCGGATCAATATCTGATAAGATACGCGTGAAAAACGCGTAATCTTAGCTGTCGCGGTCGGCATGCCGAACTGTGAGATAGGCAGGCCGAACTGGCCAGTTCGGCAGGCCGAACTTTCTGATCGGCATGCCGAACTGCCGAGAAAAAATCTCCGCGAATCTTTTATTTTCCACCCGAGATTCTAAAGGATAAAGTCTCAGTTTTGATTCAAATAGCCCAATAGAAAAGATATCTGATCAAAACAAACTCTATCAAGATAATCTCTAAGAAAATAAATCAATTCAAATAATTCTACAAGTTTATCTTGTTCTAATTGTCCAAAATTAAAACAACCGATAAACAGACAAGAATTATCCGAACGCCATAATTCAACAAGTTCATCTTGAACTAATTTCTTACATAATTAATTCAACCGATAAACAGACATGAATTATTTGATTCTTATAAATTTTAAACCAATCTGATAAATCCGACATAAGTCACCAATTATTGGAAAAGCACGCCGTGTCGTTACAGGATTTTGTGAGCTAGCAAAGGGGACCAAAATGGACCTATAAAGTTCAAGCTCATGATAATTATGAAACCCAATATCCCAGATATACATTTCACAATTATCAACTCCAACGCTACTCCACTAAAAGCTTGGAGCTGCACTCTCGAACTTTATAGAATTACGAAGCTCGTGTAGCTAAGTCTCCATGACATATCATAGTGTATCGCATCCCCATATGATCATCCATAATCGGCTTAAGGACAAGTTCTGTCTTACCTTCCCGATTATTTTTATCTTACGTTCCATTGTCTCACCATTAGAAAACTTACCATCCAAAGATAGTATACCATTCGGTTACACCTATGTATCCAAATGGTTGAGCGCTCCAGTTTTCCAATTACAGGACAACGCATATAAGAGGATATCATTACTCCTAAAGAGGAGCTATGGATTCCATATCTATGAATAACAAGTCTACGCTATCAAGAGTCATGCCTCCAACGTACCGGCATGCATGCCACTATCGAGATGTGGGAGTCACCCATTGGTACATCAAAAGACACAAGTCGAGACAACGGGCCCATTATTCATCTCAGGATTAAGATACAATACAAACGACTGTCTAAAGTGAATCGATTTGCCAAGACAGAATTATTAATCCAAATCAATTCACTTTATGTCCCGATCCAACACATCGTCACCTATGACAACGCGCCAATGTTTCTATTCACGGAGTCCAACTCCGATGGCCAAGACAAACCATCTCCCAAAAGGGATATAGACAACATAACAATCTTTACATGAATAAAGCGCCTAACTTTATTCCCTCGATTGCGGATCATATATTTTAGACCATCACCTTAAGAGTCGTGTCTACCGCATAATCATCCCATCATATGCCCAACTCTTAAGGTTTAGACTGACAGTCTCAGACTACTGTTTGCTTATCATACATTCAACGAATATGAACGTAAAGAGGACAATATTTGGTATATATAAATGAATAAATTCTTTATTGATAAAAATGTCTCCAAAAACGTATTACATTTTTACTCCTTAGAGCATACATGTCTAACAACACCTTCATTGAAGATCACATCTTTGCTCCTGATAATCTTTCGATTTTGGTCATCTCAGAAATGATAAGCAAACTCAAGTCCACCATAGCCAACCAGAAAACACTTCTTCGACTTGGCATCAAGTTTACTTCTAGCAGCAAGGTCAATATGGACATAGGAAATACACCCGAATACTTTCAAGGAAGAGAGATCAACCTTTTTACCGCTCCATACTTCTTCCGGTTGCTTGAACTTCAGCAGTGTTGATGGACTTCTATTGATTAGATGAGTTGTTGTGTTAATTGCCTCAGCCCAAAATGACTTGGGCAACCCCGTATGCAACCTTATGCTTTTGGCACGCTTGTTTAGAGTTCTGTTCATCCTCTCAGCTACCCCGTTCTGTTGTGGTTTCCCTGAAATGGTTTTCTTTATCTTTATTCCATTCTCAACACAGTACCGCTTGAAGTCATCATCTAAGTACTCTCCCCCATTGTTAGACTACAAGCACTTCACCTTCAAATCTGTCTCGTTCTCCACCATTGCTCTCCATCTCTTGAAAGCATTAAAGACATCAGATTTGTTTTTCATAAAGTAAGCTCATACCTTCCTGCTTGAGTCATCAATAAACGTCACATAATAATTAGTGCCACCAAGGGAAGTTACCATCGTAGGCCCCCACACATCAGTGTGAACTAGCTCCAATTTCCTAGACTTAGGCTCTCTACCTGTTGTTGAGAAGCTAACTCTCTTCTCTTTGCCAAAGAAGCAGGCTTCACACAAACTGTGATCAACATTTTTTAATCCCGACAGTTTTTCTTTACAGTGAACACCTTCATTCCCTTCTCACTCATGTGACCGAGCCTATTATGCCATAGCTCAGTATTGGCAGCAGAGTCAGCAACTGCTATGGTGTCTCTACAACTAGAGTTCATGTAGAGCGTTCCAGCCTTGCGTCCCCGAGCAACAACCATCGTTCCTTTGTGACTTTTTAACCCCATAATTGAAGGTCATTTTATGTCTTTCGTCGTCCGGTTGCCCCACCGAAATCAAATTTCGCATTAGTTTAGGAATATGTCTCACCTTATGAATCTTCCACACCGACCCATTAGGCATTTCAAACTGACATCTCCAATGCCAACAATATCCAAAGGTTCTCCATGTATAAGGTAAACCTTACCATTATTTTCGACAACATAATTCTCCAATACATGACAGTGTGCAGTGGTGCGGAATGACGCTCTTGAATCTATCACCCACGAGTCAAAAGAATTGTTAACAGACAATATTAAGGCATCATGTGCCTCTTTTGTAGCGGCGTTTGCAGCGTCATTGTTCTTGTCTTCATTCTTTCTTGGTGCCCTGTAGTTCTTCTTCAAGTGGCTGGTCTTTCCATAGTTCCAACACTCCACAGTCCTACCGTTTTTCGACTTGCTTCTCCCATTCCTCGACTTGTCTCTTTTGCCATTATCCCTGTTGGAATGTCTCTCAAGTTTCCTGCCCCAATTATCAACATTAAGGGCCGAGTTCGACGTTAAGCTTTACATGAGTCCTTCCTACGAACTTCTTCCGCCAGAATAGAGTTTCTGACATCAACAAGCTTTAATTTTACATTCCCAATCAAATTTGCAGCAGCCACCCTCATGGGTTCCCAACTATTCGGTAACAAGGCCAAGAGAATTAAGGCATTGATCTCATCATCAAATTTAATCTCTACCGAGATCAATTGGTTCAGAACGGTGTTATAATTGTTCAGATGCTCTACTACCGAGGCACCTTCAAGCATTTTTAAGTTAAAGAGCTTCTTTATGAGATGTACCTTGTTATTGGCTGAGGGCTTCTCATACATCTCTGACAAAGCCTTCATCATCCCCGCTGTAGTATTCTCCTTCACAACGTTGTGGGCCACGTTCTTTGACCGACGGATCAAACCTAGCACCTGTCTATCAAGGGGATTTCACTCCTCATCCTTCATGCCTTCGGGCTTATTACCCAAGGGCAAGTGCAGTTTCCTACTATAGAAGTAGTCTTCTACTTGCATCCTCCAATAAGAAAAATCTAAACCATCAAATTTGGTGATATCAGCTGCCGAACCTTCTTCTCCAGTCATCGTTCTTGATCCAAATCTCGCTCTGATATCACTTGTTGGGGAATTAGGCATCTCCTAATTTCAAGGATTGCAAGAACGAATAATTGCAGAAAAGAAATTGGAGAAAAGAAGAAAAGAGAGACACCAAATTTTTATACAGGTTCGTCCAAATTTGAGACTACGCCTTGTTTCTACCGTTGCAGATTTCACTATGATGAAGAAGATTACATATTACAAGAAAAAAATTTCACACATTCTTAAATAGTGTTTTCCAAATCTTTCTTCTACCTAGCTCCCTGTGGGAATTTTTTCTCTCAACAATGGAGCTCTCACAAAAATATGTCACCCACACAAAGTCACACTCTCAATCCTAGCCACCTTATGTCTATTTATACACCAAAGAAGAGAAAAATAGCAATTAATAAGAAACCCTATTAGTTTTCCTTTTTTGGGGCCTTTTAATTCGACTCTGACTCAAATTTTCGCAAGAAGCTAGACTTCAGGTGCCGCGGCCCTTGTTTTGGGCTTCGCGGCGCTGGTTAGAATTTAGGTGGGCGCCGCAGCCCTTATTTTGAGCACCGTGGCGCTAGGCCATTGCCCCCCTCTTTTTTCTTTTTCTTTTTTTTTTTATTTCTCTTTTTTCTCATTTGCTATGTTGATTTGGCCCCACATTGCAACACCTAACATATGGCCAATGATTGTGGGAGTCAGATGGGCGCATTCACTTTTGCTACTCCAATTTTGAAGGGATTCACACATGGTTCCTTCTCAAAGATTTGGAGGTTCAAGACTATTACTCCTACCACTATAGTCTCCAGTGGAACCATGCTCACACTGTCTTGCATCAAACTCTTGTCTCTCGGAATCCAAGTATATTTGCATCTATTGCGCAGAATATCCCAAGGTTTTTGCACTCGGGGCCATCTTTTGTGTCTCCTGTTGCTTGCATTGAGAACACTAACACAATCTACTTGAGGCTACCTGGTGTGGCGGTTTCTTACAATCTAAGGACACAAACTCTCAAGGAGACGTGTAAATATGCGGTCCCAAATGGCAATTTCCTCTGTTGCTTGATTATCCCTGTTGTTTGCGGTGGAGATGCGCTAGATTTCAGAGCAAGCAAAGCTAGTGCCAGTGGGGAGGTTCTCAGTTTACCAACAGCCGCGGCAAAAGACACGGCGGAAGGGAGCTTGAGTAGCAGTGGTGTGTTAGTCTAGTTGTAGTAAGATAGGTTCTAAAAATCAAAGGAACAAGAAACGACTTTGTTGAAGATGTTTCAGATCAGCAAAGATAGCTTCTGGCCTCAAGTTTGAAACAATGATTAAGGATGATGTACTTTTTACTTTGTGTTAATGTAAACATTTTTTTTTCAAGGAAAAAAAATATTTGTTTTGGTTTGACGTGAGATGAGCAATTAATGACCATAAATTAAGGTGTAATTAACAAACAGGAAGACAGATAAGAGTGGAGGCGTCGAGGAAGTAGAGTTGAACAAGTAACAAGCCATATAGTTTCATAAATTCGTAATTGGCAATTAGAGTTTGAAATGCCAGTCGTAGCAATATGAGTAATTAGTGAGATTCTGGTGTGTTGTCAATGATTGATCTAGGCTAACCTATTGCAGCAATTACGGAAGAGTGTGTGTGTGTGTGTGTGTTTTTTTTTTTTTTGGGTCTCTTGGTATCATCTTTTTGTTCTCTGTTTGAAATTATAGACAAGAAAAAGGGTTACTACTCCAATTTCTGACAAACTAAATAACAACCCCAACCACATATAAATACCGTTATTTATCTTTTGGTCAACCAACACGAGCCAGCCAAACGCTTTCCCCAGGCTAGCTAGCTATCATTTTCTTATCCCGCCGTCCATCTCCAAGTATTCTCTCTCTCCGTGGATTAGTCAAACTTTCGTGTTTTCATGACTTGCGTGTTCATTATAAAAAGCTATATATATATATATATATGTAAACATATATACAAGTGAGGAAGAATATTAAGAAAGAAGGTAATGAAGCTTCGTACCTGCTTCCCTTAAGCCTTGTGTTTCATTCTCTTTTTCGGTTGGTACAATCAATTGTTTTATAATGGAAAATATTATTATAAATAACAATAACAATAACAGACATTATTAAAAACAAATAAATAAAATTTTAAATTTTGAGATTTATCTCATAATTGCTTGAACAAATTGGCATCTCTTTGTTTGACTTTTTTTTTTTTTTCATAACCGATCCGCCCAGTATCACTAGTTGAAATGTTATCGTAACAATTGATATTAAAAAAAAAAATCACTGCTGATTATTGAAACTCTTATGGTGAGGGACTTGTTGATACTCGTATGAAAAAAGACTTAATTTGAACTATCAACACAACTTATTATAAACATACTATTTACACATTCAAATTTCAACTGAATGCTTAGCTCATCTTTTCATTTCTTTTTCTTTTTTTTCTTTTTGTTGTTTATTCGGCTTTCTTGTTATTCTAAGATAAGATAAGCAAGGATGTTATGGGTGCAATTATATATAGTGGATATATTATACTAATATCTTGTGCTTTAACCAAATTACAGTGACACTTTTATATCAAAACTAATTACATTAACACGAAGTTAACTCTTGTTAATTTCAATTAACACGAAGTTAACTCTTGTTAATTTTTTTTGAAATGAGAAAATACTGCTAGATGTGTGTGTCCTAAAAAAGAAAAATGTAATATACTTTTGGAGACATTTTTATCAATAAAGAATTTATTTATTATTTATATACCAAATCTTGTCCTCTTTACGTTCATATTTGTTGAATATATATTAAGCAAATAAAAGTCTGAGACTGTTGGTCTAAACATTTAAGAATTGGGCATATGATGGATAGATTATGCGAAAGACACGATTCTTAAGGTGATTCTTAAGGTGACAGTCTAAAATATAGGATTCGAAATTAAAGAAATAAAGTTGAGCACTTTATTCATATAAAGATTGTTATGTTGTCTATATACCTAACAGGAGATGGTTTGTTTTGGCCATCGGAAGTGGACTCCATGAATAGAAATATTGGTACATTGTCATAGGTGACGATGTGTTGGATCGGAACATAAAGTGAATTGATTTGGATTAATAATTCTGTTTGCAAATCAATTCACTTTAGACAATTATTTGTATTGTATCTTAATCCTGAGATGAATAGTGGGCTCGTTATCTTGACTTGTGTTTTTTGATGTACCAAAGGGTGACAACCACATTTTTATAGTGGTATGCATGCCGGTACGTTGGAGGCATGACTCCTGATAGCATAGACCTGTTATTCATAGATATGGAATCCATAGATCATCTGTAGGAATAGTGATATCCTCTTATATTCGTTATCTTGTAATTGAAAAACTGGAGCGCTCAACTATTTGGATACATTGGTGTACCACAATGGTATACCGTCTTTAGATGGTAAGTTTTTTGATAGTGAGATAATGGAACGTAAGATAAAAATAATCGAGAAAGTAAGACAGAACTTGTCCTTACGCCGATCATAGATAATCCTATAGGGATACGATACACTATGCTATGTTATGAAGACTTAGCTATACAGGCTTCGTGTTAGACATGTATGCCCTAAGGAGTAAAAATGTAATACGTTTTTGGAGACATTTTTATCAATAAAGAATTTATTCATTTATATATACCAAATCTTATCCTCTTTATGTTCATATTTGTTGAATGTATGATAAGCAAACAGTAGTCTGAGACTGTCAATCTAAACCTTAAGAATTGAGCATTTGATGGGATGATTATGCGGAAGACACGATTCTTAAGGTGATGGTCTAAAACATATGATCCGCAATCGAGGGAATAAAGTTGGGCGCTTTATTCATGTAAAGATTGTTATGTTGTCCATATCCCTTTTGGGAGATGGTTTGTCTTGGCCATCGGAGTTGGACTCCGTGAATAGAAACATTAGCACGTTGTCATAGGTGACGATGTGTTGGATCGGGACATAAAGTGAATTGATTTGGATTAATAATTATGTCTTGGCAAATCGATTCACTTTAGACAGTCATTTGTATTGTATCTTAATCCTGAGATGAATAGTGGGCCCGTTATCTCGACTTGTGTCTTTTGATGTACCAATGGGTGACTCCCACATCTCTATAGTGGTATGCATGCCGGTACGTTAGAGGCATGACTCTTGATAGCGTAGACTTGTTATTCATAGATATGGCATCCATAGCTCCTCTTTAGGAGTAATGATATCCTCTTTATATGCGTTGTCCTGTAATTGGAAAACTGGAGCGCTTAACCATTTGGATACATAGGTGTAACCGAATGGTATACTATCTTTAGATGGTAAGTTTTCTAATGGTGAGACAATGGAACATAAGATAAAAATAATCGGGAAGGTAAGACAGAACTTGTCCTTAAGCCGATAATAGATTATCATATGGGGATACGATGCACTATGATATGTCATGGAGACTTGGCTACACGAGCTTCGTAATTCTATAAAGTTCGAGAGTGCAGCTCCCAGCTTTTAGTGGAGTAGCGTTGGAGTTGATAATTGTGAAATGTATATCTGGGATATTGGGTTTCATAATTAACATGAGCTTGAACTTTATAGGTCCATTTTGGTCCCCTTTGCTAGCTCACAAAATCCTGTAACGACACGGCGTGCTTTTCCAATAATTGGTGACTTATGTCGGATTTATCAGATTGGTTTAAACTTGTAAGAATCAAATAATTCATGTCTGTTTATCGGTTGAATTAATTTTGCAAGAAATTAGTTCAAAAAAAACTTGTTGAATTATTGCGATCAGATAATTCTTGTCTGTTTATCGGTTGTCTTAATTTTGGACAAAATTAGAACAAGATAAACTTGTAGAATTATTGTGAATTGATTTATTTTCTTAGAGATTATCTTGATAAAGTTTGTTTTGATCAGATAACTTCTCTATTGGGTTATTTAAATCAAAACTGAGACTTTATCCTTTAGAATCTCGGGTGGAAAATAAAAGATTCGCGGAGATTTTTTCTCTGGAGTTCGGCCTGCCGGATGACGTGTTCGGCCTGCCGAACTGGCCTGTTCGGCCTACCGATCAGCGGAGATAAGATTACGCATTTTCACGCGGATCTTATCAGATATTGATCCGAACTTGATTCTGTTTTGAGTTTTTGAGACCTAATCTGATATGGACTAACCCCAGGACCAATAGGTATAAAAAGGGAGTGAGTCTCATGATTTACTCAGATCAATTTGAGAGATTAAGAGTGATACTCTTCTAGTGAGCATCTGAAAACTCCCTGAGAGCTTTTGTTCACAAATCACGAGCACTAGCTTTGGGTTCTCTCTGTTGGTTGGAAGGAGAGTCACCGGTGGAAGAGCTGTACGTGTAAGCCCACACTCACTCCGGTTGTGGATAGAGAATAGCAAAGAAGACCAGTTGGTTGAGGCTCTTCTGGAACGTTACTTCTCTACACAGGTTGCGGAGGTTCTTCGGCACACTGAGGTTAGTAAGATCTGTTTAATTTATACACATAAATGTCAAACTAGTGTTTTGGAAATTACTCTGATGGAAAAAAAATTTTAAAATTTCGCTGCGCACTTTGTTTCCAACACTTCGTAATTCTATATAGTTCGAGAGTGCAGCTCCAAGCTTTTAGTAAAGTAGCGTTGGAGTTGATAATTATGAAATGTATATCTGGGATATTAGGTTTCATAATTATCAGGCGCTTGAACTATATAGGTCCATTAGATCTCCTTTGCTAGCTCACAAAAATCCTGTAACGATACGGCGTGCTTTTTCAATAATTGGTGACTTATGTCAGATTTATCAGATTGACTGAAATTCGATAAAATTAGATAATTCATGTATGTTTATCGGTTGAATTAATTTTGAATCAATTCAAGATGAACTTGTTGAATTATCAGGAATATTTATTTTCTTAGAGATTATCTAGATATGACTATTTTAATTAGATAACTTCTCTATTGGGTTATTTAAATTAAAACTAAGACTCTATCCCAAGAATCTCGGGTGGAAAATAAAGATTCGCAGGGATCTTTTATCGTATGTTCGGCAAGCCGATCTCTAAGTTCGGTTTGCCGATTGAGGAGGTTCGGCTTGCCGATTGAGGAAGTTCTGCAGGCCAATCTGACAGATTGGCCTGCTGACCAGCGATAAAAGGATCACGCGTTTTCTACACGGATTTATCATATATCAATTCTGATTCAAATTTTTGAGGCCTTATCTGATAATGACTGACTCATGGGCCCAATCTCTATAAAAAAGCAGAGTGAGTCTCTTTATTATTTAGATCAATTGAGAGATTATGAGTGAAACTCTGCTGGTGAGATTTTGAAAACTCCCTAAGAGCTCTTGTTCACAAATCACGAACACTAACTTTGGGTTCTCTCAATTGGTTGGAAGGAGAGTAGCCTGGTGGAAGAGTTATACGTGTGAGCTCATACTCACTCCGATTGTGGATGGAGAATAGTAAATAAGGCTAGTTGGTTGAAGTCCTTTTGGAACGTTACTTCTCTTTACTGATTGAGGAAGCTTTTTGGCATTTATAAGGTTAGTAAGATCTGGTTAATTTATGCATATATAGCATGTCAAACTTGTTTTTTTAGAAAATACTCTGATATAAAAAATTTTAAAATTCCACTGCGTACTATTTTTCCAACAAATACTTTGTGTAATCTTAGTCATTAACCTTACAAAACAAATCTCAGCCATTTATTTGAAAAAAAAAAAAAACAAATAAAAAAAAACAAACAAAAACTTAAGTATACTAACTAGCCTAACAAGCCCCTAACACCCCACCCCCTCCTCTCCTCTTGAATCTCGATCGACCCCCGTCCATCTGCCCTCCTACTCGCTGGCCGTTCGACTGCTCCTCCCTTCTCCGAACTGTCCCTCGTATGCCCATTCTGGCGAAGTTCGTCACCAGCTCGTGGATCCACGAAGCTTGATGCAAGCCCTTGTCGCCGCGAAGCCCATCGCCCATCGCCCGCCCCTACCTGCCCCGTTGTCCACCCCAATTCCCATCCACCCGAGTTACCCATCGCCGCAAGCCCAGCCCCCATAGCATTCGCCCAGCCTCCCCTCACCCCTACCACCCTCAGCCTCTCGCCCCTTCCTCGGCACATGTAACGCCCCTATATAGGGGTTAACAGTTTTTAATGAGATAAAATAAAATAAAAAAAAATCAAAAATAAAAGTAAAACCTTAAAAATAAAGTTGCCCGGGGCTTAAATAAAAACTCTCAATATCAAAAATAAAAATATAATCGACAAATAATCCACAGTTTAATGTAGCACCTTAAATTTTATATTATAAACTGTCGTCATCATCATTTTAACCCTCAACACATTGTAATACAGTCACAGAAAGTAACAATAAATGCTTACATTATCATGAAGAACATTCTTAACAATTGAAGCCGTCCCAATGTAATATAGCTACATCGCTTCCTCAACTATTTTTCTCGTAGCCACCTTACACTTAGTGAGTCCTGAAAAGATAAAAATATAAGGGAATGAGCGACACTATGCTCAGTAGAGAAAACCATTACTCACCTTTAGGTTTTTATCATTACCACATTAAAACCTGCATGGTTAGTTAATAATTATCATTATCCAGATTGTGAGATTTATTATAATCATATATTGTGGATACCATAGTTAATCATTACCGAGTTTCATACATATACATATATACAAATATTATAGTTCATCATTATTCCTAGGTACCCGCGTTCAATAGAGTATCACTCAACTCATCGAAACCCAGAATGGCGTGCTTGATCACCCTCTAAAAATTCTAAGGGTGTTCCGGTGAGGGGACATCAAGCCCCGAGTCCTCACCAAGTCGATTCCTGTACAGTGTGTTCTGGGACTTTCAACCCAAGGAAGCGTCATCACCTTCCCCCTATTTTACCTTTTAGGGTATTCATGCCCAAGGACATAACCGCCGCCCTCTTCATGTCTCACCATTTCTCTATATTAAGTCATTATTAATAGAGTCAGTTTTTCTAACCATGCTTCTCAATTTATAACATATGTCAATTCATTATGTTCCTCGCCGTACAATACAAGACGAATCCGTGTCATAGTTTTATATGTGATACTCATATAATATCAGTTCAACATAGATATATATATATATATATATATATATATATATATTACGATAAAACAATCAATTTTAATTCTATAAAAACCTCACAAAAAATGAGTAATAGAATCCCTACCCTTCAAGCTTATCAACAATCTTTTAATCTTGGAATCAATTAACGTTAGCTCCATACTCCCTTGATCCTCGGATTATGGTTAGTTGGAAGCTTGAAATGGCTTCAAAACAGGTTCCTTTACTTCGGTATGACTGAAATTCTTGCTCAAATGGAGGTGATGGTGGCTGATTTTTATGGCTGCCTTGAAGAAGTTCTCTAAGTATTTTGCTTCAGCAAAGAAATGAGAAGAAGAGTGTGGGAACCGTGGAAGAGAAAGGAAGAAAAGATGAAGTCTTTGAAGAGAAGTGATATAAACAATTATGGAGGAGACATGTTGAAGCATGTCACGGAGGAAATAAAGAAAATGAGGGTCAAGAGTAGCTGGAAAAGATATCTTTATGTCTCATCTAGAGACTTTAACACACATAATGCCAATATGACATTTTTGAGATTTATTAGAAGTTCTAAGGCTTTTTAGTAAACATACTAAATAAATATAAGAGAATTTTAGAAAATTTAAAAATAGATAAAAATAAATATTGTAAAATAAATTTAAATGAAGCAATTTTTTTATACACTAAAAATTAATTTAATTACCTTAATATCCGTTAGGAGAATAATGGGTGTCACAGCACACCTGACCATTGCCAGCTTTAGATCCCCTATTAAGAGAGAGAGATTTTTGGTTTTTAATCTTTGTATTCTGAACAATTTTTAAATTTGATGTATGTTTTTTTTTATTTTTTAAAAAAATTGTATGTTTTTTATTTTATTTGCAAAATATCTATTTTTATTTTTGTTTATAATTTTTAATTTTTATGAAAAATAAACTATTTTTAAAGATTGAATTATGGTTTTGTTGAAATTAATTAGTTTTAATTTTGTTGAAATTACTTTTTAGACTATATAATTTTAGTCTTTTTATTTTATCTTATTTCGGACATAATTATTATCTTTAGATAAAGAAAAAAGCAGCATTTTATCTTGAAATTTACAGTTACAAATGTGTATAAATTATTTGAACTTGTTTTTAATGTCAAAGAAGGGTAAAATTGTTATTTTTTGTCACATAAACAACTAAAACCATTTTTAATAGATTGAGGAGCATTTTTGGTGTCTTGAACAAAATTAATGGTCAAAATTAACAGTCAACTCATGGTCAACTAACAGATAAAGTCTTTCTGTAATTTTTTTTAATAGTCAAGGAATGTTAGTGTAATTAGTTTTAGTCTAGGGGTGTCTCCATAATTTGAGTAAAACACGGAGGATATAAGTGTAAGTTAACTATATGTATAAAGATACGGATTCAATTAATCTCTCTTGTGTTTGGTGAATGGGTTTAGGTTATTTTAAACTATAGAGACAATTTAAAATAGTGTTTTATGAAACAATAATTAAGATAGTTCAAATTTTATGAGGCGCTTAATTTAAACTTTGTCTCTCTTAGTTTTTTACATTTTGAACTATTTTCTATAGTCTAAACCATTCTCATTCTCTCTCTCTCTCTCTCTCTTTTATAAACCGTAGTTTTCCAAATAACGATTCTTGTTTTAAACTTAATGCGCTCTTATAATTTTCTCGTTTTAAATCTTCACATTCTAAATGCCAGTACCATCGTTTAATTTAAACCACATTGTTTAAATAAAAATAAGTAAAAAAAGAAATTTTATTTTCATATTCTTTCATAAAAATAATATATATTGTTAAGAGTTTTTCGGTGTGAAAACAAAAAAAAGTTTGTGACGTTGAAATGGGTCTCCTGATATATCAGATAAAATGGAAATACCCTTTATCTCATACTACTCTTTCGACGCATAATGGAATGGAACAATTTTGAAAAAAAAAAAAAAAGGAAAATTTTTGTATCGAATTTGAAGTGCCATGGTATTGTTACTTAATAGTCGTATTTCATATATCACGAAGGCATAGTCTTCTTTTTTCTCTCAAATCAAATAAAAAAACTCATTGGCGCGATAGCCCTTGGTGCAACAACAGGCACCAGTTTGACTTGCAGAGGTGGTGATTTAGAAGTAATGGGTGGCAAAGTTGCTTTGTTACCTATTCCGTTAGGAGCAGCAAATTTTTGGTCCATCACATTCATGTGTTGAATCATATACATAATGGGATGGTTTAGATGGATTCTAGCTGGATAATTATGAACAATTTTATATTAATGGATTCATAGAATATTGTATTAAACCTGATAAGAAGATAAAATCTTAAATTGTATATTTGCATGAAATCTCTCTTATGTTTTATTCAACCGTTACAAGATCAACAAATCCTTGAGCTCGGGCTTCTGTTGCTGACATAAAAACATCTTTTTTCATGTCTTTCGAAATAACTTGAAAGAATTTGTCCGTTCTTTGTATATAAAACCCCGTGATAGTTTTGCACAGCTTTAGTACTTCTTTTGCTTTTAGGATAAATTATCCTGTTTGTGCCTCGTAAAAGAACTAATAGGTAAGCTCAATCCACAAAGTTTAAAACTATGTCCTTCTAAATCCGCGTACCAAATAATGGTTGGTTGAATCAACTTTCCTGGCTCGCTCGCGTTCAAAGGCCGATTATTAACTTACAATTACTCCGACTGTAATTTATTATTATTATATTATATATATTGTAATATTGTATTGGTTGAAGTAAATAATAATTGTAATAAGCATCGGGTTCTATTATATGTCAAATAATAATAAATATGGAGAGTAAGGGATACAACAAAGGAATCAAGCAAAAAAAAAAAAAAAAGAGATACAACAAAGGAGACAGATATATAAATATAAAAATAGACCAAGTTAGAGAGAGAGCGAGCGTTGACAAAGAGGGACGGAAAAAAAAATGGCACTGTGATTGGCCCCTCACCCGGTGGCACAGGCACGCTGCCATAAATTAAAGGAAGGACGTGGACATGTATTAGTTGTATCCGCGATCACCCCTTCTCCACCTCTATTATTACTATTACCTACTGACAAACCCAATACCAATCAAATCTGAAAGGCATTTCGACAGCGAGAAGAGACAGGAAGAAAGGCATTTCGACGCATCAAATCTGAAATCTTAAAATTGGTTTTTAGTTTTTATAATTTGCAAATTCTTCCCAGGAAAGAGGAGAAGGATCTTTAGGATTGGAAGGAAAGAAAATGGGGGTGAGAGTGACTCTGGGAGAGCCTCTCCTCGCATCTGAAGAGGAAGATTCTCAAGAAGCCCTCGTCTTCCCCTCCCATCAATTGTCCCAACAAGCTCATGTTCCCTCCATTCACCACGTACTCAACCAAACAAACAATCTCTTTTCTTTCTTTTTCCTTTATGAAATATTCTCTATTTTCATTAATTAATTATTCATTCATATGGTATTGTTTGTATGTTCAATCATTAAGTACGAGGAGATGTACAAACGCTCCATTGAGGATCCGTCGGGATTCTGGTCTGAGATTGCCTCTAACTTCTTCTGGAAACACGAATGCTCTCCCCATCATGTCTTCTCTCACAATCTCGACCTGCGCAACGGCCCTGTCAATATTCAGGTGCCCTTCTTTCTTATTTCTTATTCTTTATTCTTTTTTAATTTTAATAAATAAGTAATTTCATTCATTCGTAAATATCTTTTATGGCATTGCAGTGGTTTAAGGGCGGAATCACCAACATTTCCTACAATTGCTTGGACAGAATTATCGAATCGGGAAACGGCCACAAAATCGCTCTTTTCTGGGAAGCCAATGACCCTGGTTTTGATGCCTCCTTGACTTACAACCAGCTTCTCTCTAAAGTTTCTCAGGTACTTGTCTCCTCTTTGTTTTACTACCAAACCATTCTAAATTATTTTTTTTAATAATGTTTGCTTCTTCAGCTTGCAAACTATTTGAAAGACATTGGCGTTAAAAAAGGCGATGCCGTTGTTGTTTACTTGCCCATGCTCTTGGAACTTCCCATCACAATGCTCGCCTGCGCTCGTATCGGCGCTGTTCATTCCGTACTCCTCTTTTCTCTTTTTCCTTTTCAAAACGCCACTTTCTCTCCATCTCTATAACAATAATCCCTTCTTTCTTTCAGGTTGTCTTTGCTGGATTTTCTGCAGAATCTCTTGCTCAGCGAATTGCTGACTGCAAACCCAAGCTTGTCATCACTTGCAATGCTGTTAAGAGGGGCTCTAGGGTCATCTACCTCAAAGATATAGTTGATGACGCCCTTCTCGAATCCGCCCAAACCGGCGTCTCCGTAGGTTGGTTGGGACTCTAATGCTTTCTTGTTATATTTGATCTTCAAAACACTCAAGCAACTTAGATTGCAATATCACATATGCGTTTTCGATAACAATTTACAATTATGTGTCCATCATTCAACATTATTGCTTACCTGCTCAAGTTAGATTGAGCAACTTGGTTTACCCTCACTTTCCTACAACTCATTCCTTCTTTAGCCACTGTCAAACATCTCTTCTACTGTTGTTCCTTATTTAAAGTCTAATAGCACCTCAAAATCTTCATGGGGGAAGCTAACAAGGGTCATGGTTAGAACATTATATGTCAAATGCTTTTATATTATCGTTGCTTCCCTTATTGTTGCTCTAACAGATATAGAAAATCACTCCTCATTTGTATATTCTTGCTATCAAAAAAAAAAAAAGCAGATACATGCCTAGTCTATGCAAATGAAGCAGCTATGAAGAGGGAAGATAGTAAGTGCCAAGAAGGAAGAGATATATGGTGGCAGGTTAGTATAAAACCCATAAATCCTTGTCAATATATTTCTCATGAAAGCAAGGTTGATTGCAGCTGCTATGCACATACTTCACATATTTATGACACCATAGCAGTTCTTTCCTCCTTTCAACTTTGAAACGAAAAGTTATTTACTGCATGGCTATCCCTGCATTAGGGGTGTTTCATTGAGCTAAAATTTTGTACGATGTTGTTAGAGATTTCTCAGATATTTCTGGTGCATACTTCTGTCGATTCATAAGATTTTGGTGTTGGCGTAATTGCTTTATGCATTGCTGATAATTTGTGAGTTTCTTACAGGATGTGATCCCTAAATATTCAACTCATTGTGAGGTAGAGTGGGTGGATGCTGAGGATCCTCTTTTTCTGCTCTACACAAGTGGCAGCACTGGAAAGCCTAAGGTATGTATCACATACATGGCCAATGATTTGCTTTTCTATCATCTTTTTTTCTCTCATTCAAAAAAATATAACAAAAAAGTATTTGGTATCTTTCCCAGTAAATAAAGATGCCTTAATATCTTTTCTTTTTAACTTTTGAAGGGTGTTCTCCATACAACTGGAGGATATATGGTGTATACTGCAACAACATTCAAATATGCATTTGATTATAAACATAATGATATTTACTGGTATCTTTGAATACTCAACTTAACCTATCTTTTTTGAAACTTTATTATTATAGCACATGAATATTAGATTGTTTTGCAGCTCAACATATGCTTTATTTTTTCCTTATTTTTATTTAGGTGTACGGCTGATTGTGGTTGGATTACTGGGCACAGCTATGTAACTTATGGACCTTTGCTCAATGGAGCTAGTGTCGTCGTTTTTGAAGGGGTAATTTACTTGCAAAGTAGACGAGACATTCATACTTCATTGAGGACAACGAACTAAGAGCAAAATTTACATGTACAAACAAAACATCCAGTAATTGCACTTTTGGTATTTGGAGAGCTAATGCGTAAAACATTTTGTTTCAAAATAATTGGCTTGGAAGCTGAGTAGAAACTTCTATTCTTTAGATGAGTATTTGGCAATGATCATGCATCTTTTCCTTTAATAATATTCTGCAGCATCAGTTGTTTTTGTGATTTTTCAATTTGGGGTTGTACTATTATACAGAATCATTTTTGGATGCTATTACAGATAAGACTTTGGAGTTGAAGGCATATATATTGTAGAGTGAGAAATGATTTATATATGTTTATGATGAATTTAGGCTGGCATATGTGAGCAAAAGAATTAGCCCCCTATGGTTGTTAGACTGGTAGTCGGTATTTGCTTGTGGAGGTTTGTAAAGTAACTACTGAGGCAAAAGGCCATTTGCAAAATGCTGCTACCAGCATATCATATTTAATCAGCATAGCTATTACAAATGGTAATTTACGAGAGTCCACTGCATTGTATAGGCATTCTAGCATGTCCTTTTACTATAAATGAAGTCGTCTAATGCTAATGTATTAATGTAAAAACATGCAGGCTCCAAACTATCCTGATCCTGGACGCTGTTGGGACATTGTTGATAAGTACAAGGTTACAATATTTTACACTGCTCCCACATTGGTGCGATCCCTCATGCGTGATGGTGATGAGGCAAGCTATACCTTTGGCTTTAAGCTATATGTGGATATCAGTAGATTAAACATTCCAATAAATATTCTTACTCTGAAAATAGATTTGTAGCTCAACATTGCCTGTTCCCACCTACATGAAGTTGCTTCGTATGAACCCAATATCATTTTGTTTATTTTGTATTCATGGTTTCTCTAAAACTCAATATTCTCCTTTTTCTCAACGAGGCCTCGTTCATCAATTTGTTAACTTAGGTTCGTGGGTTTATACGCGCGCGCGTGTGTGTGTGTAATATAAAATATATTTACCCAAATTCAATAATGTCATTTGCCACTGCCTCAATATGTGCTTTGGGTCCTTGTATTAAACTTCTTCATTATGGATCAAGATAAAAGCCATAATGGGAGCTGAATGTGATTGAGGTTTTTGAAGCATTCATCTTCTTCCCTTTATTTTCTCAGGGCATAGAGGTCCTATGCTGTTTAGGTTTCCACATCTTATGATTTGGCCTGATAGGTGTTTTCCACATCTAATCTGTCCTCCCTCTTTGCGGGCATTTTAGAACTTTTTCCTGTCAGGTTTCCTCTTTGTTTTGTATGCTTTCTCTTTTGTTCAATAGGCTTCTCAATGCCCGAATATCCTCACCTTATTTTCGGAGGAACTTATTAAAGAGAACTAGACATTCAAAAACCTTAAAATTTATTGTCAAATATAATATCTTCTGATGATATTGTTCATGTTATTTTGAGCCATATTTTGTTGGTTGTCTAGTTATCTAATTAGGAGAGCAGAAGTCTGCTCTATTAGATGTTACATATGTTGATCAACCCTTTCTCAAAAAAAGAGAGACACTCTATTTTCTAGGGTGAACACGTAATTCAGTTCCATAATTGACTAATCGATCAACAAGTGTTTTTAATACAGTATGTTACCCGCTACTCGAGGAAATCCTTAAGGATCTTAGGAAGCGTTGGCGAGCCTATCAATCCAAGTGCATGGAGGTATCCAGATGCAATAAGAAAATTTGTTTTAACCTAAATGCACATTTATATATCAAGTAGCTTCCCTAATTCATGCGTGTGTGACCTTGGCGTAGGTGGTTCTATAATGTAGTTGGAGATTCAAAATGTCCTATTTCTGACACTTGGTGGCAAACTGAAACCGGTGGCTTCATGGTAATTTTTGCTCTACTGTATTCTGATGGAACCTATAGAGTAGCATTCAACATGGGATTTCTGGGATATTGTCTGTTGAATACATGCACATATGTGCATATGGTTCCTTCTCTCTGCAATGTAATTTGTACATAATTCTTCGCTTGTATATATGGCAGATAACTCCTTTACCAGGTGCCTGGCCTCAGAAACCTGGCTCCGCCACTTTTCCTTTCTTTGGAGTTCAGGTAATTTGTCCCCCTTTTATCGATTAAGGCACACTTTCCTTTTTTCTTTTTTCCTTGCAAATGTATAGGTCAGAGCTTTGTTGTCTTCTCCGTATGAATGCAGCCTGTTATAGTAGATGACAAAGGTGTCGAGATTGAAGGGGAGTGCAGCGGATATCTGTGTATAAAAAGCTCTTGGCCTGGTGCATTCCGTACCCTTTATGGTGACCATGAAAGATACGAAACCACTTACTTTAAGCCATTCCCTGGCTATTATTTTACGGGTGATGGCTGCAGAAGGCAAGTGATAGTACCAAACTGTCATTTTCTGGTCACCCAATGCATTCTTATAAGATCCATCTGTGGGAAAATACAGCTGTATATGATTTCTTGTAATTAGTATTCCTGATTTCTTGTAATTAGTATTCCTGATTGCTAGGACTAAATTTGGGCTAAATTAGTGGTTAGAATTTCTTATTTGATATCCCCGGAATTATGGGATTAAATTAGCATAATTTTTTCTTCATTGTTTCTTTCCTTTTTAGCCTAGGCGTGTAGACCTTATATAAGTCCTCTAACATTCTGTAAAGAAATAACTTTAGAGCCTAATAAAAAGAAGATGATTTTATCTTCCATATTCTGAATAGATGATGCTTTTATCTCCTGTATTCTTCATTACCATCTTTTTTTTTTAATAAATCTTCTATATTGGATGCTAGACACGCTAAGGTTCAAAAGTTAATGTTTCAGGGATAAGGATGGATACCACTGGCTAACAGGAAGGGTTGATGATGTTATCAATGTCAGGTATTTGATGTTTAATACATTTTCATCTTTTTAGTCCATTTTCATATTCTAAAAATGAAGTGAAGATATAAAGGAAACCATACTTGAGTTTCCTAGATTTATGTAGTCTAGAAAATTACGCCATTATCTTCCCTCACTCTTGTCTGTCATCTGTGTGTGTGTGTGTGCGCGCGTGTGAGAAAATGTCTACACACCATAAGAAAATGTCTACACTATTATGGTGTGTTGGTGGTGGTTAATACAGTTCATAATACATGCAGTGGACATCGTATTGGTACAGCTGAAGTAGAATCAGCTCTGGTTTCACATCCCAAGTGTGCGGAAGCTGCTGTCGTTGGTATTGAGCATGAGGTATGTCTATTCTCATGTGGTGTGTGTGCGCACATGTTTATATTAGAGAGAACCCAGGACATAGAAAAGGAGGCAATTTATTTGGCATTTTTGTGGCATAGACATTTCTAATGAACACAAATACTTCTTGGCAAAATTTTTTTAATATACGGTTTCTTGTTTCAAAAAAAAAAAAAAATCTTGCTGGCAAAATGTCTTAATTAACGATATTTTGCTGCCCCTAGTGCACAAAGATGGTATCTGCGCACTATTGTTGATGGGAAAGGGATGAGACCATGATGCTCTCTAGCTCTAGCCTCTAGGTGAAGGATGAAGTATATTTATATGTTATAAATCGGGGATAATGCGAGGGGAGATGGAAAGAGAAGTGGCTTTGCTGCCAGTTTCTAGACAAAAGTGCTTTCTTTGTGTAGGTCAAAGGGCAGGCTATATATGCATTTGTTACTCTTGTAGAGGGTGTTCCTTACAGTGAAGACCTACGGAAGAGCCTCATACTCACTGTTCGAAAGCAGGTACGCTTCCTACATAAAAACTGGACAGACTGAACTATTCGAAAATGTATTGTACCTTATGATGAACTCACTCTTCTAGATAATCTTGGGGGTTCATTTGCTAGGTTTATACCTTAACGGTGTTCCCTCTTTATCTCTATTCATTCAATTTAATGAAGATTTTAATTTTATGGTCTTATTCTGTAATGCTTCGACAGCCAGACAATTTATGGGTCTCGTGAAAGTTCCCTGCTGAACTCGTGAACTACCTTGTTTGAATGAAACCAATGCAGTATTAAACTAGAAGATTATAAGTATTTTGTAGATGGGTGTTCATTCTTTTTTAGAGTTAGTTTTGTATAAGTCTTTCCCGGTGGGTGTACCCTCCGTCTAAGCCTCATAATTTGTGCATCCTTCAAGGGAACAATTATCTACTTGACCACCATGATGTGTTCTCAAGTGATATAATTGAATTGTAGATGAGCCTGAACAACAAGAAATAACTTTGGCAAATATCTACATATGTAATTTTAGAGTTTTATAAGCAGATGTATAAAATTGTAAGCTGTGTGGTCTGGCACTTGAAAGAATATTTTGCAATTCAGATAGGAGCATTTGCTGCGCCGGACAGAATTCACTGGGCCCCAGGCCTTCCGAAGACAAGGAGTGGAAAGATAATGAGGAGGATTTTGAGAAAAATTGCTTCCAGACAGTTGAATGAGCTTGGAGACACTAGTACGCTTGCGGACCCAAATGTTGTAGATCAGCTTATTGCACTTGCCGATAGCTGAGTCAGGATGGTAAACTATCTCAACTTCTCCAGTTGTTATGCAGTGAACAACCCTAGTAGTTAAAGAAGGAAACACTTGGATAGTTCATGAATTTGTCCATTTTTCTAAATTCCATGTGCAGGATCAGCTGTAATGCATACATCACAGTTCGCGAGGGAAATTACATATTTTGTAAGATGGAGATTACATGTTTCTAGCAAGAAAAAGCAGAAGATTCTATTTATTTCAATACAAGTAACAAATTGAGCATTGTTTTTGCTGTGAAGAATAATATCAATTTTCGAATAAAGTGACTCAAGCGACGCCATATTCCTTGTAGAAGAATCTTTGAAATATCAATTTTAGATTTTTTATTACAAACAAAGAATTTTATTACAAAGATCCATTGAGCGTGCATTGCTGCAATGGCTATTGACTATTGGATTCTAATTTTTGTAAGCCCCAGACGTGACGTTTAAAAAGGCTTTGTGAAACTGCGGCCAAGACCAAAGGTGCAATAAGGCTTTAAATGTATCATACGGGGAAATTTATCATAGTGAATGAGAGAATTACCACTCTCAAATAAACGAAATTTAAATATACTGCTTTTATATATATATATTTTTTTTAAAGAGGAAAATTGAGGTTGATTTTCACATCAATGTGGCAGAGGTGAATAATAAAAGTTACAAATTGGTTTACTGGAAACAAAATAAAAAATAAAAAATCCCCAGCCTCTCTCATTTCTCTACCTATCTCTCTCCTCCTTCCGTGCTTGCCGGCACTGGTAGGCCTTGCATTGGCAATCTTGCGGCCGAGTGCCAAAGAGCACCCAACATCAACCATCTGAAAACTCATTATGCCTCATGCAAGACGGGAAAGAGACTATAACCAATCAACAGAAGCAGCAAGACGAGTAATTAACTAGGAAATGACCAAATCTGGTAGGCACGGATATGAGGTTGAGTCAATTGTGGGTTGGCTCGTCGTTGGTTGCATAGCTCTTCTCCGCATTGCTTTGCTTGATGCTAGATTTTTCATTAGACATTACTACGTTACCCTATAGTGTCAGGCAGGCACGCCCCATATTCCATAAATTAGTATTCAGAATTAAAGTACAAGGTCAAGGATAATCTTCGCAACTGCTACTATGCAATACACGTATGTTGCACCTATCATTCAAGCAAATCATTGCAATAATCATGTCATGCACCATAGACGCAAACTTTTAACCACGCGATTGGCATTCTCAGTTCAAACCAAAACTTTTAATTGTCATAGCATAATTATAGAAGCAAACCTTTAATCATGCTATTAGCATTCTCAGTTCAGACCAAAACTTTTAATTGTCGTAGTATAAAGCTCTCATATGCTACAAGTGTCAAGCAAAAATATGTTACAAAATAACGCCCTCACATGCTCAGACCAACCGGTTAAAAACACTGCAAAAGCATTCAGTTCAAATTCCATGCGAGTTAAACATTCTATTCTACCAATTTACATGAAGGCTCAAAAAGGTATTTATCTTGGCCTGGTTCTGGTATTGTATTCAGGCTTAATTTACGGCTCCAAATTGCTCCCGATTATAGGCATGCGTTTTTGGACGAGAAATGACCCAAAAGTGAAACAACAAACACCAAAAATGGTAGAACAGAACAGCTCAATGTACACGACAACCGACATTGAATTAAGATTTCAATGGCATGTAAATGGTACTTTCCACTTCCCAAACAAGCGTCCCTCCATGTTCTATATTTGGAAAAAAAAAAATTCTTTTCTTCCAAGAAATCACCACTCTTTCATTCATTACAAAGCAAAAAGTCCCAAACAACTTTGAAAGAGAGTAAAGTAGGAAAAAAAAAAAAAAACTCAGGCGTATGTGGTCGATGTGTACCCAAATTAGAAGATTGTGGAGCACAGAGATCTTAGATACCTAGCAGAAGCAACAGGCTACAGAATCTCACTTTGTCAAGCAACAATCAATTGGCTCTTAATCAGAGTCATACGTTTCCCCATCATCAGAGACCTCATCAAATGATCTAATGTCAAGCTGGTAACGGAGGATACCTCCAATCCCACCAAAACCTCTGCAAAATTGCGATCCCTCCTGGGATTTGTTTGTTACAAATTCAAGCGTACAGCCGAACCGCTTGTACTCGTTGGCAAACCACTCAAGTAATGGCATTTTGTCCTGAACTTCAAGCTCCGACGAAGTAGCTGTGTCACGGAAATTGCTCTGGTCAGCTTCTTGGTCCTTGTTCAGATGCTTTATGATAATCTCCCCAGTAGCACTGTTTTTCAGCACATACCTATTGATATCCAGATTTTCCCACACAACTAGGATTTCTACAGCGCCCATTTCCAAAGCCTTGAGTGTGTCATCGACACCAAAGACATATTTGCCAGTGTCCTGACTGATCTCTTCAAAATACTTTCCAATCAAGCGTTTCTCCTGTATGAACTTCACATTAGATAGAATTTCTGCAGATAGCTCGATAGCTTGATTGAAACCATTTTCGCCCCCATAAGAAACATCGACCACGTTCAATATCTTTGCCTGCAAACGAGGATCAAACATATCCGACTGGCTTAGTTCAGTCTTGAAATCTGCTGAGCCAGCAAGTATTAGACCAGCAACATTTGGCTGACTGGTGGCAGGATTGATGAAGAATTGTGTCGCAAGCTCTGCAGTCTTTCTCACGTAATTATGCCGCTTTTCCATCCGAAGACGGGCAAACCGCAGCGCTGACTGACCTCCCCTTCCATGTTTCTTTGGCAGATCAACTGTGAATTTATGTAACACCTCTCTTGTGTTTCCACTTAATGTCCCAAATAGGGTGCCATTTCCATCCATTACAATAAAGCCAAACTTATCATCAGATTCCAAAAGTTCATTCAACGCTTCAGTGTGAAACTTGTTGTCACAGAGATACAATGAGGCATTTATTGGCTTGAAAGGTTCAAAGTCAATGGTCACCTTCTTTTCTTTCCCGTCTTCAGTAACAATCGTTCCAGTGTAAAGCACCAGCCCATTAGGAGGAACCTTGTTATAAAGCTTCAGTCTTTGTTGTGCAGAAGTAATAGCACCCAACACTGACTGGCGGTTGACCCTGCTTTTGATGTTGGAAGCAGTTCCAAATTCATCACCCAACATCTTAGTGACCCGAGAAATTTGATCACGTGGAGGCATTATAAGTGATATCATGCTGGTACCATTGCCTCTTGCAGATTCCAATGCCTTAATCAATTTCTTAATCTTCCAAATCTCAATGTTCTTATCCGATTCATGACCGTCTGCCATCGCTGCTTAAATAGACTGAAAAGAGGAATATATTTGCCTGCCCATGTCAACACATAGTAACAGTTAACAGAAAATACATTCCAAAGAGAAACCACAGACCAGTAAAGCGCCGTTAGTTAGATCAACAAAACTTTAGTATAGGTATTATATATTCATAGTTGACAATCTAAATCACAATTACGTATGGCATGTACGTCATAGATCACAATACTTAACATGCAACTTCTACTGCAATTGAAAGTGAGGCACAGTGGCCAAAAACAAAAAAAAAGAAAAGAAAAGAACTTAGGATCTGTGATTTAATCAAATATAAAGAACCGACAAACTAATCCTGCAAACCAAAACACACACTCATAGTCATGGAGAACCAATGACAAAGAAGAGGCACACGGACCCGATTACAACATGCCTGAAAATGATTGAAACAACAACACAACAATTACTCACTCAGTCTTGATACCAAACTTAAAAAAACATGAAACATTAACCATACTAGCAAAATTGTGTTTCTGTAGTTGTAGCAGACGAACTATTTTCAACAATCACTTGGGGTGTTAGTTGGTCAACAATCAGCAATCATCAAACAGATCCTGCAAAGGTTTCTCTTTACCCAGCCTATGTAACAAAAGGCTAAAGTTATATATGTATATACATTTTCACCGCCAGACAAATTCACTTTATAATATATATATGTGTGTGTGTGTGTGTGCATTATGTTTGGTTTTGAAACAAGAATTCAATGAGATAACAAAATGGACATTGAAGATCAAGTTAAAGAGCTTAAATTTAATAGTAATAAAATAAGTCAGAATGTTTGAGGAAAATGGGAATTATAGGCCAACCGAGTAAACCCTAAAAGCTAAAACCAAACAAAAAGAGATAAAATCCGCGTTTTAATCGTCCATTGATGAATATTATTACTAAATATAAGAAGAAACACACACACATTTTAACCAAATTCAACAGAAAAAAAAAATGGAAATGAAAATTCCAAACCTCAAAAATTTGAGAAGACGGACGGCCAAACACGCAGAAATCTGTCTTTGATGGGGAGGGAGGGCCAGGTTTCAGCCTCTCTCCTTGTCTGGATTCGACCACTTATATTTACCTGGGACCCACAATTCACCCCCTCTTTTTTATTCTTTCTTTTCTTTTCTTTAAACAATTTTTGTTGGATTTATTTTAATAATTCAATTTAATTTAATTGACAGGGTTCTTGGGCTCACGTGAGTTTTTTTTTTTAAATTATACTAAATAACAAAATTTTAATTCTTAATATAAACAAATAACATACTTGTAAAAATATTTAAATGTATAATATTTTTAAAATCACGTGTTTTTTTTTAAACAACAAATTTTAAATTTTATATTCCTTTTTTTCTTTTATTTTTCTTTTTCTTCTGTTTGTTTTAGTTTTTTGTTGCCTCAATGTTATTTCGTGTTTTTTTTACGTTATTTTATGTTAATAAATTTTGTTTTTATTTAAATAGGTTATTTATTTAACATTGTTATATTTTAATCTATTTATTTTTAATCCTAATAAATAGTTGTCAAATGCCCTCATTTCTCTCTTTTTCTTTTTTTATTGATGAAATTATAGCTTGTTAAAATAAAGAAAGAATATCTACTGGAAAATATTATAAGTTTACAGGGGCACGAGCACTACTATAGTGTCTACAAAGAATGCATAGGGTGAGCGGGCAGCTTTCTTCGTGGGCTAACATGTGGCTAATAAGAAAGATTCATTTAAGTTAAGGGGTTAATTCCGCTTTTACTCTTAAAAAATAGCAATTTTCTAATTTTGGTAAAAAAAAAACTTTCAATTGATGCACAAATGGTCCTTGAGCTTTTTAAATGTTCAGCTAATGATCCTCAAGCTTTTCAATTGAAACCTATCCATCTTTAACGTTGCAAAAATACCACTACCATAACATTGAAAAAGCTTAAAGGACTATCAGGGGGTGTTTGGAAGGTGGTGGAAACCACTTTTACTGTAGCATGTGAAGCTTTACACTGTAGCAATTTTTTAAATTGTTACTGTAGCATGTGAGAGCTTTACACTATTTATAACTGAGTTTGTGGTGGGAACCGTGGTTCCCACCACGTGGTTCCCACCACAATGCCAAACAGGGGGTCAGTATGACAATTGAAAATTTAAAAATTAAAATGAGACAATTGATATTCTTTGAGGGCCAAAAGTAAAATTAATTCTAATAAGAAAGAAGTGGGGAACTTCTCTCTTTAAGATCCAAGACTTGAATTGAGGGGACTTCATAATAAGTGGCCCTTTTTTAAGTCACTTTTTAGTAAATGATTACTAATGTTTATCAATTAAAAAAAAAAATTGTTTCCATATGCTTTGTTTAAAACTTATTAGTTCGTTCCTTCATTGTAAAACTCTCATAGTATGAAACAAAAATATGCTATAATATAAATCTTTCACATATCAAGGTATTCTACTCATATGCTACGATATTCTGGCTTCAACTATACATAGCTCCAGCTATTTTCTTAACGCACTAAAAATCAGCTGATCACTAGAAATCAGCAGATCAATGACGTTATGGTGTTGACTTTAGTTTATTATTGTCAAATTAATGACTTGTTGCTGATTAATTTAATAAATAATTTATCCGCTAACAGCAATAAACCACTATCAATCAATATTAAACCGATTGATTTATCATTGATTAATCACCCTTATATATATATATATATATATATATTAAATGAGCCATTTGCCTTGAATGCAGCAGGCTCGGACATCAATTAAAAAAGCGAAGGCCACCTTCTTCTTCTTCTTTTTTTACTTTTTACTTTTTATTTTTTCAAAAAAAAAAAACAAAGGGAAATTTATTGATAAAGGGGACATTACAAGGAAGAGAAAATGAAAAAAAATCAACAAAAAACCCTCAACATAAGTAAAATGAAGAAAAAACAGCTTTGCTGACTGACTAACAGAACCATCCCACAAAAATGAAGACCAATTCCTAACAAGATCAGATATCATTAAGTCAGAGAATTCTTTATCAGGATGAATCCAGAAAGCAATGTTGGCTTTAATCTCGTCCCATGCAGCTGGAAGATCCTCCTCCAAGCCTTCAAAGATTCTTCTGTTTCTTTCAAAGCCAAATTCCCACCATATAGCAACTAAAAGATTCTTCCCAAAATGAAAAATTAACACTAGGAAAAGGCAATTAAATGATCTTGTTCTTTTTCCTTTTAAGGAAAACTATTAAACATTATTATCAAGGGGGCGGAACCAAAATATATAACCCAATGTAGCAAACTTAGTAAATACAACAAGAATATGTTGACCCCCCCACCCCCTAAAAAGGAAATAATTTTTGATATATAGCAATGAATCGAACAAAAATACGACTAATTCATTTTCTTTCCTTGGGCTTGGTTAGCTGCCATTTACTTGGAAAAAATAAAATGAAACAAAAAAAAAAAAAAAAAAAAAAAATTGTCCATCATCTCTAGCCGCTCCTGCACAAAGAAACCTGAGCTTGTGAGAATACCATGCAACTAATATAATCCAACATCATAACAAACACTAAATCAAAGCCAACAAAATCTTACTGTACAGGATTTTTGATGTGGATGAACAAGTATCAGTATGGTTATGTATTGGGGAACTTGCTCAAATCATATGTTGCGTGAGGTCGCACAAGCCAAAAAAGCGAGCCATCTCTTTATATTATTATCAGCAACACAAACCCTGTAGCTCTTCATACTTAGGCATCTGAGTCAGCTATCTATGCTCGCACAAATTGTATTTGCTACTGCAATCAAGTCGGATTTGGAATATTGCGGTGATTATCGGCGAATTCGCGAATTAAACTTTTCAGAATCCTTCCCCCTTTGCCCTGCATGTGCCCATAATTATTCTGCACTCCATCACAGGTTTTGCTCTCGAGGTAATCTGAGGCCGCGCCAGAAAGGGCCTTAAACCAAAATGGCACTAAGCTTTCTGCTTCCCCTTGCCTTAAGTATTCAACAGGAAGAGCTTGCACCTGCTCTAACATCAAACTAGTTAGATAACCAGGAACGACACTATATATATAAGTGCACGCGTGCATGATTAAAAGTGAGAGATGGAGACAGACCGCCAAGTGTAGCCATCCAAGCAAGGATTCCCAACAAAGAATAAGCTTCCATGATGTTCTCTCGGTTAAACAGCAAATTGCTGCCAATTGTTGCAAGATTGTTGCACATTTGTGAACCTATTAAGAGGAATTCACAAATACTTCCCTTAGCTGCAACACTACTTCAATATGGATGTAGAAGCAATTATAGAATATGATCCAAACCAAACGAGTCAACACCATCGCCCTTGGTTGCATAGTTTCCGCATTAAGATTCTCTTGACACATGATAATCCTTCGTATTTATCGTGCAAGTAAATGTATACAACCTTCAAGAATAATGTTAGAGACCCAACTCTAGTATAAGCTTTTTAATACCAACTAATGTGGCAAGTGCATTGTCATTCTTTAACCTGATAAGTACAACTTCCCATAAAAATGCCTGAATCACATTTACAAATTAAAATTTGACAGTTCATTTGCCATGTCAATTGAAATTAAAAGTGTCTTCTCTTTTTTTCAGCAAAAGTTTGTGCTAAAAAGTTGTTACAAGAGATGGGTTCCTCAACATCATTCATAGCATTAGTGAAGCAATCCCTTGTGACTACAGAGATACGGAATCTGAATTCACCACTATCAATTGAAGAAAAGTTACCTATAAAATTAAAAATAAAAGTTATACAAATTGCTGTACAAGGATATGTTGTATTTACCCGTGACATTGCTGACACACCAAGTAAAGCGTACACCACATTAGATACAAGTCCCTCACCACAATGGGAGATAACCTGAATGACCATGGCACTAAACGATCCTTCTGAGACACAAATAACAGAATCCAACAAAGAGCCCAGACCCACCTCCAAAAAACCTAGATAGCACAATAACTGACAATAAGTTACACCAATTAACAAGCTCGCACACAACAAACCTAAAGAGGATAGGAATATAACCAATCAAAACCAAATTCTAACATCAAGAAAGGTAAAAGGTCGAGATATGAATTGTCACTACACCAGTCGCACAACAATGAAATTAAGCCACCAAAATACCAACTGTGCAGCAAACACCCGTCGGAAACCAACACACCCCCCCCAACCCGCCCCAAAAAAAAAGAAGAAAAAAATACATAAATAAATAAAATAAAATAAACAAAACAAAACAAAAAGGAATTAACAATTTGCGAGAAAAGAGAAAAAGAAGAATGCATCAGACTTACATGACAAGTATGACATTGCTGCTAGCGCCGCTCCGCGATGCATAGCCGTGCAGCATATTGCTGCTTTTTGGAAGGAAATCTCAAGAAGAGAACCGGATGCAGCCAATACTTCCTGAGATATTAATAGCTCAAAGGTCATTGAAAGTTGAAATCTTCTCTCTTAAATAAAGAGAGAAATCAAAAGGAAAACCTACTTAACCTCAAATTTGTTCAAGGGAGAAAATAACAAATAGAAGTGTGAAAGACCTTATGACAGCTGCGTATAAACGTGGATGCAAAATTTGCGTATGCCTCCACTAGATCAGGCTCTTGATCACAGATATATGAAGAATTGAGAGCTACTACCGATGCTGCATGCGTAAATCTTTCAAATGTAGTGACAAACAAAGGTCCATACTCCTTCTGGTGACCAAATTCCTCAACAACAACAGAAGCTGAAAGGATATAAATGTTTTCCCAAGCAAGAAGCAGAAATAAGCAATTTAAAACCAAACAGAAAAAGCAAGAAACGTATGACCAGGTACCAGCAAAACCAAAGTTAACCAAACTTTTTGTTGGGAAAAGGCCCAAGAAAATAAGACAATAGAATCCGATACTACATCCCACCACTTGCCTTTTATTACATGTCAACAACCTACCTGTTCTGATAAAGCATTCATGACTTTGGAATGACATGTAGTTTGTCGATAGGCAATCTAGTACTTTGGGCAGTATTGTTACAACGTGCTGGCCTGCACATTAATCAAATACAATTAACAAACACATCCACAGACATATATAGATGAGAAGATACCGTGGTCAATCAACAAAGTCTAAGCATTTAACTTAAATCAATAAACCAAGAAAGAACTGCTATACCTGAGGATTGAATTGCTTGTGAAAGAGCACGGCAAGCTGCTACAGATAGGTTACCATTCTCCATGTGTTCAGACCTGAAGAGCTTCTCCAACATGGGCCAAAAAACTCCCAGTAGAGAAACTATAGGATCATCTGAAGCAGGCCCACCAGGCTGGCTCGTGGCGAGGTGGCTGAATACAGTTCCCATTCTGTATGAATTAAACAACCAGAATTCAAACTGGATGAGAATTCATTAACGCATAATTCTAGCAAAGAGAGATAAATATTCAAATAAAGAAATTGCTGTGGAAACAACAAATGATTTTAACATCAAAGTTCCCTCGCAACCCTTTCATATGCTGGTCCAATATCCACTTGAATAAAAGACGGAGCATTTCCCCAAAGAATATAGACTACAATTTGAAATTTCTGCATGTTCCAAGGAACAAATAAATAGAACCTAAAGTTCAGTAACCAACAAGGTCCAAAATCTTATGCTTTTATAATGAAAACAACGTTCCTCAAAGATACTAAGCTTCACATATAAGCAAAACTATTCTACCCAAGTCTCTAATAGCATACCTGTACAACCCTCTAGCAGCAGAGTTCAAAATGGGTGTATAAATTGCTGGATTCTGTTTCAAACAAAGGTTGTTCTCTTCATCAACCTGAAACAGCATTTAATCTTTTAAATGAATTTCACAGTGATCGGCGTCTTTTAGACCATCAAAAAGAACACATTTAATTAAATTTCTGTTTCAAAAGATCCTATTTAGAGTTTCAAATTAACTGAAACTGACAAAAAATCAGATAAAGGGTATAATTGAAATCGGCTACACTGTCAAAGGAAGATCAATAAAGTTGGAACTTGGTAGCTGTTTTTAACATGCACGGAATCCATCCTGTATGCAAACCAAAGACTCCATACTTGTTAAATAAGGGATTGAATTTGTTTATATTAAGCAGGCAAAGCATAATATATGACGACTGGATAGCAGTCTAGAGTATATATAATATAATTCATATATGAACGATTCCAAATATAATATAAAGCTAACGACTAGAAACTGAAGTAGAAGAATAACCCAATTGAAATAGGATGACAAAGCTCCAATGCAGTACACAGAGAGAGAGAGAGACAGAGAGACACTTACAAGTCTTCCAATAGATTCAAAGCTAGAAGATAGCAACCGTGCCAACATGTTGCTCTTTAAGTCTTTATTAGTGATAGAACCAAGGATCAGACTAATGGCACTGACAATTTCCTCCTCATCATCCGTAGGTAAATGCCTCTTTTCCAGACCCTGAAAAGCAGATGACTCATAGTTAGAAGAAACAAGACAAATTGTTCAAGAGGCAAATAACAAAAAGGATTTCCTTTTCGACAGAGATCCACACATTCAAGATATACAGCATCTTAAAGCCATTCAGAGAACCTTACCATGTGGAAATAAACAATGAAATAAGCGTCCATTATATTAACAAACATATTTACCTCTCCTATCCACATCAAGATCTCCAAATTAGAAGGTTCAAAAATCACAGGAAAAGCATCTTCACAAACTTTGCGCAGGGCACAAGCACATGCACTCAAGGACAGACGTTCTGATAGCCCTGTCGCAATAAATAACCTGCAAGTAGCAAATCAGTACAAAAAAAGGCAATAATCAATGCCACAGATACACAAAAATAAACTCATCACTCACAAATTCTCTTTTACAAACTTTTACCATAATGATAACAAAAAAGCTCAATACACCAAGGTTAAATGTGCTTATATATCAATAAGAATTATACTCTGCAATCTGCCTTTTGTTTTTCTAACTAAAACACGAAGACACATTACAGAATCAGTTATGAAGTTAACTCGCCAATAAACAAATATAAAAAGAGAGTACTCACAGCAAAGGCCTGGTGTTTACTTGAAAAGCAGATATATACTTTGAATAGGAACCAACAACGTCTGCAAGAGATCTATAAACCTAGAGAGGGAATAAACATCTCAGATATGTAGAAGAATGAAGCGGACAATGAAGTTTCCTCATAGAAACAGATGAAATAATTGATAAAACTTTGACTAAAAAACTGATATCCACTAAAGAAGAAAAAGGGGATGAATTCTAACGTACAATGCACAGAAAGCCCTTAAGCTCATTAGAGGGCCTGGTGGCCAACAGATTCACCAATTCCATGACCACAGAGAAATCAAAAGTTTGTCCTTCCTGTAAGACTACCTCAGCAACCTGGAATAGGAGCCTTGTATATCAAAGATACAGAACAACAATATAAATAAGCTCCGATCTCAAACATATTAATTGCCGCCAAAAGTCTTAAGGGCAATGAAAGAAGGACAACGCCAAGCGATCTGTGTACCAATTAGCAAAGTACACAAAGATACAGCTTCTCTTTAACTTAAAAAAAAAAAAAAAAAAAAAAAGAAATGAAACAAATTCCAAAGACAAGAAGCTCAATTTAAATAATAATAATAATAATAATAAATGATGATGATGATGATAAAAGAAGAGGCAACTTATCATGTAAAAGGCATCAAGCCTCGGCAATTCAATGATTCTAAGACAAATGAGGTAGGAAATATAATAAAATTCTCCTAGTATAGGCACAAAATAACAATATACTGATACAAGAAGTCGAGAAATAGAAAGTTGTGCTCACCACATTAAGAGCAAACAATTTGGCTTCCACCTCCTTCCAAGGAATTGGTGCATGCACAGATACCCAACCACCAAATAAAACCTACAGTAGAATTTCAGAGCATCATTGAAAGAACATCTTGAATTCACCAGAAATAGTATAACCAAATAATATATGCAGAAGAGTAATACAACGAATAAATGTGATAACTGATAAGGAAATTTTTTTCAAATCTTCAATACTACCACCAAACTCACAGACGATGTAAGCTCCGAATATAATTAAAATGTATATATATGGGATTGCTCAAAAAGCAATTGCAAATCAACTATCTGATATGGATTGCTTGCAATGGGATATTTGAATAAAAATAAGAAGAAAATATGAACGTGCATGCATAAAAAAAAAATTACAACTTTAAGTGAGGTGTTATTCTTAAGATGGTGAATTGATTTGAAAGTTGTACAATCAACCCTTTTTTTGTCTCTTTTTTATTCTTATGACTCCAAGGCACTATCAAATTGGTAATTTACAAAATGACATCACATCCTAGAACCAAAAAGTGATGACACTAATAGATAAAGAGATGGTACTTCTGCGAGCATGCCCAAAGAGGAATACAACATATGCAGGCATAGCAAAGCAATTGACTAATAAAAACACGTACAAATGCATAGAGCAACAGATATTCAAAAATAGAATAAGAACCTTTTGCGTGAATATAGAAGATTTTAAGAGCTGATAAATATCCACCAAAAGTTCAACAAGATTCAATCTAAATTGGACAAGGCTATCAGGCAGTTCTGCTACCCCTCTCTCATCATCAAAAGTAGCTTCGTCCACCTGCCAAACACAAGACTTTAATTTGTTGATATCATTTTTCTTATGGAATAATGTGGAAATCCGGTTCATATCCCCCTTCTTAGGGATCTTAATTGAAGAATATTTTTCTTTTAATGTAGATTATTCCTGATTGTTAGTTGATTCCTGATTTTTAGTCAATCACCTAATTTAGCTAATCACCTGATTTAGCTCCCTGATCCTAGGAATTATTTCTGATTTTGTGCTAATGTAATTAAGCTGATTAGAAGGCAGATGTAAATTAGCTTTATAGGTCTAACCTATATATAATGTACTCTTCTCTCATTTTCAGAATAAGAAAGAATACACTTTATTCAGCCTTTTTCTACAAATAAGCATTTGACTTGTACCATAAACCACAAAACTTAAAAATATAAAGTACAAACCAAACAGACCATAATAAAACAAGTATTCACTCTTTGGCAAAATGTTTTGCACTGGACAGGCGTCACTATTCACTCTTTGACAAATTATTTTGCACTGGACAGGCATCATTCTCTCAATTTCTTGATGTTTCACACGTGTCTAGCTTTTTATTATGAGATAATGTGACCGCTTATAAACATAAAAGACATGACTTACAGCTTTTAATTACAAACATCAATGATTTATGTTTTTCTAGATTAAGTTAAGGGTTATGCCTTGCCTTGCTGAGGAAAATTGCCTCAGGACCCAAACTAGCCTTTTCATATGTCAATTTATGTTAGATATAGCACAATCATTAAGCCACTTCATTATATGAAAAGCAACTCGAGTGGGGAAGAACCTGAGCGCGCAATAAGAGCGCATCTAGTAATGTTGAATATACTGGAAAAAACACCTCTTCGGCATGCTTCCTTTCCTGTCCAGTGTCATCATCAATGCCAAGAATATAGCTTGCAAGACTAGACCTGGACATGCAAATTACGAGGGATTATCATAATTTTAGTATGAAACACAACATACGTATGTCTGTATATGTGTGTGTGTGTGTGTGTGTGTGCAGAGAAAGATAGAACCACTATCGAGATACAAATAGAACCAAAGGAGAGAAATAGAGGATCCAAGAGAAGAACAAGAACTCAAAGACGGACGCCAGAAACTCAATATTTGTCATCACCTCTCTTAAAATAACAATCACTAATCTAGAAACTCAATAATAATTTATCATAAGTATTTAATTTTGAGTTTAAGATTATGAATGCACTTTAATTAAATGTGGCGATGGCACAATCCTAGAACCATCATACACATTGTAAACACAAGATAAACTAGTTAAATAACATGCAACACAACAGCAACAGATACAACAGATTTTAAGTACCAAAATTGCAGAGTTGAATCCGCAATCTCCCAATCTTCACTTGGAAATGCAACACAACTGCCAACAAAGCAAACAAGTTAGATGTGATATGATGTAAAATGCAAGCAAACAGAATTGAGACAGAATAACCAAAAAAAGAGTGACGCAAAACCAGCAAGAAACCATGTGCGCATACTTAGAGCACAAAGGCTTGGTATTTACGACCTTTGTATTAGAAGAAGGATTTTTTTTTTTTTTTGGGAAACTGTAACCTTGAGTACTAGAGTATCCTTAGTTTTAACAAGTTACCATACTAATCAAAAATCAGTGTGGGGCACTAAGGAAAGTATGGATACCACGTTGCTCAAAATCATGTTACATGACATCTTCTAAGGCACTCTTGTACATAACTTGCTTGCCTAATGCAACATAATAGAGAAGATCATTAAAACTAAATAGTTCTAACTTCCAAAGGATGAGAATCTAACCTCAAAAGTGCATCTGCCAGCGCAAGCGCTTCAGCACTTGCTTCTACAATTAAAGCCGGTGCCTGGTGTAAAATAAATAAGCAAAATAAGTAAGCAAATAGATGAACAAGCATCAAATATAATCCAACTGCGGGTAATAGTTTTCCTATGATTACAGAAAAGTCGGTATAAGAGACATACTGCTTGCCCGATCTCAGACAATAAGCTTGCAAGACCACCAATGACTTTCTCATCCCTATTATTGAAAGCAGGGAGAAGAAGTAGTTCCTTGAGAAAATGAATCCTACATAACAAAACCCGGGGCAGCCCCTGTGGAAGCCAGTACAGATGATATCATAAAATGTATGCAAAAGAAAAGAACGATGGTCGATCGGCAGGAACATACCTCATGTCGACTCACAAGCTCAACAAGAACTTCAATGGCCAAATCGAATGAAGAAGTCACCTATAACCAATGAACACATTACACATGACACACACAAGTGATATCAGCATAAAAATAGTTACAAGATGAATTAAAGAGAGGTTTAAAAAGTGTACCTGCAGAGAATTGAATACGAAATTAAGAAGCGGATGTGTTGGCAATGAGGCATGGGGAATCTCTGAGAAGCAGCCAGCTCGAACCTAAATGCAAGAATAAAGGGAATTTTTTTTTTTTTTTGGGAATTACTATAATGTAAGAAAAGAGAGAGTATTGGCAGAGCATTATCGTTATTCAATAATGAACAACGAAAAATCATACCCAGCTGAGTAAGCAACGCAGGATTTTTCTAGCGTCGAAACCTTTCTCTGATTGCTGTAGCAGCAACTCAAGAACCATAGGAGTATGCGAGAGAAGCTGAAGAAAAACCAAAATTAAACAATTTTTTTAAGGAAAAAAAAAAAGAAAAAAGTGGATCATGGGCAGAGCTGATTTCAAATTTCAAATAGTAGAGGGAGCGGACCTGTTGGGCATATTGAGTAGTGGAGTTAGTGTCAACAACTTCTTCAGGGAGAAGAGTAAGCATCTCCAAGACAGCAATGTTACCATTATCCTCACTCTGAAGATTCTGGAGACTGTAAAACAATTGCTCTATTGCTTTGCCATGCTCCACTCCCCGAAGCATCAGTGCAGACAGCGCAAGACAGATTTGTGTTAAAAGCTGACGGTTGTTCAAACAACACAAATTGAAATGAATAATAGTTTGTATGATTCAATTAAAATCAAGAGAAGCAAGCAAAAGGAGAGTGAACCAACCTGAGGAGGGCCTGAAGTGAATCTTTTGGCAGCAAGAAGAAGAGCATTGAGTAAAGCATGTTTAGCAGGGAAATGCAAAAAAGAGGAGTCGTTTTGGATCTTGCGCTTGAGAATCTGAGCGGCGAAGAAGTGAAGTTCGAAAGGGAAAAAGGGAACGGTTACATCGGAGGAGGTGAGAATGGAGGTCGCCACTTCCCAAGCCGCCTCACTTTGCTGAAACTCAACCAGCCACTGGTTCGCCGCCACTCTGTTGCACGATTCCCTGTCGTGATTCAGCACCCGCACCGCTTCTGCCACCTTCATTTTCAATTCCTCCATCGCCATCACTTTATATTGTATGTATATACAAACAAACAAACAAAATCAGTGGATCATCTCCCTCTCCCTCTTTCTCCCTAGCATCAATCAAAATCAAAATCAAAATCAGTGGATGCAGTGGAAGACGACGCCTGTTGCTATTTCCGTTTCCCCATTCTCATCAGACGGCTCTTAGGGCTTCCCACACCATTCAGGATTCCACTCTTTTTCTTTTTCTTTTTCTTTTTTTTTTTCCAGATATATACCAACGCACAATTAGATTTTTTTTTACCCTTGATATTTATCTTCGTTGACTAGCAAATGAATGGAACAGTATTATATTACCAATTCAACCTTTGTTTCCTTCTTTTAAAAAAAAAAAAAAAAATCCATTATTGTAAAACTACAACTAATATTAAAATTAAAATTATATGCATTCAAAATTCAGTGGAACCAACATTTCAAATGAAAATGCTGCTGGTGTGGAGGAATCATAACAAATACCTAACTAATTAAAATGAAAATATTCGACCTCCCTATTGCTTTCCAAATTCGCATAATAAAAAAAAAAAGAGTACATTGTCCGACGTCAACCATATTTATTTATCATGACTGGCATAGGCAAGGGCATAGCAATATAGTAAAGTTCAACATTTTAATAGCCGACTGCAACATATTTTAAAGTTACTGTCAGGCTCGGCCATTAGTCATTACATCATCATTTATGGTATAACATTCATCAAGATCTTCCTCTTTCAAGAAAATTCTCAGCTTTTTCTTCTATTTTGTAATGTAATGTAACAAAAGAATATACAAGAATTGTATTTTTGTAATTACATGACACTTGGTTCAGAAAAATAAAAAGAACTGCTCTCCTCAACCACCAAGTAAAATCAATGGAACCAATTAATACAACACAACCAACCAAAAAACAGCTCTTATTTGTGTTTCTAAAACAAAATGATTATATCCCACACGCATATTACATATATATATATATATATAAAATATATTAGTCCAGTCCAATCAGGCTTGTTTATATAACCAATGAATCAAGGGCTCTCAGGGCTTTGCTCTAGCATCTTCACGGCATCTTCATCCATGGTAGGGATCTTACTCCAACCGGAATTTCTCACCGAGAAAAGCTTCGCCTTTTCAAACCCGCTTCCTCTAAACCCTGTTATCCTTGACGACACCATTGGCATCACGAGTACCGCAGATGCATTAATCGAATCTTCTCCAAAACCTAACGATAAAGCACAAGCATTCTGCAATTTTTTGAACACAACGTTGAAAATTTAGTTAATTTATGGCAGTTTGTCTTGGCTAACAGTTGATTTTTAAGTTATCAATCCAATTCACAATACCTTCGCCTTGGCAATGATTTCTGAAATCTTCATCAGCAACCCTTGCATGAATGATCCACTATCCCTACTTAGTGCATCTTCAGATCCCACAACCAACCTATAATATGCGAACCAACTTAGTCAAAATCACGTATCAGTACAACAAAAGCTGTGTTTGACATGCACACACGTATTCATGAGATATTATATTGCACTTAACCTGTCCAATTCTTTTGAAATGCTTGAGGACGTCACAGAGACTACAGTCGAATTGTCTTTAACTTCAGCACCTGAAAATGACTTCAAAGTAAGTTGCCATCTTTATCCTCTTTGCAACACAAAACAGATATATCTCCGCCAAAATACCTTTAGATTCATCGGGTGCCAACAAAGAGATGCCTATGAACACCGACATCATTCCTAGTATGAACATCGTTGTCCGTAGTGCATCAAAAACCTGTTTCCAGAACAATAACTTAACTTGATACAGAATAACACATGGACATCATATTCTTAAACGGCTCGCTAAGTTTTCATTTTTCTTTCATCTTTTGACAGTCAAATACTTAAATTACTTTCACTAAAGTGTCACAGTTGCAGCATCAGTAACCACACATAAGCAGAGGCCCAAAGTTGCCTCAATTTCTGAACCCCTACCAAGAGCAGATTATTTTGCAATTCTAACTGTAAGGGAGGGAGGGTAGACCTGGTATTCTTGAAAATATATAAATCCTGTACAAATGGAGAAAAATGTCCAGGCAATCTGGAACATAGGTACAATAAGAATCGCATCGAACAAGGACAGTCCTTCATTCAGCCTAGTCATCTGCAAAAATAGGCAAAGGGAAAGAGCAAATAAATAAGAAAAATGCCAGCATCAGAACTTCATGCAATAAAATTTTTCACAAACCATTGAAAATAAAAATAGGCTCCCTTTGATAAGAATTACCCAAAATCCAGCTGTGCTAAGAAACAAAAGGAGCATCGAATACGTGAACCAGCTATGCAACTGATAACTACTAGACATGGCCAACCTTAGCAGATTAGAGCTACAAAACATTAAACTCGAGTCAGCAACACAATGGAATGGCACTATGTACAAGTGCATATCTACGAGGGAAGTTTAGGTGGAAGACTTACAGAGACTTTGCAAATAGCACCGAGCATGATCCTACAGCACCTGAAACTATCGCATAGGAGAAAGGAAGTAGCATATGCCAGTAGGGTCTAAGGTCATGTCCGGAAACAGCAAGCAAAAGTTCCCCTCTCCTGCATAGTCCAAAATTTTGTTTGCAAAGATTGTGATGATTAATTTATTCAAAAAACACAGACACAAAAGATAATATACAACAAGAAAGAATCAGTCGGCTCCCGGATCTCACCTGTAAATGGAGTGATGTAGAGCAACTACTAAGATTAAAATCACACAGTAGAAAAGGAATGTAATGTTGCTGTATTTCTCCGCCAATTGCTCTGGTGTATAGACTGCAATGGAGAAAGATATCATAATAAGTTACTTGACTTTTTTCTCAAACAGGAAATGGGGGTCCTGTGACTTGACTTATAAAAGAGGCAATTCATGCAAGCCCATCCATAAAATTAGGGATTCGAGTATAAAAATTATATAGATCGTATAACAATTATATAGATTGTCGACTCTAGAGCAGATGACACGCATGATTTTCACCTAGATATACACACACATGATATCTCAGGAGGCTACTTCCATATTTGTTCTCAAAGTTTCATATAATCCCCACCTTTTAATAACAAGAGTGTATTATATTTATGCTACCCAGTTTTGCAGCCATAACAGATTCTGAAAACAATATTGGTTTAGAAACTCTTCACCAACAAATGAGGAAACACTCGTTAAAAATATATATACATATATATATATATATAATTTAACTGATTTGGAAGTTTGAAGTAAGTTATGTACCAGGCGACTGGTGGTTGCCAAAAGCAACGAGAAAAACATTTCCAAGAACAATAAAAGCTGTGGCGACCATTACCCTGAGGAGAAGACAATTGGGATTGTTTTTTACTTTTTTAACAAAAAACAAGTAGAAACAAAGGATAGACAGACTGTTGAATTCGAGAAGTATTTGGACTTGAGAATTGAACATACTTAACAGTCACCCTTTTGTTCAACACAAAGTAAGCAAATGCAATGTTGGAAACAAATTGAATAGATCCCAAGGCTGCAAGAAGTGACTGCAAGAGAGGCAAGGAAAGATAAAAAATTAGAAAAAAGAAGAGATATGTGTAATAGCATTTTGTGGTATCCTTGCAAAATATAAAATATGAAGCGGTGGTCGAAACAAAATTTTAGTGAAAGAGACCTGAGCAGCATATCCAAAGGAAACAAAGTTAAGGCAATTTCCGAGAATGAAAAAGACAATGCCTGCATTTAAAGGATTATATAACAGTAAGAAATGAGAAATGTGATAAAGTAGGAGTAGGAATAGGAGATAGAAAAGGAAGGTGATGGAAAATGAAATACCAACTCTCCAAGTCTGGAAGTATATAATGGGCTTGAGAGCGTGCTTTCCATTTGTTCCATCACTTTCTAACACGGCATGCCTCTCTCTCTGCATATGTATTATGTAAAAGTAAGTAAATAGAAGAGAAAAGAAAAGAAACAAACAAGGTTGAAGGAAGAAGAAGCAATAGTAGTAAGGGGGTGTGGTAGAGAATGGAACCTCGTTGTGGCCTAATTTGAGAAGGTTAGTTCCAAAGTTGATGGCAATGCTGCCAAAAAGGTTGATGACAGCTCCGACGACCCACTCCCCCATTGGCCAATCCCCGATCCAATTATGGCATTACAACGCCGTCTTTAACATATGCTATGCTATGCTATGCTATGCTATGAAGTTGTTCAAATTTCGAAATCGAAAATCACAACTTTACTAACTCCTTTGTCGAATGTTGATGATCCTCAATCCTCATCAACAGTATCCATTATACAACAACAAACAATTCTTTCCTTCTTTCCTTCCTCCCTCCCTCAATTAATTTCAACTCTTCAACTGTGTTGAGAAGAAACCTAAACCAGAAATTTACAACATTCATCAAAACAATGCATCACAATCCCCAATCCTAGATATTATAATGGGAATAGGAATGTTATTACGCGGCAGTAAGTAAAAATAAAAAATTAAAACTAAAAGTAAATTAAAGTAAAATTTTTGGGCATATTTTATGCAATGCAATATCATATTCATATTAATGTGAATTAGCAAAGAACCAAAGATAGAAAATCAGGAAAATAATCAGAGATCGAGTGCAAAGCTCTGTAAAAGAATATGAAAATCCTTTTTAATTTTTCTTTACATAATGAAGCAATCATTCATCGAATTCGAAGCAACAAGAAAGAAGAAGAACAAATGGACAACGGATCTTGCGGTTGTCAAGGGATTCAAAGTGAGAGAATTAAAAGGAGTTGGAAGCTGATCTAATTCAGGAAATTAATAAATAAATAAATAAATAAAATGGAGCTTTGGAGATTTGTTGAAATTCCGAATACAATTTTTCCTTTTTTAACAAAATTAAAAGAAAAAGGGACCAAACCTGCATATGCTTTTCTGTTATAATTGTTTCTGGTCTCCGATTATCTCTCTTTTTCTGTTTTTCTTCTGAAATCAGAGCTAGGAATTGGATGAAGGAATGCAATCTTTTTTTGGTTGCTGCGGATCCAAGGAAAGCAAAAACCAGAGGAAATGACCCAACTCCTGAGCTCCAATTTACACTTTCTAATATTTTAATTTAATAAATTTTCTAATATTTCGTTGGAAAGTGAAATTAAGAATAATATTTTAACTTCTTCTTTTTTTCGTCTTTTGCGTTTTTCTTTAGGCTGGCCGGTCAGCCTAAGAAGTGAGAATGAAAGAAAGGTCAATTTTATTATTATTTTTCATTTGCTACATTCTATTCTATTAATTCAGATAGAAGTGAAAAAAAAAAAAAAAGAGGGGAAGTTGTAATTGTGGTTGTGGATGTGGGGGTCAAACTAAAGTGATTGATTGGTCTCGTCGTTGGTCGTGGCAGATTTGTAGCTGGCGGGCCGCCACCTCAATTCTCTGTCCGCCGGGGAATCATCTAAAAACGTGTTAATTTTTTTCAAAGTCAAAAAAATATATATATTAATTGCTATGTAGAATTTAAATTATACAAAATTCTTCAGAATATGTTCATTGACAATTTTATTCTACTGCTCACGCACTCTTACATCAACCATTTTTTATTTCACTTCTTACGTCCTCTTAAAATATCAAAACCATCTCAACACTTAAATAGTATTATTGGTTTTTCTTTTTTCATTTGGCCACTAAATAAACTTATAATTTTTTTACAAACATTTTTCTTTTTTAATTTATATGCTAAACAATAGTTTTTCTTTAATACAATTTTTTTTCTTTTTTTAAACGAAACTTTGTTTTTCAAAAAACAATAATCAGTAAAGAATTTTAAAAATTTATATATGAATCGAACAAATTGTATTTCATTTATTTAAAAACAACGAGAGAAACATAGTTTTTTTCTTTTTTTATATGAAACTAAAGAACGGTTTCTTTTATTTGAGCACATAATTTATAGTTATTTATGTATTAAACAATTTGCAATGACATATATAATTATAAGTAGTACATATAAAACAAGAATAAAAATAAGAATTTTAAAACAAAATAAGTTGCATATACAAATATTTTTTTTGGAAGACTCTTTTAAGTTGAATTTCATTTCTATTCTTTTGAAAAAAAATAATGCACTAAGTTTGTAGAAGGAAATATATATATATATATATAAAGATAAGGTATGTAATAAGTACAGATTTGAAACACTTTTGTCTTTAAGAGTAATTTTATTAATAGGTAATTAGTAATAAATAAATCTTATTAAATATGGATGTGTGAAAAATAGAATGGGGTGTAAATAGATGCACCTTTCTTAAATGATGCTAATTTTTAATTTTTTTTATAAAATAAAATATGCAAATTTTATAACATTCTCTACGATCAATCAAATTTCATCTTTTCTCGAAGATTAGTGCACCCTTTAACTTCACAGATTCTATGTTAATTAATTCTATGATATTCTATTCCCAAACGTATTAGGTTTTACTCTATAAATTCATTATGAGTCCCAGCTTCCCGGCATGGCACACTTGATTTGGCAATCTAAACAATTTTAACAAATCTTACTAGTCATATAAATTCGTAGCTATATTTATGTGTTTGTGTGTGGCTAGTTGATTAATGAATGTTCAACAGTCATTGGTAATGACGAGCCAACCGTTTGTTTGCATACTCTACAAGTTAATACTTTTTGTCCTTTATTTATTGGCACTTGGCATTTATCTAGAAGCAAAGCACAAGACCATTCAAATTAGTATTGTCCAATCCAATGTTCAAATATACGGAAAAGTCCTCATTTGTTGTGCTTTCATCAACCTTTTCTCTAAATATTGAATCATGGACCGACTACGACTAGTCAAAAAATAAATAAATAAATAAATTTCTTATGTACATACATACATACATTATGTTACCATTGAAGCAATCAAAACATTACTTGTGGCAGTTTGGGGCGGAGTTATTGGACTGGGGTGGTGGGGGGTTCGGTAGCTAATGGAAATGGTGGAGTGACTTCCCTATTCCTGGACTGGTGGCATGCAGAGCTTGGATTTCTCTCTTCAGGCATGCTGAGGTTGGGTTCGTCAAGACGACGCCCCCGGCTGGAGTGGGCGGCGGCAAGTGTCTCTTTCAGCTTCCATTTGGCTCACCAACAGCACTGCGTCTTTGATGCCAGTTTTTGCTGGTGAATGGTTCACATCCGGATTGTTTGTCTATGTATTTGAGGTCGTACCTTTTTGTTTTAGTTTGCGTGTTTGCCAAATTATGCGGTCATTTTTTCAGCGGTTAAACTCAGGTTGTTATTGTTTTGTTGGTTTTTGTTTGTGTGAGGAAACACAAGAATATGCTACTCACGTACAAGAATCAAACGAAAGCAGAAAAAGAAAATTGGACACAGGAATTTATACTTGGTTCGGATCTTGAATGATCCTACATCCAAGTCAGGGCAATTTCTGCCCTAATTGAATCCACTAAAGAATGAAGATTACACACTCTGAGTTACACATCTCTTATCAAGCTCTCTCTCTCTCTAACCAAGAAGGCCTTTTTCTTTCAAGAGAACTAACACTCTTCCATGTAAAATCACTCTCTAGAACTGAATACTCAACTCTAACACAATTTTGTTCTTCCTCGGCTGATATATACATTAAACAGTAGTAATCCTGTACAACCGTACATATCACAACTTCAATTATGGCCAGATGTTTGTTGACACATCATAAAAAAAACTCTTGCACAAGCTGCAATCTTGGACAGAAATATTCTTTTAACAGACGCCTCATAACTGCCTCATAAACGGTTATAAACCGTTGTAAACAGATGTTTGTTTACACATCATGATGGATTTCCTCACCGGTTTACCGAGGACGGAGCAAAGGCACGATGCAATTTGGGTCGTAGTTGACAGGTTAATAAAATCGACGTATCTTATTCCCTTTAGGTCAACATGTTCGAGAAGGATTCTCGAGGAATTGTACCCGCAAAATATAATAAGATTGCACGGAGTTCCTTTGTCCATCACATCAGATAGAGATGCTAGATTCAACGCCAAGTACTGGAGAAGCTTTCAGGAAGCTTTAGGTACGAATTTGAATTTCAACACGGCATTCTATCCTCAGACCGATGGACAATCTGAGCGGGTTATTCAGATTCTCGAGAATATGTTACGTGCATGTGCATTAGATTTCGATGGGAATTGGAAGAAATATTTACATCTAGCAGAGTTCGCGTACAACAACAGCTATCAATCAAGCATTGGCATGGCACCGTTTGAAGCATTGTATAGACAACTGTGTCGGTCACCAGTGTGTTGGGCTGAACCGGAGGATAGGGTTATTCTCGGGCCAGATGAGATCTGTGACAATAATGAGAAAGTCGCCGTAATTCGAGATCAATTGAAGACAACTCAGAGTAGACAAAAGAGTTACGCGGATAGAAGACATCGACCCTTGGAATTCGAGGTAGGAGATTTTGTTCTCTTAAAGGTATCGCCACGTAAAGGCATCACGTGATTCGGAGTGAGTGGTAAGCTTACACCAAGGTATATTGGACCATTCGAGATCACTCAACGTGTCAGTGTAGTTGCTTATCGAGTCGATCTTCCTCCCTAATTTTCTCATGTTCACAATGCATTCCACATGTCGATGCTTTGAAAGTGTCCGCCTGAGCAGAACAAGATAGTTTCATTTCATGATGTGCAGATTCAGGAAGACACAACATATGAGGAAGTACCAATCTAGATTATTGATCAAAAAGTGATTAGTTTGCATCGTCGTGATATACCATTAGTAAAAGTCGTGAGGCAACATCATGGGGTTGATGAAGCCACTTGGGAGTTAGAATCGAGTATACGGGAGTTGTATCCGTATTTTTTTGTTTCTGAATCGACTTGTAAATTTCGCGGGCGAAATTTCTTTTAGGGGTAGAGAGCTGTAACGCTCCGAAATTAATTAAGTAATATTAGTAAGTAAACAATGGTGTAATAGTGTACCAAATTATGGTTTAAATTTTAATCTAAGTGTTTATTTTTCTAATCAAATAGATTTTTAAATTATGTTTAGTTGTTTTTATTTGTATTTTGAATATTTGGAACAAACAATTTGTCAAATGATAAATACATCCTGTTTTGCAAAAGCGTGGGCGGCACACAGTTTTCACACAGTAAAACTGCTCAATTTTTCATTTATTTATTCCCTCTTCTCTCCCTTTCTCTTTCACTCAACTCTCTCTCACTCTCCCTCTCACGCTCGTCTTTCTCTCTTCTCTCTGCCTCTCTTCCTCTCTCATTTCTTCTCAAATTTTTGAATCAAAAACAAGTCCAAGCTTTGATTTTTAGCGGATTGGAAGCTTGGGAACACGTTTAGATGATTATAACTTCAAATCAAAGCTTCGATTCGAGATTAGTTTTCAAATTTTAAAACTTTTTAAATTTTTCAAATTTTCTTGTATTTTGAAATTTAAGCTTTTCTAAGCTTAGAAAACCCTTGACCTAAGTTAGAGGAACTTAGGAAAACTAGAATCTAAGCTTTGTTTGAACAAAAACGGATTTAAATCAAGATTTTTTATTTTTCTATATTTTCAGAATTTTTCAAAATCATTGTGTAAATCTTGTTTAAATTAATTCAAAAGTGCTTTATATTGTTTTTCTACCATCTAGGTATGATTTACATGCCTGAGAATTGAGAAAAAAAAGGTTAAAATAAGGATTTGGACACGGGGTGGCCGAGAACCTATGCTTGAAAAATTCTAGAATTTTTCCAGATCGACAGGCCGAACTTCGTGTTTGGCAAGCCAGATTCATGGGTTCGACAGGCCGGATTCATACGTTCGGTAGGTCGAACCTAAAAAAGTTCGGCCAACCGGACTTGGTTTTTTGGCAGTCGAACTGTACAGTTCGGCCGGCCGAACCAGGAGGACCAGCAGGCCGACCGAGCATGGTGAGATTCTGTTATTTTTCACCCGTTTTCATTGTTTTGAATCCCAATTGAGATTTTAATGCTATAATATGATTTCATAACTACAAATGGCACACTAAGACACCATCAGATAGCTTAGTGACATAGAATAACTTAAGCTAGAAACTGATAGATCTAGTTCATATTTAAGGTGTTCGAGGATCCGCGGAGCTAACATATAGCAAACTAGGATTTGCAATGTGGGACACCAACACAAGTATTGAGGTAAGCCTTCTACCCTTTTCTTGATAGCCTAGTTTTTAAATGTTTTTGGCCTCAAAATAATTTTATCAAAATGTTTTCAATAAGTGATTGAAAAAGGATTTTGTTGGTTATTTTCACAAATAGCAGATTGAGGTGATTTTTATAATAAACCTCCATAATGAATGCAAATGAAAATACTTGGTAAAAAGAGATTTTATTTAATCATAGAAATATACGTATACATAAGGGCATGATGCCATTTCAGAGATCGGGTTGTGTAGCGTGCGACCTTGGGGGTAGGTCCCGAAACCCAGCTAGGCCACTACAGTGGTGTTACATACATGGTTTGCCTAGGAAAAAGGAAATAATATTCTTTTTGGTCGACCAATAAATGGTTTTGGTAAGATTAATATTATTGGGTTTTATTTGTTCTTTTATTCAAGTTTATTCTCCTAATAATCCCTTGAATAATGAAATTTTCCTTTTAAAAGTTAACGTTTTTTCAAAATATATTCCTATTGAGCCTTTTACTCACATTTTTATTTATTTTAAAATCTTTCCCCCTCCCTCCTAGGCGGATTCTAGCTTAAAATTAGAGAAGAGTCCACAGACAGGACATAAGAGCAGTAGAAGAACCCAGTAGATTATTTAAATTATAAAATTAAGGCATGTAATATTCTAACTCTCTTTCTTTACTTGGATTGTGGTTGTAACATGATATTGTCAGTACTATGTGTGTGCACAAAATATGGGTCGATGGGACCCATTCTTGTTTTTTTTTTATTTCTTTATTACTTTCTTATTGTTCACTTTGATATTCTTATTTGCTTAATTATTATAAATGCTTGTTTTAGAAAGGTTTTAAAATTTTCACATTTTTATAATTAATTAAATAATTAAACTTATGTTTTAACTTAATATTCACTTAATTAACTTAATTAAACCGTCACGTCACCACTTGTACTGCGGGGCGTAACAGCTTCCTCGACTCCTGGAATACCTGGTTTCCTCTTGAAAATCCATTTACGACCAATCAGTCTCTGTCCTTTAGGTCTATCCACCAAGGTCCAAGTATTATTTTTTAATAATGACTGCATCTCTGTCACAACCCGCCTTTTCGGGCTGTGATTAAACTCTTTCTTCATTACTTTAGGGCAAAAATTTAGGAAATTTTTTTTTTAATACAAATACTGTACATATATTGTTTAATAACCTGTGAGATACATACATATACTTGTGTTTACATAACCATCCTTCTCTTACAATATAGCTTATCAAACATTACTTTCAAAATAATTTAAAATATCATACAGAGGAAAACATACTGCGGCGGAAACCATACCCAGTCTGCACACATCATCCGTCTGTCAGCTCATCATTATGATTTATTCTGACCTTTTTGTCGGAATACCTACAGCATGAAAAACTTAATGAGCTAACGCCCAGTAAGTCCCATATAAACCCACATGCACATTCAATAAAATGCATGATCATATTATGCTTTCTTATAATCCTTCATTATCCTTATCATTTCTTATCTTTAACTAGGGCCCAAGTGTTCGTACCATTGCGCACTTAGGTCTACGTAACACCGTGACCATCCTGTAATCCTTAAACTCCCCTTGAGTCAGGAGTCGGTACGACACTTTTCTTAACTTTTGGTGATTCATTACCAATTCACTTATTATGGTTAACATACCATGCATGAAGTGATGAGTACATGTTATACATAACATAATCTACATAAATGCTTTTGTGCGATATAGACCATACAGGTACATACTTTATATACACACTGGTACACATTAATATACACACAGGTATATAGCATAATATACTCACATGTACTTAACATAAAATATACACACTGGTATACATTATCATATACACTCAGGTATGTGTTATTATATGCATTCAAATATATATATACTCCATATACTCACAAGTATACCCCTTTCATTTTTTTTTTTATCAATACTCATGCTGTTGCATATATACAAGTATACACCTTGATATACATACAAGTATACACATATACATATTACACTCTAATCCTACAATTTCATACTGTAGGTGGGATGGGTACTTACTTGATGCAATTGTCGGGCAACTTAACCACGATATCCTTTCTTCTAGATTCCTAGGATCCTGTTGGCCAATTACAAAGCCATTAGCCAAATTTTACTATGTTTCAATACGAAACATTTGTTAGTTAATAAATTGAGTTGCATTACTATGTTTAACTCTAAAAACCACCGTTTTTTCTTATTTCTATCTAACTTCACCATATCGTTTCTAACGAAGGGTGGAAACCTTTCTAGTCGTTTTCTTATCCCATTGGGAACATTTCAAAGCAGTTTGGGTTATTTGGGCAGAAATGACGATTTTGCCCTCCGCAGGTTTACTAACCTACTCGAGCTCGATTTCGTTATTCTTATAAAATAACCATATATTCATTCTAAAATAACATCCTAGTGGGTCAAATCTCTTTATTTCTCAATTATGCCCCATTTTCATTAAACTTTGCGGTTTAGTCCATGAACCGAAATTTTTGACGATTTTGCCCCCGAAAATAAAATTTACTTCTTTGCACCAGAATTTTCTATTTTTGTCAAGGATCATTTTTGCTCAAAGTACCATATTCAAAATCCTTTGAGAAATGACGTTTTTGCCCCTTTTTCAAATTTTTCACAATTTCCATAAATTATTGAAAAATTAAAATCTCATAAACGATTCAGTTTTTTGATGAACCGTCCGCGATGCCTAACAGTTTCATCGAGATCTACAACTTTTGTGTTTTAACTTTTTCCAAAATATCACTGTACAGGGGTGTTTTTGGCTAATTTCCAATTCTGCCGAGAGGAATTTTTTTCTTTCAATTTAGTCCCTATGGCATTTTTACATAAATCGATTTCAAACTTGCAATTTTACCCCTGCAGAAATCATTTCATACCTTAATCAATACATTCTCATGCTCAAACATCATCTTTGCAAAGTTTAACCTCAAAATTACAAAAATATCATTTTTACAAAAATTGCCGATTTGCACTAAAACAAAAATTTCCATAACTCAAACTTATCATACACCACATATACATGAACTTCCATCAAATACATGTTCAAAACCCCTCATGGGTTTGAAAGAACAAAAATCAAAACAAAATCTATAAAATTTCAAACTTTAAAGCTTAAAACTTACCAAAATAACACCTTTTTGGTTTGAAGCTTTCAAAATCCTTTTAGAGTCCCTCCTAAGCTTCCTTTCCATACAAAAATACCATGGATTAATCTCTTGTCCTTTGCCCATGAAAAATCCCTTGAAAACCCATTAAAAGTTTAGGATTTTACCTTAAACTTGTGGGAAAATCCTTGTTCTTGCTTGTAAAATTTGTTGGGGGTTATTTTTGCAAGATTTGGGGCTGAGAAATTTTTTTTAGGAGCAGAACTATGGCTGCCGAAACTTTGGTGGAAAGAAAAGAAAAGAAAACTTTGATAAACTTGCCATAAATGCATGTTTATCTCAGTTGGTGACTCATGGTAACCCATGAGTACACCACTAGGTGTCACAAAATGATTGGGCCATTTTTCTTGACATGTGGCCCAATAGAAAAGCAAAAAGTGTCCACTTTATGGAGTTAAAAATTTATACTGTGTAATTTTTCACCACACAGTATTTTTCCTATACTGCCGTGGCCAATTCAGTGTACTTTCTATCCTTAGACTGTATAAAAATATTTAACTTACTTTTCGTTTACTTTTTGAGGCCAATCATAACATTTTTCATATCTGTGTTTTTATTTAGCAGTATTCTTATACTGCTCTGACCTCCTTTCTACCCCCGGTTAGGGTTAGGACAACCTCTATGTCCTACTTACATTCTAATCATTCATTCGTTTATATCACAATTTCACAAATAATTGTGATATGAAATTCATTTTATGGATATTATGCACAAATCTCTGAGTCATCAAACTCATAAAATTTGTATTTTATAATATCCACCATTGCATTACATATGCCATAAAATTTGCAATCAATGTTGCTCATTCATATTTTATTGTAATTTTCACATAAATTACAATTTTTACACAATTTCACATTTTTAAGAATAAATTCATTAATTAAACCTAATTAAATATTAGGTTTTATTGATGACGTTTTCTCGGTCATTACAATCTACCCCCCTTAAGAATTTTCGTCCTCGAAAATCAAAATAATTCGGGGTAGTCTTTCCTTATTTTATTCTCTCGTTCCTACGTTGCTTCTTCTACTTGTTGGTTACGCCATAAAACTTTGACGAGAAATATCTTCTTGTTCCTTAATTCCTTCTCTTCTTATGCCAGAATTTGAATTGGTTTTTCTTCATAAGACAGATTCTCCTGTATGTCAATTTCCTCCCGCTGAAGAACATGTGAAAGGTCTGGCACATACTTCTTTAGCATGAGCACATGGAATACATTGTATACCAATGCTAGATTAGAGGGTAAGGCTAACTTTTAAACTACATTATCTATCTATTTCAAGATCTCAAATGGTCCAATATACCTTGGACTAAGCTTTCCTTTCTTTCTAAATCTTACAATTTCCTTTCATAGGCATTATCTTCAAAAAGACCAAGTCTCCTACTTGAAACTTTAAAGGTCTCCGTCGTCGATTAACATAACTCTTTTGCCGACTAAAAGCCATTTTCATTCGTTGACCAATTAACTTTACCTCTTCCGTTGTTCTATTAACAAAATCTATGGTTGACAACGCCTTTTCTTGGGTTTCGTACCAATGTAAAGGTGGTCTATATCTCTTTCCATATAGAGCTTCATATGGAACCATACCAATGGAGCTTCGATAACTATTGTTGTATACAAATTCGATCAGAGGAAGCTTTTATCCCATCCTCTCTTAAAATCTAGCACACATGTTCTTAACATATCTTCTAAAGTCTGGATGGTCCTTTCTGATTGACCGTCTGTTTATGGATGGAAGGCTGTGCTAAATGTCAGCTTTGTTCTCATTGCTTGATGAACACTTCTCCAAAACTTGGAAGTGAATCTACCATTAGATAAAAAAAATGATAAACTTTGAAACTCAGTGGTATCTAACTATTTGGGTTACGTATAGTTCAGCTAGTCGTTCTACAAAACTGCTGAGTTTAATGGGTAGGATATAAGTTGATTTAGTCAATCTATCAACAATTACCCATATAGCATCATGTCCACCCATAGTTCTGGGTAGCCCAGTTATCAGGTCCATAGTTATCTGATCCTATTTCCACTCTAGGATTTCAATTTTTTTGTGTAATTCGTCTACTGGCCATTGATGCTCAACTTTCACCTTCTGGCATGTAAGGCATTTGCCAACACACTATGCGATATCATTTTTCATTCCATTCCACCAATAGTGTTCTTTCAAATCTTGGTACATTTTAGTAGCTCCTGGATGAGCCACATATGGTGTTTCATGAGTTTCTTCTAATACTTGCTTCTTTAATCCTTCATCATTGGGAATGTATATCCTATTCTTGTAACAGAGGATACTATCTTTCAAAATGCTAAATTCTGTTTCTTTGTTTTTTTAAGAACTTCATTCCTAACTTTAAGTAGCGACGAATCTGCTTCTTGTCGCTCTTTTAAATTCTCCAACATAGTTGGTTGAAAGGATCAATTAGCTAATCTTCCTGTGACTAGCTCTATTTCTGCTTCCATCAAATCCTTTTTGGAGAGGTTTTGGTATCATCTATACCATTACTAGCAAGGACGTTGTTCTACAACTAAGGGCATTGGCTACTTGATTAGCCTTTCCCAGGTGATACAAAATCTTACAGTCGTAGTCTTTGACTAACTCTAGCCACCTTTGCTACTTCATGTTGAGCTTTTTCTGTATGAAGATGCACTTCAGACTCTAATGGTCTGTATAAATTTCGTACTTAGCTCCACATAGGTAATGACACTATATCTTCAATACAAATACAACCATCGCTAACTCTAAATCATACATCGGATAATTCATTTCATAATCCTTTAACTGTTGGGATGCATAAACAATCACTTTTCCATTTTGCATAAATACGGCTCCCAATCCTATTTTGATGCTTTACTATAGATCACGAACGTTCCATGGTTCGGATCTGGTATTGTCAGTACTAATGTACTTGTAAGTCGTCCTTTTTAATCTTTGGAAACTTTCTTCGCATTTCTTAGTCTATTCATACTTTGTTGCTTTTCATGTAAGTGTAGTGAATGGTGCTGCAAGTCAAGAAAATCCTTCTACAAAACGTCGATAGTAGCCTGCTAAACCAAGGAAACTTCTAATTTCTGACATACTTTTCGGTGTAGGCCACTTATTCATTGCTCAACTTCGGAAGGATCAACAGATACTCCTTCTCGTGTCACCATGTGTTCGTGGAATTGAACCTTCTCCAGCTAAAACTCACATTTTGAGAACTTGGCATACAATTGATGCCTTCTCAATAATTATAGTGCAATCCTCAAGTACTTTTCATGTTCCTCTGTCGTTCTTGGGTATATTATCGTCGATGAAGACAATAACAAACTTATCGAGGTACTCTTTGATTCATGAGATCCATGAAAGTTGCTAGAGCATTGGTCAGTCAAAAGGCATGATGTAGAACTTATAATGTCCATAACGTGTTCGGAACGCCATCTTTGGTATATCTTTTTCCTTAACTCGAAGTTGATGATATCTTGAGCGTAGATCAATCTTTGAGAATACTGACGCTCCTTTAAGTTGGTTAAACAAATCATCGATCCTTGGGAGTGGATACTTGTTCTTAATCGAGATCTTGTTTAGTTCCCGATAATCAATACACATTTATAACATTCCATCCTTTTTCTTAACAAATAGAACAGGTGCTCCCCATGGGGAATAACTTGGTCGGATGAACCCCTTGTCCAATATTTCCTTTAGCTGCACCTGAAGTTCCTTGAGTTTCCCAAGAGTCATTTACTATGGTGCCTAAAAAAATTGTGGCTGTTTCGGGGGTCAATTCGATTTCAAACGAAATTTTTTTGTTCTGGTGGTAAGTCTGCAACTCGTCCGAAAACACATCAATAAATTCCTTCACTATGGGGACCTTCTCTGGTCCTAACTGAGCTTCTTTATCTTTCCTTAGTAGGTTCACCAGATAACCGGTACATCCATTTTCCAATATCTTCTTTGCCTTTAATGCAGAAGTCAACGCCTTGAGAGCTTTGGGAACTTTCCCTAAATACATAAACTTCTCACTTCCGGAAGGTTGACACGTAATGTTGCGGTATCGATGACTAATCTTTGCCGGGTATTTTCCCTAGGAAATCCATTCCTAGGATGACGTTATAATCTTGTATATCGATTATTCTAAAATCAATATACAATTCCCTTCCACATATGACTATCGATACATAACGTAACCAATAATCAGCACTTAATACCTCCTTAGAGGGTAGTGCAATTCTAAAGGTTTACTCTATCTTATCTCTTTTACTTCCTATTCGTTTCGCAAACTTAAGCAATGCAAACGAATATGTTGCTCCGGAATCAAATAAAATATATATATCAGTGTTGGCAACAGAAAACTAACATGTCACCACCGATGAGGTTCCTGCATCTTCTTCCTTCTTCATGTAGGCATAAATTCGCCCACTTGGTTCCGGAGCTTCTAATCGCCCTTGACTAACACTAGGGACTTCAATTTGTGCCTGAACTTGAACCGTATGCAATTGGTTTCCTTGAGACCTCTATTGAGCATAACTGTTCTAACTTTGGGAATTAGAAAAACAATTCTTGGCATAATGTCCTTCTTTCCCTAGGTATAGCACTTGTTCGTGATAGCCTTGCATTCCCCTACATGTCTTTTCCTACATTGACTGCAAAGGGGTTTGTTATTTCCTACATCTTTAATCCTCTTATGGGGTTAAACTTTTGATTTCTTTGCACTATTCACGTTCCATTTCCTCTTACTGGTAGCAGTGTAGTTGCGTCCTGCTTGAACGTTCTAAGACGACCCTTGACTTGGAACACTTTCTTGTCCTTTTACTTGTACAGCTCGACTTTGCTTGGCTAAAGCTTTCTTTTCCTTCTATGTCTTGAAATTTTTTTTCTCTTTCTTCCTTATCACGGGCAATTCTAAACTCAGCTTTGGTCGCCCGTTTGATGCAATCCTCTACATCCTTGGGAGCTTGCCCTCCAATATCGACCACAAGGGCATTGTCGATTTTAAACATTCTCATTAACCGTCTTATTCGTTCCCGATCAGTGGGTACTAACTCGGGACAAAGCCGTGCTAGCTGATTAAACCTCTTTACAGTGTCAGCTACGGATATATTGTCTTGCTTAAAATTATTAAATTCTTCTTGTTGGGTTGCCACGATTTCTACATTAAAATAAGCCCTGCCAAATTCTTCAACGAAATCTGGCCTTGTCATTTTGTCTACATTCCTTTTATTCTCTACCGACTCCCACTGTCTCCTAGCATCTTTAGTGAGAGAAAACAAAGCGCATAGGACTTTTTCATAGTCACTAAGTACCATAAATTTCAGAACCCTTTCTATACCTGTAAGCCAATTGTCGGCCTCTAAGGGATCTGTAGATCTATCAAATTCCAGGGCCTTTATTCTCTGAAATCTTTCATAAAATTCAGTAGTGGATACTACCGGAACAGCCATAGCAGCTGGTATATCAGCCATTGATATCAATCGTTATATATCTATCGTGTATTTTCGTTACTATGTTAGTACATACTATTAACTTAATAGTATCCAATCAATAACTGCATGTATTCCAAACAACATAAATACATGCAAACATACACAATTACATGAACTCAATATCTTGCGTCATACATTTCATTTCCTTTAACTTCATACATTTCATTTCATAAGCATTCATACATTTCATTTCATAAGCATTCTTACATTTCATTTCATTTCCCTTCATACATTTCATTTCATAAACCTCTTTCATTTCCTTTTTACATTCTCCATAACATTACATGCATAACTAACATACATACATACATACTTTCCTTTCATACATAACTATTCATATCATCTCCGAGAGCAATTATCACTTCTGGCTACATATATCTTCTTGCCAAGAAGGACACCACTAACCAACATACATGCATATACAAAGGCATCAAAGCCCAAATATGTACTAATATCTCATCTATGTACGTCATAATACACAAAGATTTTCTTTTTTTTGTCGAACTCGACTTTAAACATGCCACTATATTCGGAACCCTCCTTAGGATTCCTCTTCTTCCTCCATATCCGAATCAGTCGACTTATCATCACTTGCGATTATAGGCTCTAGAGGCACAGGCTCTTCATCAATGTTATCATTATTATCATCATCAGCATCATCATCATCATCCATACCTACTGGAGGATCTTCTAATGGTGCGGCTACATTCTAGTCTGCATGTAATGTCGCCATAAGAGAATCATGGATACTAAGGTAATTTCCAGGATACTGCATTCGCTGCTGGACCACGTTGGGAAGATCTCTCCAAACTAGTTAGTAAATGCACCATAAGGGTAATTGTGGCGGAATCAGTGGTATCTTAGTACGACGAAATTTAAGAATGTAATGATCTATCGGTTCGCCTACGTATCTTCCCCATATCGATTCTACTTGCAGGTACAATCGATGTCTCCCGTCCGCCCATAACATCGAAATCACCTAGACTGGAATAACGTTTGCTGGTGGTATGGGTGCAACTTAGCTAGAATTTATCCTCTAAAACCTTACCAATCTCGTGGTTGCTTGTCAAGTTCAATCCTTAACCATATACTAAGGCTTCCCTCATCAATAATCCTGAGGCCAATAAAACTAGAAGATGCGGTGGCATATGACAAGCGTTAAAAATCACTTTAACTAAGCCATTCGGTCTACACCATTGGCTGCCGACTCCCATAATTCTACGGTGGCATCTCCTCTTGAAAAGCAATGCTGGCTCTTTGATCAGCTTCCATATCACGATCATGATGCGGCTCCGCCATATACTATATTTATTGTCGTAATTAACATAACAGTATCATATAAATTAGTACTGAACATTCTTATACTTAAAATCAAACTATCTTACTTGAGCGATGGCAATGGAGCAGACGACGATGTGCAGTAGGATGACAAGATTTCCGCTCTGATACCAACTGTCACAACCCGCCTTTTCGGGCTGTGATTAAACTCTTTCTTCATTACTTTAGGGCAAAAATTTAGGAAATTTTTTTTTTTAATACAAATACTGTACATATATTGTTTAATAACCTGTGAGATACATACATATACTTGTGTTTACATAACCATCCTTCTCTTACAATATAGCTTATCAAACATTACTTTCAAAATAATTTAAAATATCATACAGCGGAAAACATACTGCGGCGGAAACCATACCCAGTCTGCACACATCATCCGTCTGTCAGCTCATCATTATGATTTATTCTGACCTTTTTGTCGGAATACCTACAGCATGAAAAACTTAATGAGCTAACGCCCAGTAAGTCCCATATAAACCCACATGCACATTCAATAAAATGCATGATCATATTATGCTTTCTTATAATCCTTCATTATCCTTCTCATTTCTTATCTTTAACTAGGGCCCAAGTGTTCGTACCATTGCGCACTTAGGTCTACGTAACACCGTGACCATCCTGTAATCCTTAAACTCCCCTTGAGTCAGGAGTCGGTACGACACTTTTCTTAACTTTTGGTGATTCATTACCAATTCACTTATTATGGTTAACATACCATGCATGAAGTGATGAGTACATGTTATACATAACATAATCTACATAAATGCTTTTGTGCGATATAGACCATACAGGTACATACTTTATATACACACTGGTACACATTAATATACACACAGGTATATAGCATAATATACTCACATGTACTTAACATAAAATATACACACTGGTATACATTATCATATACACTCAGGTATGTGTTATTATATGCATTCAAATATATATATACTCCATATACTCACAAGTATACCCCTTTCATTTTTTTTTTTATCAATACTCATGCTGTTGCATATATACAAGTATACACCTTGATATACATACAAGTATACACATATACATATTACACTCTAATCCTACAATTTCATACTGTAGGTGGGATGGGTACTTACTTGATGCAATTGTCGGGCAACTTAACCACGATATCCTTTCTTCTAGATTCCTAGGATCCTGTTGGCCAATTACAAAGCCATTAGCCAAATTTTACTATGTTTCAATACGAAACATTTGTTAGTTAATAAATTGAGTTGCATTACTATGTTTAACTCTAAAAACCACCGTTTTTTCTTATTTCTATCTAACTTCACCATATCGTTTCTAACGAAGGGTGGAAACCTTTCTAGTCGTTTTCTTATCCCATTGGGAACATTTCAAAGCAGTTTGGGTTATTTGGGCAGAAATGACGATTTTGCCCTCCGCAGGTTTACTAACCTACTCGAGCTCGATTTCGTTATTCTTATAAAATAACCATATATTCATTCTAAAATAACATCCTAGTGGGTCAAATCTCTTTATTTCTCAATTATGCCCCATTTTCATTAAACTTTGCGGTTTAGTCCATGAACCGAAAATTTTGACATTTTTGCCCCCGAAACTAAAATTTACTTCTTTGCACCAGAATTTTCTATTTTTGTCAAGGATCATTTTTGCTCAAAGTACCATATTCAAAATCCTTTGAGAAATGACGTTTTTGCCCCTTTTTCAAATTTTTCACAATTTCCATAAATTATTGAAAAATTAAAATCTCATAAACGATTCAGTTTTTTGATGAACCGTCCGCGAAGCCTAACAGTTTCATCGAGATCTACAACTTTTGTGTTTTAACTTTTTCCAAAATATCACTGTACAGGGGTGTTTTTGGCTAATTTCCAATTCTGCCGAGAGGAATTTTTTTCTTTCAATTTAGTCCCTATGGCATTTTTACATAAATCCATTTCAAACTTGCAATTTTACCCCTGCAGAAATCATTTCATACCTTAATCAATACATTCTCATGCTCAAACATCATCTTTGCAAAGTTTAACCTCAAAATTACAAAAATAGCATTTTTACAAAAATTGCCGATTTGCACTAAAACAAAAATTTCCATAACTCAAACTTATCATACACCACATATACATGAACTTCCATCAAATACATGTTCAAAACCCCTCATGGGTTTGAAAGAACAAAAATCAAAACAAAATCTATAAAATTTCAAACTTTAAAGCTTAAAACTTACCAAAATAACACCTTTTTGGTTTGAAGCTTTCAAAATCCTTTTAGAGTCCCTCCTAAGCTTCCTTTCCATACAAAAATACCATGGATTAATCTCTTGTCCTTTGCCCATGAAAAATCCCTTGAAAACCCATTAAAAGTTTAGGATTTTACCTTAAACTTGTGGGAAAATCCTTGTTCTTGCTTGTAAAATTTGTTGGGGGTTATTTTTGCAAGATTTGGGGCTGAGAAATTTTTTTTAGGAGCAGAACTATGGCTGCCGAAACTTTGGTGGAAAGAAAAGAAAAGAAAACTTTGATAAACTTGCCATAAATGCATGTTTATCTCATTTGGTGACTCATGGTAACCCATGAGTACACCACTAGGTGTCACAAAATGATTGGGCCATTTTTCTTGACATGTGGCCCAATAGAAAAGCAAAAAGTGTCCACTTTATGGAGTTAAAAATTTATACTGTGTAATTTTTCACCACACAGTATTTTTCCTATACTGCCGTGGCCAATTCAGTGTACTTTCTATCCTTAGACTGTATAAAAATATTTAACTTACTTTTCGTTTACTTTTTGAGGCCAATCATAACATTTTTCATATCTGTGTTTTTATTTAGCAGTATTCTTATACTGCTCTGACCTCCTTTCTACCCCCGGTTAGGGTTAGGACAACCTCTATGTCCTATTTACATTCTAATCATTCATTCGTTTATATCACATTTTCACAAATAATTGTGATATGAAATTCATTTTATGGATATTATGCACAAATCTCTGAGTCATCAAACTCATAAAATTTGTATTTTATAATATCCACCATTGCATTACATATGCCATAAAATTTGCAATCAATGTTGCTCATTCATATTTTATTGTAATTTTCACATAAATTACAATTTTTACACAATTTCACATTTTTAAGAATAAATTCATTAATTAAACCTAATTAAATATTAGGTTTTATTGATGACGTTTTCTCGGTCATTACAATCTCTTCCTCTATAGCCTACTGCCACCACAACCAATCTACATTTTTCTTTGCTTCATAATAATTTGTAGGTTCATATGATTCAACTCCATCAGCTACATTCAAAGCAAAAGCTATTATATCTGTTGTAGCAAATCTAGAAAGAGGTCTTATTTGTCTTCTTTTCCTATCCCACAAATATTGCAGGACACATTATTTCCCATCAAGACTTTCCCTGCAGTCACTTTTTTATAGTAAAAAAACCACTCTTTTTTTGGGTGTCATGTGGAAAGTACACCCATAATCCAAGATCCACTCCTCATTAGGATCTTCACAAGTAACTGCTAGGACATCCATAGTCTCATAACCATCTGAGACATTAACAGTTTCAATAGGGCCAAGTTGATCAGTTTTATGCGCATTTGTTTTCCTTTGAGGGCAATTTCTCCTAAAATGTCCTTCCTTCTTGCAAAACCAACATGTTCTCTTAGTTCTTGATTTTGATCTTGAGAAATCTTTATTTCTTCCATATTGTTTTTTTCCATCTAAAGATCTACCTCTAACATTCAAGCCTTCAGCATTTGTCCTTGTTTGCTTAGAGCTAACTCTCAGGTCTAATTCCTTTGAATAGGCTGCCCCCATAACTTCTTCAAGAGACAAGGTTTCTTTTCCATATTTTAGTGTGTCCCTTAATTGTTCATATTGTAATGATCAAGGAAACGTCATCAATAAAACTTAATATTTAATTAGGTTTAATTAATGAATTTATTCTTAAAAATGTAAAATTTTGTAAAAATTGTAATTTCTGTGAAAATTACAATAAAATATGAATGAGCGGCATTGATTGCAAATTTTATGGCATATGTAATGCAATGGTGGATATTGTAAAATACAAATTTTATGAGTTTGATGACTCAGAGATTTGTGCATAATATCCATAAAATAAATTTCATGTCACAATTAATTGTGAAATTGTGATATAAACGAATGAATGATTAGAATGTAAATAGGACATAGAGGTTGTCCTAACCCTAACCGGGGGTAGAAAGGAGGCCAGAGCAGTATAAGAATACTGCTAAATGAAAACGCAGATACGAAAAATGTTATGATTGGCCTCCAAAAGTAAACGAAAAGTAAGTTAAATATTTTTATACAGTCTAAGGATAGAAAGTACACTGAATTGACCACGACAGTATAGGAAAAATACTGTGTGGTGAAAAATTACATAGTATAAATTTTTAACTCCACAAAGTGGACACTCTTTGATTTTCTATTGGGCCACATGTCAAGAAAAGTGGCTCAATCACCTTGTGACACCTAGTGGTATACTCATGGGTTACCATGAGTCACCAAATGTGATAAGGATGCATTTATGGCAAGTTTATCACAAAAATTCATTTCCTTCCTTTCCTTCCAAGATCCGGCAGCCATGTCTAAGTGTTCTAAAAAAAATTCTCAGCCCCCAAACTTTGCAAAAATGGCCCTAAACAAGTTTTACAAGCAAGTACAAGGATTTCCCACAAGTTTTAAGGTAAAATCCTAAACTTTTTCATGAGTTTTCAAGGGATTTTTCATGGGTAAAGGGAAAAAATTAATCCATGGTATTTTTGCATGAAAAGGAAGTCCAAGAAGAAGTTCAAGAAGCCTTTGAAGGCTAGAAATCCAAAAAGTGGTATTTGGGTAAGTTTTAAAGTTTAAAGTTTTGAATTTTGTTTTGATTATATTCTTTCAAACCCATGAGGGGTTTTGAGCATGTATTTGCTGGAATTTTATGTATATGTGATGATTGGCAAGTTTGAGTTGTGAAACTTTGGTTTATAGTGCAAAACGACAATTTTTGCAAAAAGTATTATTTTTGTAATTTTAATGTTTGACTTTGTAAAAGTGATGTTTGAGCATGAGAATGTGTGGATTAAGGCATGGAATGGTTTCTGCAGGGGTAGAATTGCAAGTTTGAAACGGATTTTTGTAAAAATGCCAAAGGGACTAAATTGAAAGAAAAAGTTCCTTCTCGACAGATTCAAAAAATAGTCAAAAACGCCCCTGTACAGTGAGATTTTGGGAAAAGTTAAAACATGAAAGTTGTAGATCTTAATGAAACTGTTAGGTCACGCGAACTGTTTGTCTAAAAACTCAATCGTTTGTGAGTTTTTGATTTTTTCAATAATATATTAAAAGTGAAAAAAGTGTTAAATGGCAAAAATGTTATTTTTGCAAATGATTTAAGGTATGGTACCTTAAGTAAAAATGATCCTTGAGAAAAATAGGAAATTTTGATGCAAAGAAGTAAATTTTAGTCCTGGGGGTAAAATCGTCAAAATTTTCAGTTCAGGGACTAAACCGCAAAGTTTTATGAAAATGGGGCATAATTGAGAAATAAAGAGATTTGACCCACTAGGGTGTTATTTTGAAATTAGTATGTGGTTATTTTCGTAAGAATAACGAAATCGAGCTCGGGTAGGTTAGTAAACCCACGAAGGGCAAAATCGTCATTTTTGTCCAAATAACCCGAACCGTTTTGAAATGTTTCCAATGGAATAAGAAAACGACTAAAAAGGTTCCCACCCTTTGTTACAAACGATAGGGTAAAGTTAGATAGAAATAAGAAAAAACCAGTGGTTTTTAGAGTTGTACATAGTAATACAACTCAATTTATTAACTAACGGATGTTTCGTATCGAAACATAGTGAAATTTGGCTAATGGCTTTGTAATTGGCCAACAGGATCCTAGGAGTCTAGGAGAAGGGAAATCGAGGTTAAGTTGCCCGACATTCGCATCAAGTAAGTACCCTTCCCACCTACAGTATGAAATGTAGGTTTAGAAAGAAATGTATGTATATGTATACCCGTGCGTATAATTAAGTGTAAACTTATATGTTTGCCATAATATGAATACCTAGGGGTATAGTCATGTATGAATAATTGTGAGCATATTAATGTGTACCATGATTTTGTACCTGTGTGTATAATATGTTATGTACTTGTGTGTACAATAATGAAAATGAGCATGTGTACCATGATTTCGTACCTGTGTGTACAATGATAAATACTTGAGTATGTATAAAGTAGGTATCTGTGTGTACATTTGATGTTAAGTACCTGTGAGTACATGATGCTATATATTTGTGCGTATATTAATGTATACTAGTGTGTATAAAAAGTAAGTACCTGTGTGTACTATGCTATGCAAGAGAATTTATGTTTCATGGATAATATGTGATTATCACTTCATGCATGATATGTCAACCATAATAAAGGGACTGACAAATGTATCACCAGAAATTAAGAAAAGTGTCGTACCGACTCCTAACTCAAGGGGAGTTTAAAGGATATGTTACGGTCACGGTGTTACGTAGACCTAAATGAAATTGCGCAATGGTACGAACACATGGGCCCTAATAAAGATAAGAAATGATGAGGATAAAGAAAGTTTATAAGAAAGCATAATTGATTCATGCATTCATATGAATATCCATGTGGGATTTATGGGACTTACTGGGCGTTAGCTCATTAAGTATTTCATGCTGTAGGTATTCCGACGAGATGGTCAGAATAAGTTCAAATGGTGAGCTGGCGGAGGGATGGATGGTGTGCAGATTGAGTATGGAGTCCGCTGCTGTAATGTTTTCCGCTACGTATGTTTAAAGTTATTTTAAAATGAAATGTTTAAAAGAAAGATGTTATGAAAGTAAAAGTATTAATTATGTAAATACAAGTATGTGAAAGTATTTTGAGAATTATCAAAGTTAACGTAAGGCAATTATTTATTCCCGTTTTAAAAAAAAAAAAATTTCCTAAATTTTTGCCCTAAAGTAAGTAAGAAAGAGTTTTATCACAGCCCGAAAAGGCGGGTTGTGACACATATTGCCTAGGCAGTGAATTCAACAGAAAAATTGCTTGATCCCCTTCCTCAATCCTGACTTCAAGATTTTCCAAGTCTGACAAGAGTTTGGTGAATTCATCTATGTTTTCATCTATAATTTTATTTTCATCCATTCTAAAACCATAGAAACGTTGTTTCAGATAAATCCTAGTGGGAAGGGATTTTGTCATGTATAACTGCTCAAGTTTACTCCACATGTCACAGGCAGATTTTTCTTTAACCACTTTCCTAAGAATCTGATCACTAAGACTTAAAACAATTGTATTTCTAGCCTTTTTCAAAATCTCACCTTTGTTTTGCACCGAATCCAGAATCTTTGATTCTCCTTTGAGAGCCTTATCCAGTCCAAGATTGCTAAGATGTGCAATCATTTTTTCCCTCCACAGATTGAAGTCATTCTTCCCATCAAACTTCTCAATCTCTTATTTGGATGTCGTCCTTATTGATTTGAGCTTCTGGCCAGGAAGTGTTAGACATGTATGCCCTAAGGAGTAAAAATGTAATAAGTTTTTGAAGACATTTTTATCAATAAATAATTTATTCATTATTTATATACCAAATCTTGTCCTCTTTATGTTCACATTTGTTGAATGTATGTTAAGCAAACAATAGTCTGAGACTGTCAGTCTAAACCTTAAGAATTGAGCATATGATGGACGGATTATGTGGAAGACACGATTCTTAAGGTGATGGTCTAAATCATACGATCCGCAATCAAGGGAATAAAGTTGGGCGCTTTATTCATGCAAAGATTGTTATGTTGTCTATATCCCTTTAGGGAGATGGTTTGTCTTGACCATCAGAGGTGGACTCTGTGAATAGAAGCATTGGCACATTATCATAGGTGACGATGTGTTAGATCAGGACATAAAGTGAATTGATTTGAATTAATAATTCTATCTCGACAAATCGATTCACTTTAGACAATCATTTGTGTTGTAACTTAATCCTAAGATGAATAATGGGTCTGTTGTCTTGAGTTGTGTCTTTTGATGTACCAAAGGGTGATACCCACATCTTAATAGTGGTATGCATGCCGGTACGTTGGAGCCATGACTCTTGATGGCGTAGATTTGTTATTCATAGATATGGAATCCATAGCTCCTCTTTAGGAGTAATGATATCCTCTTATATGCGTTATCCTGTAATTGAAAAACTAGAGTACTCAACCATTTGGATACATAAGTGTAACCGAATGGTATATTGTCTTTGGATGTTAAGTTTTCTAATGGTGAGATAATGGAACGTAAGATAAAATTAATCAGAAAGGTAAGACAGAACTTATCCTTAAGCCGATTATGGACTATCATATGGGGATACGATACACTATGATATGTCACGGAGACTTAGCTATACGAGCTTCGTAATTCTATGTAGTTCGAGAGTGCAGCTCCAAGCTTTTAGTGGAGTAGCGTTGGAGTTGATAATTATGAAATGTATATCTGGGATATTGGGCTTCATAATTATCGGGAGCTTGAACTGTATAGGTCCATTTGGTCCCCTTTACTAGCTCACAACATCATGTAACGACACCGCGTGCTTTTTTAATAATTGGTGACTTATGTCGGATTTATCAAATTGGTTAAAATTTGGAAGAACTAAATAATTCATGTCTGTTTGTCAGTTAAATTAATTTTGTAATAAATTAATTCAAGATAAACTTGTTGAATTATTGGGATCAGATAATTCTTGTCTGTTTATCGGTTGATTTAATTTTGGATAAATTAGATTAGGATAAACTTGTAAAATTATTAGGAATTGATTTATTTTCTTAGAGATTATCTAGATAAAGTTGTTTTGATCAAATAACTTTTCTATTGAGTTATTTGAATTAAAACTGAGACTTCATCCTATAGAATCTCGGGTGAAAAATAAAAGATTTGCGAAATTTTTTATTCGACAGTTCGACCTGCTGATGGACGTGTTCGGCCTACCGATGGGACCTGTTTGGCCTGCCGATCAGCGAAGGATAAGATCACGCGTTTTCACACAGATCTTATCAGATATTGATCCGAATTTGATTATGATCCAAATTTTGAGACCTAATCTGATGAGGACTGACCCTAGGACCAACCTCTATAAATAGGGAGTGATTCTGACAGGTTACTTAGATCAATTGAGAGATTACGAGTGATACTTTGCTAAGTGATAATCTGAAAAACTCATTGAGAGCTTTTGTTCACATATCACAAACACTTGCTTTGGGTTCTCTCGATTGGTTGGAAGGAGAGTCACCGGTAGAAGAACTGTACGTGTGAGCCCATACTCACTCCAGTCGTGGATAAAGAATAGCAAAGAAGACCAGTTGGCTGAGGCTCTTCTGAAACATTATTTCTCTTCACAGATTGCGGAGGTTCTTCGGTACACAAAGGTTAGTAAGATCTGGTTAATTTATACATATAGCATGTCAAACTTGTGTTTTAGAAATTACTCTAATATAAAATTTTAAAATTTCGCTGCGTACTATTTTTTCCATCAGGAAGTTCCCACCTAGGATTTAACGATGATGCAGAGTTAGTTGAAGAAGGTAGATGAAGACCTCGACTTCAATTCAGCCCCAAGATTCCTTTTCAGTCTTCAGAAATCCCAGCTCTGATGCCAGTTTGTGAGGAAACACAATAATATGCTACTCATGTATAAGAATCAAACGAAAGCAGAAAAAGAAAATTGGACACAGGAATTTATACTTGGTTCGAATCTTGAATGATCCTACATCCAAGTCAGGGCAATTTCTGCCCTAGTTGAATCCACTAAAGAATGAAGATTACACACTCTGAGTCACACATCTCTTATCAAGCTCTTTCTGTCTATAACTAAGAAGGCCTTTTTCTTTCAAGAGAACTAACACTCTTCCACCCCCTTTACAAGAAAGAACCCAGAGCTTCATACATCACCTGAGAAAATCGCTCTCTAGAATTGAATACTCAACTCTAACACAATTTTGTTCTTCCTTGGCTGATATATACATTAAATAGTAGTAATCCAGTACAACCGTGCATATCACAACTTCAATTATGGCCAAATGTTTATTGACACGTCATAAAAAAAAACTCCAACACAAGTTGCAATCTTGGACAGAAATATTCTTTAAACGGACGCCCCATAACTGCCTCATAAATGATTATAAACCGTTGTAAACATTTCAATTTAGAGGCAATATCTTTACAGTTTGTAATAACGAAAATGGTCTCACCACTTTCTGGTGTTGCTTGTTGTATAACCCACGTTTCATCGGTGTTGTGACTGGTCGCAGTGCTTTTAATCTCTCGATCTTGCTAAATCAGAGTAGCCCACCGCCTATAGTGGTGTATTTCAAAGAGCATTATGTGTGCTCGATTTGTTGTATGTCTTTTTTTGTTTCCTCTTGTTGGAACTTAGCTTATATATTACCCCTTTGAACATTTCAATTGAACCTACTAGTAGTTTTGATATATGATCGGGGTCTAATCGTTAAATACGTTGTAGTCCTTCGCATCTAGATTAGGGTTTATATTCCTTTACTTTGGAATACAAGCACCATTTTACTTTAAAAACCAAAAAAAAAACAAAAACAAAAACAAAAAAATAAAAATAAAAAACACAACCGGGCATGCATGCCTCTTATTGCAAACAAAAAGATCACTACCACCGCTCACCAAGACCGTGTCAAATGGAACGAAACAATATTTGATTGACTTACTATATATATATATATATATGAATCAGTGTTTGGCAAACAAAGAGTTTGGAAAGAAGTAATTAAAAGAAAGAATGTATCTAATCGAAAACCTTTTTGTATTTTGAGATTGTATCGGATCAACTTTCCCAACAGGTGCCACTTTACAACTTATAGCTAAACTCTTGGAACGCATTTGCAAAAGGCCTTTCATACATCTTCGCTTCTTGGATCTTCTTACATAAGGGTCAAAGTTGTCGCACACCTATTAGTGCAATTAACCTGTTTGAATTCTATATCGGCAATTTCATCAATATTTATTTTTCGACTTGGCATGCTAAATAACAAACATTTGATAATAATTTCTCTAAAAAAATGATTAATAATTCAACAAGTAAAACAAGAAAATGAAACATACAAAAAAAAAAAGATGAGTCATTTTTTTATTTTTTATTTTATAAATGTAATTGATTTTTACACGTGTATAAAATAAGTAACATTGCCCGCCTGATGGAAGTATGATCCTAAAATTCATCACAACGATTTTTCTGCAAATTACAAAGAATACAATTTATCCGGAAATCGAGCCTTTTTCATGGTGATGCGGAAACTATCAAAGACAAATCCCTTGACATCTTCCATTCCAAATGACGTTCAAGATTTTACCTTAATGTGATTTCCCTCAAAAACCAAAAGAGTTTCGGTGTACGTCAGAAATCAGCTTGAAAACCTTCCTGCTCATGTTTGTTTTCCATAACAACCATTTTCACCCAAGCATATATTTTGCTAATTCCAAGGTCTGCTGACATTCGTTTCTTCAGTATGATCTCCATCGAGTATGGCTCTTTTCCATATTGGCGGCGCAAATTCTCGGTGAATTGCATCAAACTCCAGAAGTCTTTCTCGGCCGCTTTTTCAGCTTCCTTGATAATTTCCAGCGGATTCTCCAGATAGTTCATGTAATCAGAGGGGAGATGAGGGTTTGTGTTTATGTCAATCTGATCAAACATTATATGACACACCCATCAACTCAGTTGACTAGACTCATATTCCTACAAGTGCAGTGCTCTATACCTGTTGCAATGTTTCAAAAAGAATCATACCTGTACTGACCAATATGGAACAGAAATTACCCGGTGTTCATCAACCTGGTAATCAAGAAACGAAAGAAAGTTGAAACCAATTTAAGAGGCGCGCTATTTCCCGATCCACCGCCATTACGCCCCGAGTCTTCTGCAGCCGCATCAACCGCAATACTCCAAACAACTAGCAGCATTACAATCACATGCCAATTCATCACTTTCCACTCCACTATTAAATGTATATCTTGAAGTTGAAGTTGAAGTTGAAGTTGAAGTTGAAGTTGAAGTTGAAGTTGACTTGTATTAATTTCCAATATCATAGTGTTAGGTGTAGGTGATCCAACTTTTGGGCTTAATTAGCCGACCAAGGTTTGAGTCCTGTGGAGTGCGGAGATGGGGAGGGATTGTTTTTTTTTTGTTGTTTTTTTTTTTTCCTAATTTGCTTTAGGACTCCGAGACTGATAGATATATCATTTATAGAATTTGGAAAGGTGGTCATATTGGGTGTTATATCATTTAAAGTACCATTGCATTAGAAAATGATGCATTAGAGGAAGCTGGTGAAAATTTTGAAATATATAATTGAATGTCATCTATATGCACACATTAGAGAAACTGTGGAGCACCAGAAGCCAAAAAGAGCGCTTCTTTTGAGCAAGTTTCTGCTGCACAAACTTCTATCCCCTCATACAAGCCTCGCATACAAACATAACCCCGTTAAAACTTCAAGATTCGTTATTTCCACAGAAAAGGACTAGACATAGTATATCATGCCAACTTCAATCAGACTGATATGCGGAATATTAAGCGCCACAGATGGGCCCCGGCAGTTCTTCCTCAGAAAAGAATATCCAATGTCAATCACAAGCTTTTTCAGAAATGACGATGATCGTCGTGCCTTCACATATGAATGCCCCATTATATACGCGATGCCTGCTTCTTTAGCCTGGATTAAATCCATCAGCTCCTCCCTAACTGCGGGATTCATACCCGGGTTTGATGGCAACTGAAACCTTACTTGGCATCTCCTCATCTGAGGGTTTTCATCGTCATAAACAGAGCATAAACTCTGAAGGGTCGGAGATTTGCTGCTCTGAATAATGGAACTGCTCATACCAAGATCCTCTTGCTCAGACACCACCAAACTCAGGCTCGAGTGTACAGTTCTGGTGCTTATGACAGCCATTCTCCCATCCAGCGACGAGCTTTCGGAGCCCCAAAACTGTGGTTCTACTGCTTCCATCTGGATAAACTCTGCTATACTCTGTATTAACTGGTTCTCAAAGTCCCCATCGTCTCGTTGAATGTCCTTGTACCCGTACCTGACAATGCATCTGTACATACGATAGGGTCTTGGACAAATCCGACCAATGAGGAATCTTTCCTCGGGCGAAACGTATGGAACCGGAACTGATTTGACACAGACGAAAACCAACACTTTGTGGAATGCCGGGAGGTTTGTTACAAAGTGAGAGAATATTGCTGGAACTCCTGTTGCCAGTTCCGAATATATGAGGCCTATTCCCGGCACACGGACGATACCAAGGCTGGGGCCTAGGCCAAGCAACCACTTCAGTGAAACTTTGTTGTGCAGATCAAAGTTATACTTTCTCCGGGTCCCATAATGCCAGACATACATAACGACCATAAAGATGGACGACAGCACAAGGGGTACCCACCCTCCCTGGGGCACTTTTATGAACGCTGCAGATAAGTAAACACCCTCGACAAACCAGAAGAACACAAGGAAAACTGCAGCCAGCACCATACTTTTCTGCCAAATGAAGATAATTACAAGTGCCATGAGGAATGTTGTAACGAACATAACTGTCATGCAAGCAAGTCCTGCAAATCACAGCAAAAAATCACAATTAGACAGAGTAGAGTAATGATAGTGTAGATTTTACTTGTTATATTTCTGCACCTCACTGTACCTGATGCAACTCTTTTGTGCAATGCGGAAAATCATAGCTAAAAACATAAAAGACGCGGTCTCACATCACTATACCGGATGCAATCACTTTTAACAAGTTTTAAGAACTCTAACCATGTGCTCTCAGCAGAAAAGAACCCTAAGCAACTACTTCTCCAGAATAAAGTCCCAGATTGTTACAACTCACAAAAGGAAGAAAAGAAATATAACGAAACTGATGCTGACATAAAGAGAGATTAAAAACAAAGCTTTTAGAGAAGTTTTGATAGAAAAATATGGATAGCCTTAGATTACGAGTATGATTCTGTATTCAAGTTTCCCAAATACTGAGTCATGCTGTCATTTTTCACTTTTCTTTTCTCTTTTTTAATAATTTTCTTGTACAAATATCTTAGCATAATAAGGGTTAAGGTTAGTTAATGTTGAGTTGGAGTCAATTAAAAAATTTAAAGGTAGTAGCAACTCACAACTGAAACAGAATGTGTTAAAATCACACATGCACACGCACACACATACAATCAAGGAACATCTTACCATAAGCATTCCCAATTAAAGTTGTATCTTGAAATCCAATTGTTATGGCAAGAGTAAGGATCATAAGTATCCAGTTTATCTCTGGGATATAAATCTGGCCATATATATGTTTCGAGGTGTGGACAACTTTGACCCGAGGGAAGCAACCAAGGGCATGGCATTGCTTGATAATGGAGAAAGTAGCAGTTATGACAGCCTGACTGCCTACAATAGCCGCAAGTGTGGCGACCACAAAGACGGGCCAAAATACAGGTTCTGCAGTTAAGAGACGACAGAGAGCAACATTAGACGACCAACTCAAATATGAAGAAAGTAAGTTTGTAAGCAATAAAAGTTAATGCCAGGAAATACTAACCAGGTATCGAATTATAGAAGCTGTAATTAATCATCCCAATGTTTTTAGACAAGTAAGCAGCCTGACCCATGTATTGTATCACCAAACATGGGTATACAACAAATGCAAACGCAAGCTGCACATACAAACAAAATCATCTGTAATTTTCAATTGTAGAACGCAAAAGTCCTTTAAGACATCATGGCGAACATGAGCGTGCAACAGTGCAGTGGTTTGGCTTTGGGGTAAATAAAATTTCTTCAAGTCTTTTTTTTCTCTCTTATTTTTTCTTTCTTTTCTTTTTTCCCTTTTTTTCACTTTGATAAGTCTAGTTCATTTGGACCTCAGACTAAAATAAAACATACAATAATCAGATAAGCATATGCAGGCAATGGTACGCTCTAAAGCTTTCAAATCAAGAATCACCTGTATGTTTCAAAACTAGGCATCAAAAGCAAGTTTTAACTACAAAAGCTCACCCTAATTGACAGGGCGGTGAAATGACCAAGGTCCGCAAACATAGCTTCAGTACCTGGTCAGAAGCAGAATGACTATTGTTAGTTCAACCAATACCAAACTACCATTTTAAGGATTTGAGGATTTTTAATTTTTTTAATTATAGCAAAATAGCAAGCTAGATGACTAGAGCACTCTACACAACAAGCCAACACATTTGATACTTGTTTAAGAAAATTGCGTTAGCTTTATATCCAATGTACCAGTTATAGAGAGAAGAAGCCCGCCGAGAGAAATCCAACCATCTTTACCAGTCTCTCTAAAGAACTTGATGATATAATGGGGCGAAAATCCATAAACAACTTTTGGGTTCCAGCGTATTGTGTTGTAGAGCCCAATAGAAAAGATTGACACCAGCCAAATTAATACGATAGGTGCAAACAAAAATGCTACTCTGTGCGTGCCGCAATGCTGCAGGGCAAACAAACCCACCAATATAACGCAAGCAAGCAAGACCAGTTCACCTACAAACAATGCGTAATATATATACACGTTAGTCATGTATGATACCATGTGATTATGCCCAAAGAATAAAGTTAGAAACGGTCCAAAGTATGGTCTTTATGATGCCCCCAGAAATGATTTGAGTTATCATGACCAAAGAATCAAGTATGAAAAGAAGACAAAAAACAACTTACCCTTTGTCAATTTATTTTCTGTAACTTCAAGCCCCGAAACCGATGAAAGAACTGCAAGTGAAGAGAAAAAGAAAAGAAAGAAGCCAACATAAGTTAACTCTATAATTTGTTTGAGTTTAGGAAAAGAAAAAAGAAAAGTTGACATTATATTTCCTCGTAAGGTGTTAGATAAGGTAGCAATAACAGCTAAGAGCGCTTGTTAGAGAAAATGCCAAGCAAATAACTCTTACCATAGACTAGGAACATTGCAACAACTTTACAAAAACATCTAGAATACTACTAAATCAATGACGTCTCCAAAAATTATTCATCTAAGGGGATGGCTGGTTCCCATGACAAGACAAGATACGCGAGCTAATTTACAAGTAAGGATAATCCAAATAATCTATGAATTGTGAAATAGTCCATCACCATTTGCAAGTGGCAAACTATATATTGGAAAAGCATTGTCTGGTATAGCTAATAAGCGGCTATAAATACAAGTCTCCACAACAAAAAAATTAAGACAAAGTCAAAATGACCAGCAGAAACATTGACGACACTCATTAGTTTGTGATAACAAATTGCTACTAGTCAGTTGGTTTACCTGAGATTGCAGGAGTGAGTACACCGTCACCTATGACCATGCAAGCACCAAACAATACCACAACCAATAGGGCTGTTCTTAGCCGTTTATGCTTCTCCAAAAACCTCTTTAACGGAGAAGAGGCTACAGCCTGCGATGACGGGCCATACTTGTATGCGGAGAGCTCTTCATCAGCTGCTTGTTGGTTTGGAAGTAAACTAAACTTTGCGTGCCGGCACAGCAACGAATAAAGAGCAAATGTGCCACCTGAAAGAGATTCAAAGTAGTAGTAGTAGTAGCAGTAGCAGAGGTAAGATAAACATAATATTGAAGCTTGTTAGTAAGTGAGAGAATATCTTTTATTTACCTTCACCATTATCATCTGCACTCAAAACGACAAAGACGTACTTAAGTAAGGGTATGAGTGTGGTGGTCCAAAAAATCAAGGAAAAAGCACCAAACACGACTTCCTCGCTGATGTGCTGGTCTAATTTCCCAGCAAAAGTGCTCGAGTAAACGTAGAGAGGCGACGTACCCAAGTCTCCATAAACCACGCCAAAGCTCTGATATGCTAATATCAAATTCCGCCAAACACTTGCCCACGAAACCTGCTTTCAAAAGAAATACTTACAAGTATGAGCTGAGCTTTGAATGGGAATTCATTATTCATTGAGAGATGAGATGAGATAAGATATCTAATTATTTACCCTTTTTGCCCCCCAAAAAAAAAGTAACGGTGAAAAACTCTGTATTATTCCTTATTATTGGGTATCCTGATTGATTTCTGAAAGGAATAAAAGCTCAAAACTTTGTCTTTAAGAAGAATCTTAAATCTTATTTTACTTTATTCGATCACTTTGGTTCCTTTGGGGTTTCGGTTTCATATCTGAAAATGAATTGAGAACAAATCGAGAGTGAAACAAGAATTAAGTTGAAGAAGTTGAATAAATAGAAGAGTCGAAAATGAAGTGAGAGGCAAACTAAGAATTGGGAAAGGTACGAGTAATTTTTATTTATATTAATTTTGTTGAATCTGAATCTGGGTGGGGATTAAGCAATATAGATAATCAGTTGAAGAAAATAAGTACATATTAATTAGAAAAGTTTGTAATTTGTATTTTTTATGTTAGAAGATTGGAAGGAAGAAGATGATGAAGAAGAAGAAGAGAAACCTGGTGAGTAGTGGTGCGCTGAGGAGCGGAAATCCCAGACTCAGGCTCCATCGCCCTTTAGCTAGAGCTAATCGGAGAAAATGCTACCCGCTTCTGTTATTATGATTCATGATTTATGCTCTCTCTCTATTCTCCCTCCCTTATATAATAATATAATACGGGAATACTTGTCAACAATTTTAATGTACGACCAGCACTTGAGGTGACAAGGAGAACAACACAATAACACAATACGGGTGTTTGTTTCAATATTTAAATAACAGTTTAAATTATTTTATTATAATATTTTTTTTATAAAAATTTAAATTTTTATTTAAATATTTTATTTAAATACTCAAACTAAACGGGCACAATTAGACTCTAGACCAAAGGGAAATGTTAGATTTATTATCACAAATTATAAAAGATATTATTTTTTAAATTAATTGTAGTAGACAGTAGGTTTTAAAAATATTTATAATAACTATATAATGAATTTATTTTTTTAACAATATAATTTTTTAAAATTAATTGTAGTCAATAATAGGTTTTAAAAATATTTGTAGTAAAAGATAAATTTATGGTGTGAATAATTTATTTACCCTTTGTTTACAGTATAAATAATTTTTATTTACACAATAAATAAATTTATGGTGTAAATAATATATTTACTTTTTTGTTTACAATGTAGATTTTCTTACTTATATAATATATAAGTTATATGCTTTATAAATCTATTATTTACTATAAATATTTTTAAAACCTTATATTTATTTAAAACAAATTTTAACCTGCTATGTACAAATTTGAATATGATATACATATGCACTTTAAAAGTTTCAAAAATCTTATATATACTTATTTCTTTAAAGTGTGATGCGCAGGACTCCATCGTAGAGGGGAGGCCCGAATGCTAAAGATAAAGAGGGCAATATCTAGGAGGACAAAGGGAGAAGAAAATAGAGGACTCCTGTTCTAACTTCTTCAAAAATGAGACTTTTTAAGTTCTATGAATTCTTGGACAACAGTAATACGTCATCACCAATTGAAAGAGTTAAGAATGAATGTGTTTTTTTAAAAAAACAAAGGCAGAAATGTGTTTTTCAAGTAAATTTTAATTGATAAACAACGTTTTGAATGAAAATATGTTCAAGATAATCAGCTTAAAAAAATAAAGAAAAATTGTTACAAAACTAACAATTACAACCTAAAATCAGTAACAACATTTGTGCATAATGCATGTCCACATGAAAACCAAGGATAAGAGGGTCAATATCAATGCTTTTTGTTGGCGACTTTCCAAATGCATAATCCTGGGAAGGAGAGCTATGATGCATCCAGTTAGAGATGACAATAATCGTGTTCGTGCCGTGTTCGTGTTAGCACGTTTACAGCACGATACGTTTAGCCCGAACACGAACATGACACGATTAATAAACGTGTCAGAAATACAAACACGAACACGACACGCTTATAGCACGCGTAACACGGCACAACACTATTAACACGATTATTAAACGTGTCGTAACGGGTTGACACGATAACAACACGCATATGACACGTTTTATGACCCAATTAACTAAAAATTAAAAAAAAATAAAAAGCCAATAAAAAAATTAACAAAAACACAATATCTAATTAATACTAACCTACTATAAATATTTCAAATATTTTTATTTTTAAGTTTAAATGTGTTATATATGAGCAGATCGTGTCGTGCCGTATCAACACGTTTATGACCTGTTTAATTAAACGTGTTAAAGCGTGTTAGCACGAATCCAGCCCGTTTATTTTCGTGTTATTTGTGTCAACCCATTTATGGCCCAATTAATAAACGTGCGGTCTAAACCCGTTTATTTCGTATCATTTTCGTATCGTATCATCGTGCCGTGTTCAAATTACTGCCCTACATCCAATCGGAAAAGTCCGAAGGAGACGTTGGCAACAAATGGTTTTCACTAATTCGGTTTGCGCATCCGCGTTATGCACATGGTCCCATGCACATGGCTCTAAATGCGTTAAAAGGTGCTTATTGCGAGGGAATCACCAGAAAATTTTTTTCTCTTTTTTTCTTTTATAAAAATAAAATGAACAATTATCCAGTAGACCGGATGTATCATGTATGTAATTATGCTTACTTGATACACCCATCTAACAAATACTCCATATACTATTTTGTCTAGTCACATTTCTCTCTCCTAATCACAAATATTATAAATACTCCGTCCAAATTTTTTACTTTCATCAATTTCAAATATTATTAATGGTCTTAATATAATATTTTGATGAAGTAATATTTTTTATGATCAAAAGTTATGACTCATTTCACTGTACAACACACTAGCAAAACATTATTTTCACTTTAATGATATATATATATATATATATATATATAGAGGGTGGCACTTCGATACGCCCTAGTGAAGAAAACGCTCAAGTAATTGTAGTCCTTAATTTGTAATCCAACGGGTGTGATGAAGTAAAGGGCAAGGCATCTTTTGTCCACCCAGTACTCCAAAGGTGACACTGACGGCAAGTGGGCTAGGAGGGAGGGAAAGAGAGAGGGCCGAGAGTGAGGCAGGGCTGAAAGAAGGCACTGATAGCGACGACGGAGTAGGGGCGACACTAGGAGCGATTGGGCACAGCGACAACAACGGCTGAAAGGTGAAAAAAAAGAAAGAGGAGAGAGAAGGGTGGCGACTGGGGGAAGAAAAAAAGGAGGGGAAAAAAGAAAAGTGGGGTGGTGGCGTTTGGACGGTGGCTGGAGGGCGATCAATGCAAGGTGGGGACGGTGGTCGGAGGCAGGGAGGTAGAGAGAGAACAAGGGATTAAAGAGGCAGATATAGCTTTGTGAGAAAGTGAGGAAGAAGATCAGCTTCAAGGATCATATAATCGACGATTTTTAGTGACAATATAAATCAAAAAAGTCATCGCATAAATAGGTCCAACGACATCGTTTAGATAAACCCTAATAAAATATATTAATTGCGATAACAAGACTTTTAGCGATGACACTTGTCGTCTCTAAAAGTCCAAAAAAAATCTACCAGCCACCTGTTTTTGCCGCTTAAAAATTTGATGAAAATTAAAATTCGACTTTATGTAGTCGCTAAAAGTCTTCATGGACAGCAATAGCTATCACATTTTGGCGTAAGGTTTTGGCGCCAACATTTGCTGCTTCGCACTAGACTTAAAGCGACAACACAGTCCTTCTTTGACACTAGTAAATTACATTTCGCGCGATATTTTTAGTGACCTTTCATGTCGTCTTTAAAAAGGAGTTCTCCCCTAAAAGTCTATAATTAAAGTTGTTCTCTTAAAATCATCACTAAAGGTCCATCTTTAAAGTTTCGTCACTAAAGTCGTCATTTCTTGCATAAGAGGTTGGCAACACATGTGCCAAGACAGCGATGAAGGCTAACTCTGAACTCGTAGTCCCCTTCTCTAGCAAATCAAAACCACCAAAGGGTAGGTCGAGACAAAGATTAGTGTACTTGAAAATGAAATATGCATCACAGCCAACAACAACCTCATCCTTACCTCAAGCTCAATCCACCAACCTCCTCCTACGCGGGTGGCACAAGCGTCATGTTAAACTTAACATCTAACGACGAGTTTGCACATGAAATTTGGCGGGCAAAGGCTCGAAAGTACACTGCACTGCTCTCCTATTTCGCTTATTCACACTCGTTATTACTAAGAATATCAACTTTTTAATACCAACTCATTCTATAAGAATAGTATCTTTTTATTATTAGTAAATGTCTTAACATTATTATTATTTTTCTTTCAAATATTCAGCCAATTATTTGAATTCAAATTTTTAGGACATTTTAAATACGTGTTTGTTTCTCTAAAATTCAAATTAAATGAATCATTTGAATTCAAGATTTCAAATTTCTAACCCCCTTCGAACCCTTTAGACTCGGATGTATTTGTTACAGTAAAAGCTAAAATTCTCTCTTATATTTGAAATAAAAAAGTTATAACTTCTTCATTTGATATGTAATTGAGACGTTATTTTTTTATTGCGTTTCTAATTAATAGAAGAATAAATTAAGATCCATATTGCATATTTTTTAAGGATTATGAACATTAAGATTTTATTAGATTTGTTAATAAAAAAAAAATTCACTATTTACCAAACACAAATTTCAATTTTATTTCTTGTTCCAATTAATACTTTAAATGCACGTCCAAACGTCAATTTGAATAACAATTAAACTTACTAATTTAAATCACACAACTCAAATAAAAATAATATAAATTAACACAATTGAATCAATTTACCAAATGGACCTACAGTGTACTAATAGCATCCTTAAGCTATAAAAACAAATCTACTTTGAAACCTTTAGGGTGTTTGGTTAATAATGGGAACCATTAATGAAAACTGTTTTTATTGTAATATATGAAAGTTTTACACTGTATTATTATTATTTTTTTTTATTATAATATGTAAAAATTTTATAATATTTATAATTAAGTTTATGATTTACACCTGTTCCAGCTAAACACTGTTTTTGTATGCTCATATAAAGTCAGAAAGTGTTAGCTTGTTGGCAACTTCGTACTCGTTTTTTTATTCTCCCCTTTAAAAATGCAAAGAATCATCACTAACGACAACATATGTCACGTTGAAAATTACTATTTTCCCGGATGAGCTCATCAATACATCACAATTTGGCATCCTCCGGTCTCCAACCACAAATAAAAGAAGTTTAATTAAAACCCCTTATTTTTGAAAGTTAAAAATATTCATACTACATTGCATGCGCTTTTATTTAATGAATTTGCTTCACATCAGACGAGTTGACTGGCCCTTTAATGAAACAACTAACATGCTGCTTAGGTCAACTATATTGGAATTTACAACTCCCCCAAAGAAGAAAAACAAAAATATTACAATTTACAAGCTCTGGGCTTTAATCTGTCTAAACAAAATCGAAGTGATTCTCTCTCTCTCTTTCTGAAAAAAGCGGTAGTTGACTTGTTTGTCCTCATCTGTGTAGTTTATATATGATACATAATTCTTAATCTTAATTATCTTACTATAATATCACTATGGGGCTGATGCGATCGCGTGGTGGGGGAATGAAATTTGGTTCCTAACTCAGGTATTTAGTATTGTGTTATTCTCTCTGAATTCTATTCATTTAAAGTTTATAATATATATATATATATATATATATATATATATATAAAGAAAAACAATAAAAGAAAAAAGAAACAAATATTCCAGAAAGAGCATAAATTCTCCATTCCTCTGCATTGCCTATTTGCGTTGGTGGTGTGTGAAGAGTGCGGCTTTTAACATTGGGCCTAAGCCCATTAATAACTCGGCAGAGCCCAAAGGGGGAAGGTTTGGGTTAAGTTTGGAATCAATCAACATAGCATGGGAAAGGAACGAAAGATCATTCGATGAAGCGTGTAACATATACATACATATATATATATATATATATCAACATATACGAATATCCTTTCAATGATAGAGAGGAAAGACAATAAACAAACAAACATGATATAAGCATTTTTGATGATTAAATATGATATACACATTGATGTATAGAAGAAAGTCGCAATTAGTGAAAATAGAAGCAAACCAAGAAGAGCAAATAATAATAATAATAATAATAAAGAGGATATTACATAACATGAGGGAAAGGAGCTCTGACAAAGATTAAGAAACACACAAATTAGAGCCAAAACTTATAAAAAGGGCAGCAGCAACAGTAGTAGTAGTTGAGAAATGAACAATGGATATATATATATATATATATCAGAAGAAGAAAGAAGAGGAAGAAGAGCCCGAATCAAAAGGGTCTGGAAGATGATCGGAAACAGAAGGCATTCCGCTAAACAAAGGGCTCTCCACGTTATAATCATAATCATAATTATAATTATAATTATAATTATGGTTATGATTATGATGATCCATCATCACAGCCCTACCATGCATCTGCATGTTGTTGTCGTTGTTGTTGTTGTAGGAAGAGCTACTATTATTGTCGAGGTCGTAATAATAGTTATTGAACTCCGAAGCCGGAAAAGGAGGAAGCTCGCTGCTGCTGCTGCTGATTGTTGTCTTCATATTTATATCCTCGTGATGAGTATGATCATGATTGTAGTTATAGTACTGCTCCTGCTGCTGATGATGATCAAACAGGTTGCAGCTATAACTACTCATCTTCATCTCATTGGCTTCCGCTACACTCCTGAAACTCATCATCATACCAGAACCACTATAATTACTATTAGTACTGCTATTCATCATCGTCGCCTCATCCACCGCCGCCAAATTATACGTTACTGCCTCCACCGGCGGTGCTTCAGACACCAGGCTGCCGAGTATGTTGTTGTTGTTGTCGTGATTAATAATATTATTGATGAAGTGGTGATGATGATGGCGATCTTCAGGGGAGAGAACGGAGGTGACAGAGGAGCCAGGGGGCATGTCGGAGTAGATGAAGTTGGTGCGGGCGCGGGAGCCTCTCATCGACCGGGCTGCTCTGTCGTAGGCGAGGGCTGCTTCCTCTGCTGTGTCGAAAGTGCCGAGCCAATGCCTTTCTTTAGTGGAAGGGTCTCTTATCTCCGCCGCATATCTTCCCCACGGCCTTCTTCTCACACCAAGAAACCGAGGACTACTGCTTTTACTTTTATCATTGCCCTGCTGCATTTCTAATTGCTTCTTCATCTTACTGCTCATCCTTAATTTTGTTTGTAATGAGATATATAAGTATATTCCTCTTAATGGTATTCGATTCGATCTCACTTGCTCACTCCTGAGTGTTGACTGTTGTTGTGATGTTGTAAGTTTTTGGTGTGGAGGCTGGAGCCTGCATCTGAAACCTTTAAATAAGAGGCCAAGCTCCCACAACTAGATTAGCTACCTTACTCCCTTACCCTTTCCCTTTTCTTTTTTTTTTCCTCTTATCTTTTATTGCTTATTATTGTTACATATCTATGTATAATTATATGTATAATGCCTTTGCATACATGTATCATGTTAATCCTCACTACTTTCTCAATATTATTTAGTACAAATATTAGAGACTAGAGTGAAAATCATATAATATTGTTATATTTTTTCTGCTATCTCGTTACCTTTTCTCTGCTCTGCATTTTGACATATAATATATATGCATATGCATATATTGCCTGCCATTGTGTCTATTGTTAAAAAGAAGATAGCCAAAACTGTTTTAAATTGTAATTAACTAACTATATATGTAATTGTAATTGAGAAATCCATTCTCAGAATTCAAATTTAGATGGATGCCTGTATATATATAATTAATACATATTAGAAAGGACCCTCTTAAATCATGATTAATTGAATCTCTCTCAAAGTCATAATGCGTGAGTTACAAATGATGAGGATTAACCTTAAAGAGTTATTTAAAAGAGCGACATTGAGAGAGATATTATGATCATTCAGGTACAAAGCATATACTGCAGCTACAAAAATAATTAAGTGGGGCCGGTTCTCACCATAAGAAAGATTAATTAATTAATTAATTAATTAGAAATGATGATATTTGCCATGATAAGTATGCACGTTCTCTTAGATACCAATACCATGTTACATGATTATTCCCCAATCGAAAACTTTTAGTCTACTCACCAAATAAATAACTCTTTCCTATTAATTTCCATATCTAAATGTCACATGCACTCCGACTAAAGCCCCTTTCCCCTATAATCTAGTATTACTAATTTCTCTTTCTAGTCAAACGATACTACTGTTCCATGAACTAGGAACTAAAAATCATGTAGACCTGTTTATGAGAAAGTCTAATTTGTATATAATTAATTACTCCACTAGATGAAGTATCTAAGACCCACAAATTTTTCTTCCTTTTTCATTACCACTGATGATACATCAACACGTGTAAATCATGAATTAATTTATAAAAAGAACTGTCTCATAAAAAAAAAAAAAAGAAAGATGGTGATATATAATGTAATATAGCGATTTTACTGCTATATCAGCTATTATATATCTATGTAAATATTATAAAAGTTAACACAATTTTATTTTATTATTTTTTTCTTTTTATGGCAAAATAAAAGCTGACTAATAATGAACAATCGAATGATCATTGCAGATGGAGGGATCAGGAGCTGCATGCCCTTGTGATCATATGTATGTAGTAGTTATATTGAGGTTCCATATGATAATAGTGGCATGATTACACTGATCATCATTAGAACACTTTTGGTACCTGAGTTATTTTATGTGACGTCTTTTTGGGATCAATATACATGTCATCATTAGTTCTGTGGGCTTTTACCTTGATTATCCCATGGATTTGCTTGATATACCTTGCGCATGCCTTCTTTTTTATTTAGATGTTAATTATCGGTCACGATAATATTGACCATTTATTATATCACATATGTGTGCACAGAAAACTAAACAAATTTGTCTTACAACGTAGTTAATTTGTTTGGTTATTAAAACTAATGAAAAACAAGACAAAAGACAAAAAGCAAATTATCTCCTGCATGAAGGCTGATACATAAAATACAAGTTGGATATTATGTTTTATGTTTTGGTTAGAAGAATTAGCTATTCGTGTCGCAATATATTGATTTTCGTTAGTCTCGTACCATTGGTTTGGTGTAATAAAGGATAAAACAATGAACTAGATTTTGTATTATTGAACATGTTTAGCAACGTACGTTTGTATATAGACGTATGTTATATTATTGGATATATATTTACAACAAGGACGAATAGAAAGAAGGTTATATATTTTAATTGGGCTCATCCACTCAAAAGATCACGTTAATTCTTTAGTGAGAGGTTTAAGGAGCATTATTGCTCTTCCATGTGCATCCAATTTCTGAACCATAAATGATAAGTTCCACGGTCTCTTTATCTTTTTCCAAGCCACCAGAAGCTTCCTTTCATCAGTGTCTTCTTTTTTTTTTTTTTCTTTTTTTTTTTTCATTTTTAATTCTCTTTTGTGTGTGTGTGTGTAAATATATACTTTCGAGAGAAATTTCTTTTTATCATGTGATATAAAATTTCATTTTTTAATAACATTCTGAAACAAAAAGGTACTCAAAACAAGTGATTAAGTGAGAGCCTTTGTTGGGTTGCATGTGAGAGACATTTTTAGGCATCCCTTTCTTGAAGAAAACAACTAATAGGTAACATATCCTCTTAACACAATACCAAACTTCTTACTGGCCTTTTGACCAAATGTCTCATGCTCACGTCGTCCATTTGCTCCCAATGCTTTTAATTTATATATGTGTATCAATTAAATTATAAAATGCTAAAGAGATAACACTAACATGTATTATTTCTAGTATAGTGCATATAAATATCATTCAAAACGCATAGCATATATATGTAGAGCAACTCCTCCCGAACTTCTTCCTTTTGTAAAAGTCCTTTTGTAAAAGTTGATGAGTTTTTGACTTTATAATTGTTATTTTTTTTATTTTTACGGAAGTTCTTTGACTTCTTCTATTTAAATGGTTCTTGAAATTAATTTCGCTAAAACTAGGAACCATTCATTTCTATCGAGTTGTATTGTATATCAAGGGAGATGATGAATACACAGCATATTACTATATTAATATGATAGAGGAATGTTTTCATGTATAAGTGCACACACGTTGATAATAAGAATATTATGATGTGCATCAATGTATAGGTAGGGATTTTGATTCAACCAAGGACACTAAGTAGGGTCAATAACCTACCCTGGAAGACTTTTTCACTTTTATGTGCGGCCAAGTTGATGAAATAGGATAAGTGCAAAATTGGCATTGGGATTTGGAGTATTAACTATTAATGACCCCCCTCCCTCTTCTTCTTTTTTTTCCCTTAATTTTAGGAATAATATAATGTAATATAATATAATATTGTTTGTTTTTGAGGTAATGGGCCTTTTTGTCGTCTTCGATGATTCTTCGATTTTTCGGTCGTCTAAAATGCATTTTGGTCAATGATTCTCAAGGTGATTTTCATTATTCCGACCAAACCACGTTAGTTGGTTTGCGTCCAAGATCAGGGAGACAATTATCGGCTTCATTAATAATGTCTCTTAATTGCATTGTGAGAAGTCAAGTAATTTGCAAAAATGCTGATATTAAGAATAAAGAGGTAGGTATATATTACGGCGTAAATTAAGAGGATGTCCTAAAAAATCCAGGGATTACGATGACTACTTAAGTGTCCGCCTCACACATATGATATATATATATATATACATATACATATATATGTATGCAGCGTGGAGTTGGCATGATCAAGCATTGCATGGTGTCGATTGAGATGACTCCCAAAGCTAACACAGAGACAGAGACAAGCGGCTTGGCGTGATCAAATATATAACCAAAGATAAAATTGTAGCCTAATTTGAAAAATTCGTGTACTACAAATCAACGACACAAGTGGGAAAGCAGAGCTTGTCTTGATTGAGAATAAGAAAAACGAAGGTAGACTAGATAATCTCCTCAAGAAAAAAAAGTGTACATGTGGAAGACACCCAAAGGCCAAACGCAGAGAACGGGGATGTTGATGTTGTTACAAGGACCACATTTCCTTTTTGTCTCAATTTTTTAAGAAAATTAATCATCAGAATTTTTTTGTAATTAACAGTGATTTTGTGACGTGTGACGTCTACATTCTTCTTTGCCTCTTCCCACATCTCAAACTCATATATAAATCCTCATCCTCGCTTACTAAAAAAAACTTTTTCTTTGGTAGTGTGTGTAAAGTGCAGAAGAACTAACGACTCCAACTGGGATTCAAAAAAGTTGATTGGGATGAGACTTAACAACAGCCAATTCTTCCAATTAAGCTCTGTTCTTTGTTGTATGTGAATAATACATGTCATTCTTTCCCCAACAAAAAACTTATATGTTGATTTATATTTGGGAAAATTACAAAGGAGATCTGGGCCTTAGAGGACAAGAAAGCTGCAGTGGGTAGAATCTTAAATATGACATGCAAGAGAGAACACAACCAAAAGTCAAACGCTTAAAGAGATTTTGGAGTTTTGTAGTCGGCACATGACTCGGTCACATTCAAGAAACAACACACAAATTTGTTAAAGTGGTGATCATATTTTCTAATACCTAACCAAAAAAAAAAGAAGAAACTAGTCCTAAAAGCTTTTACTTCTTTGTCTGGCAATTTTACACCGGATTTATCGATAGAATGTTAACATGAAGCAATTTGATTTAACATGTTGCAAGTGAACACTTGGTGAATCACAAATGTCGGGACTAATGCTTTCCTTCTCAAAAGGAATCCTCATCACACTTGAAGCTAGCATTTCTTTAAATTACTCTCCTGTGATGAGTTCTGAGCTCATTCCCCATGAAACTAGCTTAGCAGTTAGCAAATGATATAGATGCAAAGCCAGTAATTTCCATTAATTTGTTGAAGCTCAAAAACAGTTGTTGGAGTTGAGCAAACATCCATTACACTTGAAGATGAGGAATATATACACACACACACACATCTAATTAGCTGGGTTTCATCAACTCATATCAGCAGCCACCCTCTTGAGAGGAAATAAGCTGCTGTGCCAAGTGAATGAAGTGATATGATTTTGTAACAGGGTGAGCACTAGTGCTAGAAGCGGCCTTTAGAGAAACAGGATTAACAGAGCTTGAAGAAGGTATTATTACTTCACATTCTGCCCCAACCTCGATGTTATTCTTATCTTTTGTCGTTGAATCGAGCTTTCTAATTTCATCTGCAGTCTGCATTACTTTGAGAAATGCTTCAAGCACCTCGCGAATGCCTCTTTTATGTGTTTAGCCGCAAATTAACAATATGAAATATTTGATCACGAAAGGCGCACACGTTGTTACAGTCTGCTAATTAAGAAGCAAAATTTGCTTAATTAACTAAGCAATAAAAGTAGAGTAAATGATACCAACCCATCTTCTATCCCGGTTTCGTTGCTCGGGCCATGTCTCCAGCATCTCAGTGACCTATAACGCAAACATATAGCCCTTGCAGCCTCCTTCCTGCAGGTTGCAGCAATTAATCATCTCCTGTTTGCTTTTGCTTCTGGACTCCCAATCTCCTAATGGAGTTCCCTGATCAAACACACATTTTTATTAGAGAAATTAGCACTACTGCATTCAGTAATCAAATATTTATATCGAATAATATTATAGTCATGAGTCATGACAAGTGTTGAGGTCTAGCTTTGGAATGCTGTTTGTTAACACTACGTGTGACTGTGCACCGTGCTCAGACGGCTCTTTCTTGCTCATCTTAGCCTATCAGGGTGAATCTGCAACAAAAAAAGGGACGCTTCGGAGGTAAAGGAGCACCGGTGTGATACCGGCCAAAGGCTTTTCAACGCTCAAGTCAGGTACTTGTTCGGCAGAGTACGGGAGCTGAGTTAGTTAGGAAAGAGCACGTCACCTTGAGTTGCAGTAAATGGGCTCTATTTATAGGCTGCAACTTGAACCAAGTATTAGGTGGGTTTGACCCATGCCCCGTATGTCACATCAAGACCTGTCAGGGAGTAGCGACAAGTGTCGAGATCCCCACCAGAGGATTTGTCTTTATCCGAGGGTTGAAATGGGGCTATATGTCGACCTTTTCTGGTGAGTTGCTGCCTAGTTATAGGCTCTGACAGTCTGACCCGAGCACATGTTCTTCCCGAGGAGGCGATGCCTTGTGTTGTAACCAATGGGGCCCTGTAGAGCACTTCGGGAGGAAGACTTGAGCACACCCCCAACAACAAGAGAACAGTTATAGTGAGGTAAGATGCTGCTTTATATCAGCTTTTTTATGCTATTGACACATGAACTCAAATTTGTTAAGGTTCTCCTGCATTTCAAACAGAATAATACTAAATGGAGATTCAAGGATATATATACATATATATGTATATATGTATGACTATGAGATCACTTTTCTTTAAAAATCATATATTGGCTGGCTGTTAGTGTTAATTAGGTGGTGATTCACAACATGAAGTTAAGAGAATGCTAGTTTAATGAGTAAATTGCAAGAAATTTAAAAGAGACGTGCATAGCGTACTTTAATAACTCCTATGATCCCCGCTCCCTCTAGAGCTTTCTTGGCAAGCAGCCTCTTCTCGAGTCTCGTCGTCTTCCCATCCACCCTAATTACTAAGCAAGTTAAAGCATTTAAAGCTTGATGTAAAATTTTTCAATTACATCTATTAGTAGAATCAAGAGTACTGGATCGACCAAACTAAGTCATGTATTGTTAGGTACTTTTGGAAACACGAGATCCTCGCGATTTGGAGAAGAAACCTTAAGAACTCGAAGGTTCATGTTTTCCTGCATAGCTGCAATCTTTGGCGTCTTTTGCAAGAAGGTAAGGAATACATATGCACTTGTAAGCCAAGCAACTCTAAATGAATGTTTTATTTTTTTACTGACACATGCACATGTGTAACGATAAATTACCAGCAACGATAAATAACAGCGCTCAAAGGAATTTTATCACTGCTCAAGTTTTACTCTTTTTTTTGGGTTTGTTTGGTAGACTAAAATAGCACTATGATGATGAATGTAGAGGTGAGTGTGAGTCGCATCAACTTAATTAGTTTAGAGACAAATTGACTTAAACAATATGATACTAATTAGCGTGCTAATAATATGAGGCCAAGTCCCCCGACAAACAATATGATACTAAAAAGAAAGCAAGAAAGAAAGGGCAAGCAAAATTCCACAAATGAGACAACAAGACATCTTCATTAATTAATTAAGAAGATGATGAGTACTGTTGCGTGTTGAATATAATTGTGTAATAATGTGTGCATATATATATATATGATATACGCACCCAGGAGTGAGTGAGGAGTCCTTCATATATGAAGCTGCCACCTGCAGTGGATCAAATCAAAAGAAATTAAACTGGTTCCAGACTTGTAGCTTGCTTTGGTTCTGACAATTGGATCAGAATCAGCTAACCACAAGTTATAGCTCTCATAAATGCATAAACAAATTTATACATATATATTATTTTGGGGTTCTCTGTATTGTTTAATATCACGTGAAAAGAAAAAAACAAATGGATAGAATACTAAAGGAATTGAATAGGAGTGTATAGAAAAGGACAAGATTAGATTTAAAGAAACATATTTTCGTGAAATTTATAAATCTTTGCAAATAAACCCCTGAAATGTTTCACAATATGTCCATATTGACAGTGTATTATGTTTGATCTCGTGTTTCAACATGTTTAAGGATATTTAAAAATCCAATCCAGTCTTGTAAAATCTTATATCGAGCAGTATATCAAAATTAAACTCTATCCAGTCTTCTCTAAATCTTGTATTGCACTAAATAGGCCCCAAACACAACTATTAATTACAAGAAAAGGAGTTATAGCTAGCTTGATGAAATTCGGATCAAAACAGAATTAAAGGAAGTGGATATTATTATATGATTAACAGATTTGCCCGGTCAGAAAATTAAGGGTATGGACCTACCATACCACCCATACCCTTTTATATCTAAAGACCTTTATTTAGGGATTTGGAGTGAAAGATATATATATATTTTTATGGTTAGTGGCCGAAAATTTTTGAAAATTAAAGAAGGGTCTTTTTTTTTAATGGTACATGAATGATAAGTTGATGTTAATCAATGGTATAGGATACTAATCAGTACATCATTGTACATTAATGATTACTGATTTATGATTTATCACTAACTAACTTGGTGTGTTTACCAATGATTAGTTAGTGATTAACCAATTTCACACAATGATTAACCGGTTTGTTAATAATACATCACTAGTAGATCAACGAAGAACTTATCACCAATAAACTATTCTTAATTACTTATGTAGTTATATACTGATGTTTATTAATGATGTATTAATGTCAATCAATGATGTATTGTTGTGAAAAAACCATCAATTTCTTTAATTTAAAAAATTGACTATTCATTTTAAAAGGTGGCAAAAAGATGGGCCATTTGTCTACTCTTTTACAATAATTGTAAGTACATACATAATCACTATTACCTTCATCTAAATAATTTACGAGATAATAATAGAAAAAAAAAATCAATTTAGGGTTAAAGAATTTTGTTTGTCGTGTTTTTAACCCTACTGATTATGCAGGGTTAAGGACAAATGATGTGATCCGGGGGGGAAAAAAAGAAAAAATTAATATAGTATTTGACATGATGATTAGATCTATTGGTAAGAACTGTAAACATTGAGTTTTATACTGCAATAACTTTTTTATTTTTACTTTAACATATGAGAGCTTTATACTGTTATTAACTGAAAAGTTGGTTAGAACCAACTTTGTCAAATACGCTATAAGATGTGAGCTTCTTCTCAATAGAATATATTAGAGTGTGTGATATCTTAGTGGTTTGGATATCATCATCCTTAATTTTATTATTATTCTGATATCTCTTTGGTTTAGATCTTTTCACGTCGGCCCTTCCCTTGCAACAATCTCTCTCTGGTCTCTCATTGCATTCGCGCACAACCATGTTCCAAATATTTTTCAAGACGACGCGCTTAATTTGCTTTTCTTTTTCGGTAAATAAAGCCGGAAAAAGAAATATCTCAATCCAAGCTTTGAATGGCATATGTTATGATCCGAAATTAATGATATTTACTATTGTATTCATCATTTCGCTGCTGTTGTCAAATCCAAGCTTTAATCAAGACAACCCAAGAATATGTTATATAAATGAGTGAATACTTAATTTAATTGGCCGGGTTCTCTTGTACCTAGCTAGACAGCTAGATCACCTACAACAATTTTGTGCTAATTAATTAGAGTTAGCTAATTAAATATTAATAATATGTTTTACCTACACTACTCATTGGCTGTGTGGCTGTGCAGTGAAGGATTTGAGGCGTGATGATTTACATATAAATTTCCAAAACCAAACCAAAGCAATTTATATTTATAATTAACCTCAAAGCGCCATGCACTTCATCATTCTAAACACGCAAATATATGAGCTTTAATTTAGAAAAGCAAAACGTTGTTGACAAGAATTAACTACTTTGTAAAATAGGCCAAAAAGAATATTAATTAACGCTATTGTATATATGTAAAGGTGATGCACTGGTGGAGGACGAAACTGAGACGAAGCTTCGGTACTCTTTTTGGAAAATTTCTACGGCCTTCCCAATTAATTATTTGAAGCGAATATTATCCACTATTTCCTTTTCCTGTGGAAATTTTGGAAAAAGAAGCTTAGCTGTCTTCCAAAAGCATTATTAATCTAGGAAACAAAAAGAAAAAAGAAAAAAGAAAAAAAGCAAGCTGCAAGCAGCTCTTCTTGTTCTTGTTGTTGTAATCTTAAAAAGACACAAATGATAATATATATATATGGCACAGAACATTTACGTCATCATCAAAAAGATTATATATAGTTAATAATACAACGCTAACACTCGAAAAAGAATATTTATTACACTAACTACTTTCATATGCCTTATTTATCATACCATGCTACACGTACTCTATCTGTATCAGTTTTTTTTTTTTTTTTTAATTCTTTTTTAAAAAGAATCTAGCGGCTGCCATGCGTTGATATGATTATTTCTCGATTTATAGGAAACCTGTTGATAAGCACTTGAACATGTGCTGCAAGTAAATTTGAGCCCCAAATTCACAATGTTCACGTACCGTACGAGGTAAAATTAAGAAAAAAAAATTAATTTGCTCCTTTGCTTTCCCTTTCTTTTTTTTAATCAAAGAGATGCAATGAAACTTAATAGCTAGGAAAATCCTACTTGTGTGGTGTTATATATTAATATCTAGTGTTGCATGCGTTCATCGTCACATGCCTACATCTATCTATTCACCGTCCATACATTTGAAAACGACACTTTTTTTTCAAGAGAAAAAAAAAAAAAAACAACTCTTTACGCAGGTCCAGTTAATATATTTGGTATATATCCATTCCTATATAGATGTGTATGCGTGTATGAAGATTGAAAGATAGTAATTGCATGTGATAGGGACCATAGTTTAAAAGTAATTTAACAGGTATAGAGTTTGAATCCTTCATCTTAATTTTTTTTTAAAAAGTCATAAATATGTGCATGTTATTGGGTTCTAGCTAAGGATTTAAATTTATCAACACTTCCACTTATATTTTTAGGAATATTTTATATTGTAAAAATACCAATATGTAAACAGGAATGTATAACTATTTTTCATATAGAATCTCAATATTTTCATAGAAAATCCATAATATTGATATTTTTATGAAAATATCAATTTTCTTATGTAGTGTCAAATACCGTATATCATAAAAAAATTTTAAGAAATTTTACGAAAATAAAAGTAAAAATATTGGTGTTTTATATTTAGCTTTTAATTTAGTTTAAATGTAATAAAATTTATGTCATTTTTTAATTTTCTTTTCAAATATAATCTTTTAATATAAGATAAGAAAATATTCAAATTTCATATTTTTTTAATAGCAATATTATCAAAACCAAGAAGGTAAGCTACATCAATATACAAGCAAGCCATGAGAAGTGAGGCGTTTACTTGGGTCAAACCATTTGGAGCTACTCTCTGACAAAGACTAGGTAACCCGCCATCTGGCTAGCCAATCGTGTCCTACTCATACAGCTCGTGGGCACTCTCTGTGAGAGACAAGGCTTCGGGACATATAGAAGCGGTCATGAAATATTGAACATGTCGACACACACACAAACACCCAACATCATATGATTCATGATCATGATTCTAAACCACCCATTTTCTCTCTCGCTACACACTTAATTAGACGCTGATAATTGCATCAGTCCAAAACTCAAGACCACTATGTTAATTACAAGATAATGACAATTGGCATGTATCAGATTATAAAAATAAGGTTAAGATAATTTTGTCCTAATAACAACGACGTGCAACAAAGCCGACAAACAAGACTTAATTTGGCCCATTTATAAAATGCGAACAACAAAACCAAATCAAACCAACTCCTTCTGCAAGACAAAGCCCAAAAACAAGTTTCCCACCAAAGGAAGAAAGAGACACCAAAACAGGTAAAACGACATAAAGGGTGGTGAAAATTATTGGTTAAAACTATTTTTACTATAGCATAAAAAAGTTTTATACTGTAGCAATTTTTTTTTAATTGTTACTGTAGCATGTAAAAGCTTTACACTGTTTATAACTGAAAAAGTGACGAGAACCACTTTTGCCAAGGATATTGTTCGTCACTGCAGACTTAAAACATCTTTCACTTTGTAACGTATAATTTGCTGAATTCATGTGCTTTTAACTTGTAGTATTCATGCTGAAAACTCGCAACAAAATATTGCAGTATGAGCAGCTCAAAGAAAAGACACGACAACTCTGAAAACTAAAAGACAGCCCCTCTGATTAAATCAAGCCGCAGGTATAAATATAAAGAATTTGAAAAATCTTATTTCCGTGGGATATTTTTCCTGTGTTTGTGTATCATACAACAATCTGTGAGCTTGCATACCAAAGCATCATGGAAGTTTGGGGATACCCCCTGCTACTTATGGACAAACCAATTTTGTCCTTTGAAGTTTGAAAATATGTAGTGTGAGCTAATCATCTCACGACCAAAAACAATCAGTTGATGATGATGATGGTTAAATAATCCAAGAATGATGTTCTTACCATCAACTCCATCCACAAAACAATAGCATCCTTCTTCAAGCTGCCACTTTAGTTAACTCTACTGTCAGCTCAGCTATGTCGATCACATTCACATAATAGTTATTGAATGGAGTTGAGCTCATGAATTGATAAGATAGATACCTACTCCAGATCGAGACTCTTTTTCATTGTCTCATAAACCAGGTAAGTGATACTTGCAGATGGAACTACTTTGAACATATTAGGAAATATTCCTTTATAAAATCCCCTAAACCCTTCATGTTGGAAAGTTCTCCTAAACACATCACCCATTCCTTTATAAGCAGTATCTGTGTTACAGCGCTGCGCTTGCATTCTGTTACAGTGCAGCATAATTGCTAGTCAGTTTTCATTTTAAGGAAGCTTAAATGATTGGGAGGAAACTTGCAAAGATATTGGTACCTCGTCCTGACAACCTGCAACGGGTAAACACATGCTGCTCCAAGAGCTCCAGACACTGTACCACATCCCAATTGTACAAGAGGACCGGGTTCTATTAAACAAGAAAAAAAAAATCATGTCATTACAACGTTAAACATAACAGCAGAACTAGGCAATGAATACATATAAAACAGAAGAGCAGGCGATGGAAGGCCAAAAAAAAAACAAGGAGTTAATCTTTGATAAAATCTCACCACCATCCAGAATATACTTCTTGGAAATATCTTTCAAGGTTTCATACGCAGCAAGTTCGATACCAGCATACGGGATAATCCCAAGAAGAGATGGAAAAAGACCTCTATAGAATGCCCGGGGTCCCTCCTGAACCCATATATCTCTTGATAGGGTTCCAAGATTTGGAACTCTTCCACCTTCCCCAGCATAAGTTTGCAAACGTGTTTTAACAAGATCCATGGGATAAATAGCAGTCTGCGCCACAGCGCCTGCTGAACCACCGGCTAAGAGGCGGCCCGCAGTGCCGATGTCAGCTTTTTGATCTTCGCCTTGAGCATTGGCAATAAAGCCTTTAAGCATCTCGTAAGTGTAGAAGCGGATGGCACTTTCGGGGGCCACCTTCAAGACATTAAGACCATTCCCTCGAAAAAAGGCTAATAGGCCGCCTTCTTTCCATATGTCTCTTACGGCCGGCATGATACGAGCCTGTGTCGTTTGTACTTGCAAAACAACCTTCAAGCGATCAAGAGGGGCAGTGGCGGTACGTGAGGTTGCTCCGGCAACTCCCCCCGCAATAAGATACCTGGTGGCATGAACATGCTTACTAATACCGCCCGGAATGACGGCCTGCTCCCCGATATCAACAAGGCATACTCTCTCCAAATAGTGATAAATGTTCTCAAAAGTAGCCTCGTGAGGGTAGAGGAGAAGGAAATCTCTCCACTCTTCAAATGTTATAACGCCATTGTTGTCCTTATCAACGCGCTCAACAAAAAGGGCAAGTTCCTCGTCGTCTATTTCAATCCCTAGAAAAGAGAAGGGAGACTGATTTATTAATCATAAAATTAAATATAAATGAAATGCTAATTCACAGTTAGTGTACCTGCTCTAAGAAGTGCATCAGAGAGGTCTTCAGGCGAAATGCAGCCGTTGTGCTCAATATCAATTTGCTGAAAAATGCGATAAAGCTCAAGCTCCTTGTCGTCCATGTAACGCTTGAATTCCAAGTAATCAACTCTGCCGTCTCGATTGGCATCACAAACATTCAGCAAATCCTTCGCGTACTTGTATTCTGCCGGAATCTGCAGAGACTTTAGACCTTCCTCGATGGACCCGTAATCCAAGTATCCTGCGTTTGAGGAGTCCAAGTAATTGAAAAGACTCCTTATTCTCGTTTCCCTCTCTTCCTTGCTCTCCCTCAACGCCATTAGCACGTGATCCATTGTTATTGTGTTTGTCCCTTTCCCTTTCCCTCCTTCCTTCGATTCCTCCATTTCTTTTCTTGCTCAAGATTTCAACTTTCTTTTTTCCCTTTTCCTTTTCAATCTGAATTGAAGATTGAATTGACCGAAAATTTAAATAAATAAAAAAAAGAAAAATTTTGTAATTCTTTCTACGATTGAAAATTTAGGTCAAAATAGTGTTAAAAGGATGAGAAAACAGACAGTTGCCGTAGAGAAGACGACAGAATTGGAATTGGGCTATTGAAGTGATTGGGAGGAATCGGAATCGGAATCGGAATCTTAATCTTAATCCTGATTGGAACGGGAATGGAGAGCAGAATCATCGAGAGTAGGAGAATGATGATAGCGTCGGGGTGGCGAGGAAAGAGGAGAAGTGCGAATGCGAATGGCGGGGAAGGAAAGAGAGAAAGAAAAACAGAGGGGAATCAACAAGTGCCATGGCTAAGCTTGGCTTGCTTACAACCAATTGCCAACCTTACCACCATCACCATCAGATTCCCACATAACACAAAACATTTCTTTTCTTTTCCCTTTTTTTTTAATATATAAAGCATGTGGGCGAATGTTTTTACTATTCCTTTTCCAAAGCAGATATTTCTCATTTTCTATAGGTGATTAGAAATTTTCTATTTTCATATTCTTTTCTTTTGACAAGTGAAACAGCTATTTATTTTTTAGAAGGGGAAGGGGCCATTTATGTTTTTCTTTCATGTATATATTTTTTGTCATATCATTTCTCACCCAAAAAAAAAAAAACTACTTTTTTGATACTTTTTTTCGTTTTCAGAACATTCATTTTTCTGTTTTTTTTTTTTTTTAATTTTGAAAAAAATATTGAAAACCAATAGAATAGGTCTCCATCTTTTTAGTTAAAAAAAATTCTGTTGCAAGGGACGCTTTTTTATTTGATTTGCATCAAATTGTTTTGGAACGATCCAACCATTTCTCCGATCACTCACAAACAAATTCAAGGTATGCCATCTTCCAAATTACTTCCATCCCAACACCGAATGCATTTCCAGCCGGAAAGCATGTTCCTCTACAACTCCATCTCTGTCCCTCATTTTTCATAACACCAATTTATGTCACAACATTATCTCTAGATGCCACCGTAGTCGAGTCTTTTTGCGATGCGGAAGTGAGGATAAGCAGAGGGATAAAGAGAAGAGAGAGCTCGAGAAAGTGGGGATCGTGAGAAGAAGAAGAAGAAGAGTAAGGATGGTCGACGTTGGAGGGGATGGTCGGTGCCGGAGGGGGGAAGGGGAGTGGGTTTCTCGTATCTAGGTTCTTTCCTTTTTATTTTATTTTATTTTTTTGTTATTTTGTTTTTTAACGTTTTATTATTTTTGTCTTTATTTTGTTTTATTTTTTTTATTAAAAATGTTATAAAAAATTGTCATTTTACTAAAATATCCCTAAAAATCAATGCAGTGCACGTGATCATTAAATTGACGGTCGTCAGGTAAGTTTGTCATTTTGCACTGTTTTTAAGAGTTCACTATCAGTTACGCAAAAAAAAAAAAAAAAAAAAAAAAAAAAAGAGGACTATTGAAAAACCTTTTAAATAGTTCAGATATTAACAGAGCAATTTATTTTTTTTAGGGGAAAATATGTTCATGATCTTAATCCACTTGTTTGTGCTTAGCTGCTGATTAATATCACATGCGGCTGCACACGGTGGTCGGACTACTTGTCATGCTCATCTCTACTTTCCATGGGGAACCTGCAACAAGAAGAGAGATTGCCTCAAAGGTCAAGGAAACACCAGTGTGGTGCCAGCCATGGGCCCTCCGACGCTCAAGTCAGGTACTTGTTCGACCAAGAGTAAGAATAAGGTTAGGTATGAGAAAGTCCACTTACTTTGGTGGTAGAGTAAATGCTCCTATATATAGGCTACTATTTGGATCAGGTGTAAGGTGGGTTTAAGCCTTGACCTGGGTGCTCTATATGGTGGTGTCAAGGGGTAAGTGACAAGTGTCACCATCCCAGAAGGTAGACGACTCTTCATCTAAGGGCTGTAATGAGGCCATTTGGCGGCCTTGGAAATGAGTTGTCACCTGGCTTCATGCTATATCTATCCATCCTGAGTACGTGTTCTTCTCAAGAAAGCGACATCTCGTGTAGTGGCCAAAGAAGGCCCTGAGGATCACCTCAAGAAGAAGCGTCGATCAACGGGGAGCTGTGTAAGCTCCAAAAATGAATTTTATTTGAGTAGGGTGAAAAAATTAATCTGCCTTATTATCAGGCTAGGCAATTCCCGAACACAAAATGAGTGAATTGAGTGATTTCTAGAACCGATCAGTTAGAGTCTTCAAGTCAGACAAGAGTACTAAGTCTGATCGATCAAGTTCCGTGGAGAGGGGAAAGTACTAGGATGGCGACCGAGCAAGAAAGGGGGGCTCGGTTGGCTCAAATCTTTAGCTTGGGGCATAGGACTACCCCTGAACAAGAATTCCTTGACCTTTTGGAAGGAACCGTCCCAATCAAGCCATGTAGGAGGAGGACCCATGCATCGAAGTAGCTACCACAGGCACGTCTTGGGTGACCAAGCAAGAGCACACTTGCTTGGTGGCCGCTGCGAGTGGGCCGAGCTCCTCTGGCCGAGATATCTTTGAGGGGGCCCAAATAGTGGGCAAAGTTAGTGTTGAGGAGGCAAATAGCGCCAGGGAGAGGCAACAAGTCCAGGGAGATGACAACGTCGAGGACGAGGAGGAAGTATCGACGCCATTGGAGACGAGGGTTCATGGAGCTGTGGTCTATCGAGTACGCCGACCTGGCCAAACTTTGGCCACTAAATATACTTTGGCGATGACCTAGGCCCTGTTGGACATCCTTCATCAGAAGTATAAGATTCCTAACAATGTATCAGGATGGGCCAGTGCCGGCCCATAGGCCAACCCGGGCCAGGACGGCACGTTTAGGCCCATCATGGGCCGGCCCAGCCTATGTAAGGCCCATATAAGCCCATAATGGGCCAGTCCACCAAAGACCCATTGTGGCCCAATTTTATTTATAATATTTTTTTTGTTTTAGTAATTTTATAACATCTCATGTAGAATTATTCTGATTGTACTCTTTTTTCTTCACCAAGGTTTTATCCCACTAGGTTTTCCTTGAAAATATTTTAATGAGGCAATCGTAAATAAAATACCCCTTTTCATATTTTCATTGACTATTCAAACTTTTATATTTTTTAACCTGTTTAAAAATTTAAAATTTAAAAATTAAAAATTGCATGCTTAGATAGGCTAGCCCATTCAAGGCCCATAGCACGGCCCAACCCAACTTGGCCTGGCCCATGTAAAATTGGTCTGCGGTGTGGGCTGGGCTGAGGTAATTCTAATATAGGTTGTCCCAGCCTAGCCCACAAAATTCGTAGGCTAGGCTAGCCCGGCCTATGGCCCGCGTAGGCCTAAGGAGAACGGCCCAAGGCCCAGCCCGTTCTTGTATCTCTAATGGACCCAATATAAGACTTGGCTAGTCAACAAGTTCAAATTCGACTAGCCATGTGTAGATGCCACAAGGCTGTCGATTCTTTGTAGGGGTAAACTATTATGACCTCTTAAGTTTTGGATTTTTGTTGAAATTTATTTTATTGAATTTGTTTTGCTTTTTCTTTTTTAATTTAAATTCTTACTAAGAAAATGATATCTAATTGTCGGTTAAGGACATTTATATCATTTTTTATAATTTAGCCAATTAAATGGTTGTTTTTTACTTTTATTGAAAAATATAGGGATATTTTTATAGTAGTTTAGAAACATGAGATATACTTTAAGATTATCAAAAAGACAAAGATAAGTATAAGGTCTAGCTAAAATTCAAGGGATATTTTTTAGATTTTATTATATTTTATTGCCTTTTTCTTTTAGTTTATCTTGTTTTTGTCGTTTCTCTTCCATATAATCAATTATATTCTTCTTTTGATGTTGATGCTTTTGCTCTCGTTATAGTATATGTTTTTTTTTTTATTAGGCTAACAATGTTTTTACGTTGACATATTTTTTTTTTTTAAGAAAATTACATGTATTGTCACAGTTTAATAAAATGTGTTTAATCATGTTACACTAATGATATGTTTACAAGTTTAAGTTATACAAGACTTAAACATTAGTCGCATTTTACTCCGCAAAACAAAAATTTGTCGCATTTAATAAAATTAAGTTTCAAAAACAATTGTCGCATTTTGAATAATAGATTTGATAAGTACACGAAAAAGCACTTTGAGACCAAAAAAGTTTGCCAAAGTAAAAATCCATCTCTATTTATGCCGTACTTGCTTGGAGACCTTTTTCAAGCGACATTTAAGATGGAATTACTAATCAAGTGTCTAAATCCAAAGAAAACATATGACCGGTGGATTATGTACTGTCAAAGGACTCTGGCTCTATATTATTGAAGAATAGATGAAGAGCATGTTTAGATAAGCCGTTCAACCCATCGATAAACACGTGTTGCTATAGTAAACACCCAAGAAGGTCGTGATAGTTGGGATTCTTGCTCATTTCTTTTTCCGCGTTCCATTGAGCAATAAACATGCATAGGCTTGACAAATTTCAATGTCCAAATCACAAAAAGAGAAGGCCTTTTGTGGCCATCAAGCTTTTTTTTGCACATGTATTCGATAAAGTAGCATATGTGGCAGGTAAGGAACTTTAAAAAATGGTAGATCAATGAAAATACAAGGAGTAGAAAATGTTTCACCTCAAAATTTTCAATGATCTTTTGCTCAATCCTCTTCGCTTGCTCCAAAAAGTAGGTATGTCTCACAGCAGATACCAATCCTAATGAGAAAAGGACTGAGCAAAGTTCGCAAACACGTAAAAACCTCTTTGTCATTTCTACTTGGGTCATGGTACATAACTTCTGTTTATATTGTTGTTGTCCCTTAAGCTCTAATGTACCATGACAATTACAACATTATCTAAATAACCGAGATGGAAATAATTGGTAACTTAACTTCTTTTAATATGTAATAGAAGTAAATTACGTTGCAAGTTATAAGAGACAAACCTCGTCCTATGACCATGAGGATTCTTATTCGTGAGCTCATAATTAGCTATTGAATTTAAGTATCCAACTAAAGCACCTAATTCTCACCCAACAAGTAGATTTGCTTTTACCTTTTTTTTTTTTTTTTCTTTTGATATAACTATAAAATTTTGTTGAATAATCCTTGAAACTGGATTCATTGAATGACAACAACAACAACAACATACCATTTGCTCGTTAATAAAATCAGCCTGTTGACGGAAAGACTCAATGTCTTTATGAGTTAAAGTTAGTGTTTGTTTTTATATTTTAACAAAGTGGGACGTGGGTTTTTTTTAACCTTTATAGTTTTTTTCAAGGTATCAGCCTTAGACAGTTGTTGTTGTTGTTGTTGTTGTTAAGGGATGACTAGCATAAGACTTTCTAACAGATATTATCGACGAGAAAACTTATTGTTGTTGTTAGTATTATCATTATTCTTATTATTATAATAGGATGACTCATTGATGAGGAAGCTTATCCGAACCATTAGATTTAATGATGGTTTGACCTTTGACGAGCTTAGTCAACGTAACCTGAAGACAGGTGCGTCAGTTTTGCCATGAGTTCATTTGTGGATTATTATTATTATTTTTTTATTGTCAAAAAGCATGACCCTCACCAAACGTCTTCTTCTACAGCAAACCGCCTTCTCATCAGCAAATAATAATTAAAAAAAACCATCATTTTCTTCTGTCAACCTGTCACTTAATTCTTCTCTCAACATTTTTTTTCTTTCGAATATTGCTCATTTTTTGGGGCAGTTTTTTAAAAAAATAGGTAAATGCTCTATTTTTTATAACCTTTTAAACTAATAGCTAAAACTTTTAAAAATTAAGAAAATAACTTTTTTTAACATCAATATATCATTGATGTATATTTGTATGTCACTTATTAAATATAGTTTATACTAATAAATTGGTTTATCGTTGATATATTAATTATTTGTCATTAAAAAATTAAAAAATTATTGAGTAAATCAACCACCAAATTAATTAATAATTAACTACAAGTCAATACGTCATTAATATACTTATGTACAAAATGTCTTTTTTAAATTTTTAAAAACTTCAACCATTTATTTAAAAAAAAAAGCTTAAAAATGGGTCATTCACCTCCAAATTTCTTTTTTTATTCTCTCAACCTTTGCTTAGAATTCTATTTTTCTCTAGATTTGTATCCATTTGGGAGAGTAATTCTAACTTTTTATGGTTTGAGCTAGTTTTTGATTTAAATTTGAGATATTATTATTTTGGTATCTTATGTTTTAGAGAAATACATGTTGTTACTTATTGTTTAAAAAATATTAAAATAGTACCTTGTAGCCTTCAAAAATATTAATTTGGTATCTTAATTTTTTTTGTTTTTTAACATGAAATTTCCTTTTACTCTTTTATTAATGAGTCCCAAATTAATTTAAAAAACTATGATAGGAGATCAAAACAAAAGATTAAACAAAACTCATTAAAGAAAAGCATATAGGTAGACTTGTTTAGCTTTTGACATTATTTGTATTTATTTTCTTTTATAGTTTTTACAAAATAATTTGAAGTTTATTAATAAAAGGGTGAATTGAAAATTTTACATCACAAAACACAAACTCAGGGTATCAAATAATATTTTTAAAAACTACATATACCATTTTGATATTTTTCAAACAACAAAGTACTAACGTGATGTTTCTTTAAAATATAGAGTACTAAAATGATAAAAAAGATTTAAATTTTGTAAGAGAAAACATTATAATAAAAGTGATAGGAATCATAAAAAATACTTGGAACAGCTTTTGCCAACCGGATGCTAACCATTCTCATGTATGATTTCAATCTAGATTGCTATACACTCTCATGTTGATCTCTCTTTTCAACCTCTAGCTTTGGATAATTCTCGGATTTTCTTCGCCAACATTTCAGATTTTCCTTTAAAGGTTCTCAAACTCAAAACTCTCTTCTTCTTTTTTTTTTAACTTTCAAATTCTAACATTATAAATAAATTAATTAAAAAATCTAGGAAGGCGGGAACACAAATGCCCCCAAAAAATTGCATATTTAAAAGAAGACATGGACTTGATGTGTTTATTCTATTGAGAATCCATGAGGGGAAAAATGTTGAGATAATATTTTCGTACATTTGAAGAAATAAAATAATAAATGTTAAGAGCTTTATTTCTTTTTTTTTTTTTTTTGAAAGTCAAAAGTTAAATTGAATTTAAAAGGAAGTTTGACAATAGAATATACTGCTTTATGCAAGGAGCAAATAGTCGATTTAGTAGAATTTGTAAACAACATCGGTTTTAAGAAAAGGATTTCTAATCAATTAGTATTTTAGTATTTTAAAAGTGATCTAAATAGTTAGAAATTATCACTTTTATCTTTCCTTACAATTTATTTATTTTTATTTTCATCACTTAATTGTATTTTTACAAAAACATAAAGCGATCTCTTTTTATACTTGTCACTTGTAATGTTTATTTCTATTAGTCTTTTGAGTTTGTATTTAGCAACTCCTTCCCATTCTCTGGTACTACCAACCAGTTTATTCACACACGATTTAGACGTTTCTCACATGCACTAAACACTCCAAACACAAGAGTCAAAGGACTGCCACATGCTTTCGTTATGTAATATGAGGGTACAGGACCATTTCATGGCCACTATCCCATGCAAAGAGGGCAGCTCTAAAACATCATGGCCACATAAACAAATTATTGTCTTCATGTTTTTAAGTAAAATAATCCGTTGACCGGTTATTCCGATTGCCACAAACAATAGCGTGAGCCACAGAGGAACAACAGTGAAAGAAGCTTCCTATTTACCATTCCTATCGTATCTAGAAATTAACAAAATGATATGCAGTCAGTGTCGTAAACTAAAGGTTATATGCTTAATTTTAGTACACACTAAATGCGAAATTAGTTCTTTACTTTCATTTTCAATCCCACCTATTCTATTCAATGATTCTCTCCTGTGTGGTATCACGTAAAATCAAGGTCACATGGCAATGGGGAATTAAATCAATAGGGGCCTTTGTTGGAAAGACATGGTTTATGAACCATGTTAGGTAGCCATTTTGAGGCTTGTTTATGAATGGTCCTATTTGGCTTTTGTCGAAGATCAAAATTGGTTCAAGTTCTCTTGTGTGAATGAAATATTAATAACTAAAATGCACCCATTGAAATTAGAAATAGTTAGAAAAAATATGGAAGTCCTACATGGTAAATATGAGCATTGCTCATTTGCTTATTATTATTATTATTATTATTTTATGAATAATCAAGTAAGCAAAGAGGCTTTCTTTCACGGGCATAGGGTGTGCAGTCAGTGTGCATTCATGGACCGAGAACCCAATGCGTGCAACCTGAAGGCACAAATGCCACACCGAACGGGTTGGCATCATGCAAGCCAATTTTTGCCATTTTCTTTTTGCTTTCCAGCTAATAAAAATGTCCAGCTTTAAAATGTTTTAATTGAGGATTAATTCAACAAGACACAAAGGATGCAACCATTGAAACTAAATCTAAGTTATGTCTTGCATTATGCTAGGTTAGTGCTCTGCTTAGTGGCATATTAGTGTGTTGGTTAATGGCCACAAACACTTACTCTTATATTCCCCCTTTGAAATTCACATCCCTGCTCAATCTGCTGCACTTAGAATTATACAAATTTTCCTTGCTCGTATTTTCTCTAGTGGTAGGCTTCAGTGTGATAATTTTCCGGCTCCTTTCTAATTCATCGGAGTAGTTACATGGTGCACGTTTCCTACTCTTTTGCCAATGTATACTGGCAGACAGACGTTATATTCTTAAACACCGATGGTGAAAAGTGAAACTTTTTTAAAGACACCTTGACTCTCCGTCCTAGAATTTTTGTTTTTGTTTATTGTTATTGTGCTTATAATATTTTTTGTATTTGTATAATTAGGATTTAAGTCTTACCAAAAACCTTGACTATGGAGATGCCGACAAGGCAGCCCCATATCACCAAAATGAGGGTTAAATCCAAAGTGCTGAGGTGGTTTATGAGTTGGAATGCTACATCATATGACATGCCACCTAAGTTGATACTTAAAAATTAGGAGTAAAGTTGATGTTCTTAGTATTACTCTTGAATTATTGAATTATTGTTGACAACAAAAGGCACACATGCCCATTATCATTACTTATGAAGAGGGAAAAAAAGAACAATACTAAGAGGCCGTTTGGTATTGTTTTCAAAATAAGTGACTATTTTTGTTTTGAAAAATAAAATTTTTTTTGAAATTGTATTAATAGTGTTTTTAAAATTTTTGCCTCAAAAAAAGTACGAAAATATTTCCAAAAATTCTAAAAACGAATCCAAACGGGGCCTAAATGTTCCAAACCTATTAAAGTCTAAAAAATAAAAGCATTACAACAATCCCATATTACAATAATGGGAAACGATGGGCACATTTTCAATTTTAATCTAAAGATGAGACGAGCGCCAGGGAGACCTGTCAGACAAAACTGACCTACTAAGATGCAACATTGCTTGCGCTTTTTAGTTTCAACATGATAATATCACTATGAAAGAATCCAATGCCCCTTTATGACAATGAAGGAACAGAACCATTCTCCGACTTAGAACCCAGTTCAGAGATGTTGCTCTCAAAGAAAGCCTGGTGAAGAGCTCTAACACACTGCTCTGCTTCGTCGTCATTTACGATCAACGATATATTAACCTAGCCAATACAAAATATGAAATAGTGAGCCGCAATGCAACCGAACACAAAATTCACAAATGTTTTGCAAATAACAAATACTAATGCAGATAAGAAAGCAGGAAGAACAGACTATCAAATAATTAGCAAAGGTGGTTGAAATATAGTTGTTGAACTAAACCTTGGATGCTCCTTGAGAGATCCTCTGAACATTGACTAAATAACAAAATACTAACGCAGATAAGAAAGCAGGAAGAACAGACTATCAATTAATTAGCAAAGGTGATTGAAATATGGTTGTTGAACTAAACCTTGGATGCTCCTTGAGAGATCATCTGAACATTGACTCCATTAGTTCTGAGGACGTGAAATGCCTGTTGAAAATACAGGAAGTGAAAACCAAAATCAAATGTTAAAGGCTCATTTTTTTTTTTAAAGAGCTATCCTATCATGACATGTTGCAGAAACCTTTTCTAGTATTAACGATGATCTCTGCACATTCCCAATGAGAGAGATGATGGATCTGCGCTGAAGAAGATTGACAACAGCAATCTTCTCCAGCTCTTCCACTACATGGTCCAGTTCCTGCCAAACATTAGATAGTATTAATTTCAAGCAGTAAGAAAATTAAAATATTATTATGTTGCTAAGCACACACGTGCATGCAGATTATGTGGAGAACAATTATGAACGTTCAGCATGATGTCATATGCTTGCCTGCTGAATGAGCTCTCGGCACCAAATTTTTGAGGGATCTAGTGTCAAAGATATACTAACTTCACTGGTAGCTACGACATCTACGGATATGCCCAAATCCTCAAAAATCGAGAACACCTGGATGGGCGAGTAAAATATTGCCGTAAAGAGTGCATGACAATCAAATCACCAAACAAAGATCGGAAAAGAGATATTTTGCTTTCTTACCTTAGCAAGGAAACCAAATTGACCAAGCATGCGAGTGCTGACAATATCCAACATGGTTACGTTCCGCTTCAAAACAATGCTAGTAAGTACCGCCTGCAATTGAGAAAGGTAAAATATAAATAGACAAAAAAAAAAGGATAAAAATTTGATTTTTTTTTTTTTTTCAGATTCTACACTGTTACAGTACTCAGTTTTTCTGTAACACACCTTACTCATATCTCTTGTCCGGGTGATGAGAGTGCCTGGAGCTTTAGGGTTATAAGAATTCTTAACCCTCACGGGAACATCACCCTCTCTAGCTGGTCTCATGGACTGTGGATGCAAGACCTGAAAAGAAACAAAGTAATCTATAAAATTCATGTTCATTTCTTACATATAGTGTTCTTACAAGCATCCTTCTCTGGGTTCAAGTTTAACACCATTAAGTTGAAACATACAAAGTATGAATATAAACATGAGATATGGCTACAGCATGTCTAAATCTCCAACTACCAACTCTAGAATTCATAGGATGTGATGTAGTGGGGAGAAGCTGCGTCATAAAATAAGTTCACAGTTCATAGCGGCTTGTAGGAACTTAATCATTCCAATTCCCTAATATTGATGAAATTGTGGCTGCCAAAATTTGGACTGGCAAATTCATAGATTTTTTTAGGAAAACAAAAAACAAAAGCAAAACAAAACAAAACAAAGCATCGCTTAGAAATATTACCACCCAACAAAGTAAAACGCAAAAGATTCATCCTAATCAGAGAGCATAAATTCATATATTAAATTCATGACTCCTTGGACAGGAATTGGTCTATTATCAACCACATAACACAAGTGAAGGTGGAGAGTATACTTCCACTTCCAAAATGGTTTAAAAGTAAAAAATTTAATGATACCTGAGCACCGAAATATGCAAGCTCAGCAGCTTCATCAAATGTCAAATAAGGGACAGGTTCTGCACGTGGGTATATGTTAGGATCACAGGTTAAAACACCATCAACATCCTTCCATACCTGCAATGGTTGATTTATAGATTCTTATACTTGAGTTATCTGAACCAAAGAAGGTACTTAAGCAGAGCTGCAAACTAGAAATCTAAATTCTAACCAAAAAATTTTCATAAACCTTGAAACTGTTATAATATCAGTTTTTATATGTCACAGAAATAAATTGAAATTTTGAATGTTTGCGTCCCAACCAATCTGGGACTATAATTTCTCTTATATAAGAAACGAAACAAATAATAGAAAGTAGAATCTAACATCACAACTAGAGATCAGAAACTTTGACGGTCACCTGAATCTCTCGCAACCCCAATGCTTTACCAAGAGTTGTGGCTGTCAAATCACTACCACCCCTACCCAGTGTAGTCACCGCACACGACCTCCATCCCTACAGCAAGAAAGAAAAGATTAGTCTTGTTAACAAGTTGAATTTTATCGTCAAAAGAGCACAAAGTAGTTAGCCAGCTGAAAGACCTTTCCAAGGAAGCCAGTAACAACTGGTATTGCAGGATCACATATCCAATCACTGTGTAACCTTTTAGCAACAGCTGGATAGGTGGCTTCCAAAATATCCGCATTTGTGAAGTCATCTGTTGTTATAAAACCAATTTCAAAGGCATCATACTGCAAAATAACAGAATTCGTTATAACATGCAACCACAAATAACAGCCTAACCAGGGGATAACTCTAAAATCAAAATTTCAGAATGGCAATAAGTCAATATAGTTTTGATTAGTTCATAAACAACGTACTTGGTGGGCTTTAACACCAATCTTATTTAAGTAAGCTGCAAAAATCCTTGTTGACATGCACTCCCCAAACGAGACCAAATAGTCTCTTGTCCGTAATGTCAACTCCTTCATCGTAGCAATTCCCTTAAGAAGTTGCTCCAATTCTTCCAAGAATGCTGCAAATCATTGTTTCACAATAATAATCAATCAAACCATACATATTTAAATTATTGATAGAAGAAATGTCAAGTGGAACGAAAGACTTACCTTCAATGATAAACTTATCTGCCCCAAGTTCATTGACTGTCCTGTATAAAACATACTAATCTACACTGAGAAAAAAACCTAAAATACAATTTTGGTTTTCAGTAGGAAAAAAAAATCCCGTCTTGCCTGAGATGCAAATCTCTTATGAAAGTCAACTCCTCTATAGTGGAGACATTAGTAATGCCGCAACTGACAGCTTTTTCTCCAGCCTAATAATGAGTTGACAAACCATTTTCAGTTAAAATCTTAACACAAACCCATCAAGGAAGTAAATACAGATAAAACAATAACATTTCCCAACATAAATATATGAAAAAAATCATCTTTTGTTGATATGATTAAGATGTGCTTTGTTTTAAAAATTAAATTAGATCAATATAAATATTACTCAAATGTTATTTCTACAAATTCAAAGCCTCGATATTTCTGTCGGTACTGACATTTTCATCCTTCATACCAATTGATAAAGAAAAGTGAAGAGAGTGAAATTTACCAGCAAAAGTTTGTTAGTAGTCTTGCCCATAGCGGAGAGAACAATGACAGGCCTCTCCTCTGGGAAACTGAGAATCAGCTCAGCTACTTCTCTCATCCTCTCTGCAGAAGCAACAGAAGAGCCACCGAACTTCATGACACACGTAAACTGCTTGTCGTTTTCACCCAAACTCGGATTCTCCAACTGGGTTTTTGTTTCTATCACATCCACTACTCCTCTTGCTTCGCAACTGACTCTCAAAACACTACTCCTACAAGACTGTTTTTTGGCAATTGTACACCATCCCTTGTAGTTGGAACACACAGAATTTGAGAAATGGAGGAGTCTAGACGATGCATGTGTGTGTCCCAGAGACCTCCATGAGGAGGCCCCACAATGTTGCAATGCGGTCTCCATTATTATACAAGTCTCAAATTAGTTCTAGAAAGAATTGGATCTGGCTTATTATTATTATTGCAACAAAGGTATTTCGACAAATTTGAATCAAAATGCACTGTTTCTTCAGATTTAGAGATATTTTTTTCTCAGAGATTCCAAAAAACAGAAACGACAACCAATTGCAGCAGCTCAACCTGCAAAGAACTCCACAAACACGAATCTAGCAACTTCAGAACTCGGAATTATGCATAAGTAAATGAATCAAAAAGCACTTTTTTCGCATAATCACTGCGTAATTACGAAGAATAAATTTTTTTTAACAAAAGAGACCAAAGGAGGGACAGAAAGAACAGCAAATCGAATAACTTGAAAATCAAACACACAAATAAAAACATGAATTAAAATGCACCTTGTTTTCATTCAATCTTTGATTGAAAATTTTAAATTTACCAGATATTTACGCAGGAAAAAAATGAAAAGGAACATAAAGAAATAATCAATTTCAGCAGGTCTACAAATCGAATAACTTCAATGAATCAAAATGCATTACTTTTGTTCCTACTTACACCATTCAATCATTACAAAGGTAACAATATTCAAAAAAAAAAAAAAAAAAAGAGATAGGGAAAGACCTTTCGAAACGCCGAGCTACGAAGAAATGAATGCAAGAATTGGCTCCGTAAAAAAAAAGATCAGAGCTTCAACAATGGAGGTGTGGCAAAGGTATTTTAGGGTTTATGTGAGAGAGAGAGCAACGCGCCGTCCAATTTAGACCGCGAGCGAAGCTTCAAAGTCTCTCTCTCGGAAGGAATGTTATAGAGAGAGAGAGAGAGGAAATCTCTACTCGCCGCCTCGCGTTCTTTCTGACGACCCTCCTTTGCCTTCCCATTTGCTGATGTAAAAAGTAAACGTGTTTTTTATATTATTTTATTTGATTTTTTCGTCAAAAAGCCTCCCGTGGGCTGTGTTGAGTGTTGTTGCGAGCGAATTTGGTGTGGTTTGTTGGGTTCCGACGGTTCATGTTAATTGTTATGGCCCACACAAGCAGGCTGTTTTGCCGTCTTCTTAATTGTCTTGCTATCAATTGTGCATTGTCTTATATCTATGCACGTTTTTCTCAACGTAAAATATTTAGTTCCGACATTCGTATATTAACTGTCACGTGGTAATGCGGTTTTGTGTTTAATAGTATGCATGTGGGGGGTATTTGTATTTTAATTAAGGTGAGGCTGGTTCCCCGGAGGATGGGGGTGGGATGGTCATAGCCAACAGAAACGCATTTAATTTTAGCCATTTGCATTTCATAAGGTGAGGTAAAATTCAGGTGGTAATATCTCAAGGTGAAGTAGTGTAGAGCAACATCGATAGTCTAGATACCAGGATGATTCGCTTCCATTAAAGATTAAGATTGAAAATTAATTATTTGGTGAGCCAATGATCACGCAATATGCGATGCTCCTTAAGGTTGGCATTTTCTCATTAGTTGAGGTGTAAATAATGTTTTAAAGTATTGAATGCGATTATAGTCTGTTAAAAATTCAGTTCTAATATGATTAAAGTTTTAAAAGGAGATTGCAACACATTTCCAACACTGTGAAGTTCCTTTATGATTAGGCGGTGGCATTATTGTAATTACTTAATCTTATTGATATTGATAAGTCTATTTCTTTGTAAGGGTCAGCCGTTAGTGCTGAGATAATATATATATATATAAGAAACAGGGGATAGATCAGAAAGAAGAGGAAAAAACACGGGTGAGAGTAGATTGAGAGCAAAGAGGTTAGAGTGAGAAAGGGAATTTTTCTCAGGGGAGCTTTGCTGTATTTCTCAAGGTAGAGTTTGTACCTGTGGATAAAGAAAAAAAGGAGTGTTGTAATCTTTTAGATATTAATGAGAAGAGACTAAATTCCTTGAGGGGAGTTAACGAGGACGTAGGCTAAATTTGCCGAACCTCGATAGAATTGGTATTCATTTTTCTTTATGTTTTTCATTTTTCTCTTCTAGTTTTTTTTCTGGAAACAAACAGCACGCTGTTGAAGATTCTACAGTGGTATCAGAGTCTGGTTATTAGGCGTGCATATATTTTTTGGTTCTTGTAGTGTCGTTCAAAGAAGTCCTGGAGGAAAATCGTGATCCTGAGTTAGGGCTTGGTCCTGAAAATCTTCAAGAATTCGAAGATATATCTTTGGGTTCTCATTCGTCAGAGGAGCAACAAGAATCAAGGATACAAATTGTTCCAACCAGCAATTCGGATCGACCAGTCATGAGCAGCATGAAAGTGGAGATCGAGAAATTTGATGGCTCCAGTGATTTCAGAATTTGGAAAAGAAAGATTAAAAGGCTTCTTGCCCAGCAAAAGGCACTAAGGGCGTTGGAGGATCTTATTTCATACCCTGAAGGTTTTTCCTAAGATCAAAAGCAAGAGTTGCTTGAAATCACGACAGGTACTATTATCTTTCCATTTAACTGATTCCATTATTAGATTAGTAGACAAAGAAGATACACCAGCAAAGATATGGCATAAATTAGATGAACTTTTCGAAAAGAAATCATTGACCAATAAGATTTTCTTAAAGGAAAGATTGTTTGGTTTTAAGATGAATACTTCCAAAAATCTTGATCAAAATCTTGATGAATTTCTGAGAATGAATATTGAACTTGCGAAGTCTGAGGAAAATGAGGCACTTAGTGATGAGAATCAGGCGATAATTTTGTTAAATTCTTTACCTGACTCATATAAGGAAGTTAAGACAGCAATAAAGTATGGCAAAACCTCTATCACCTTAGAAGAGGTTTTATTAGCCTTAAGGTCACAGAATCTTGAACTCAAATCTGAAAGGCAATCATCAAGTAATGGTGAGAATTATCTTGCTCGGGGTAGAAATATGCAAAGAAATGGAAGTCAGAGATGAAAGTCAAATAGCAAAGGAAGAGGAAGGTCAAATTCAAGAGGCCCCAATGGTCACAAGAAGTGTTACCATTGTGGAAAATTGGGGCATATCAAAAAGGAGTGTTTTTCTTGGATAAAGAAAAACAAAGAAAGAAATGTCGCAGTGAAGGAAGAACCAGATTCCACAAAGTTTGGGGATGGATATGACAGCAGTGAAGTGCTCATTGTCTCAAATAACAATGAGCATCATGATTGGATCCTAGATTCTGGATGCACCTGCCATATGACTGTTGGAAACAAAGTGCGCAGCGGAATTTTAAAAATTTTTCATCAGAGTAATTTCCAAAACACAAGTTTGACATGTTATATGTATAAATTAAACAGATCTTACTAACCTCAGTGTGCCGAAGAACTTCCGCGACCTGTGTAGAGAAGTAACGTTCCAGAAGAGCTTCAACCAACTGGTCTTCTTTGCTATTCTCTATCCACAACCGGAGTGAGTGTGGGCTCACACGTACAGCTCTTCCACCGGTGACTCTCCTTCCAACCAATAGAGAGAACCCAAAGCTAGTGTTCGTGATTTGTGAACAAAAGCTCTCAGGGAGTTTTCAGATGCTCACTAGAAGAGTATCACTCTTAATCTCTCAAATTGATATGAGTAAATCATTAGACTCACTCCCTTTTTATACCTATTGGTCCTTGGGGTCAGTCCATATCAGATTAGGTCTCAAAAATCGAAACAGAATCAAGTTCGGATCAATATCTGCTAAGATACGCGTGAAAAACGCGTAATCTTAACTGTCGCGGTCGACATGCCGAACTGTGTGATAGGCAGGCCGAATTGGCCAGTTCGGCAGGCCGAACTTTCTGATAGGCAGGCCGAACTGCCGAGAAAAAATCTCCACGAATCTTTTATTTTCCACCCGAGATTCTAAAGGATAAAGTCTCAGTTTTGATTCAAATAGCCCAATAGAAAAGATATCTGATCAAAACAAACTTTATCAAGATAATCTCTAAGAAAATAAATCAATTCACAATAATTCTACAAGTTTATCTTGTTCTAATTGTCCAAAATTAAAACAACCGATAAACAGACAAGAATTATCCGAACGCCATAATTCAACAAGTTCATCTTGAACTAATTTCTTACATAATTAATTCAACCGATAAACAGACATGAATTATTTGATTCTTATAAATTTTAAACCAATCTGATAAATCCGACATAAGTCACCAATTATTAGAAAAGCACGCCGTGTCGTTACAGGATTTTGTGAGCTAGCAAAGGGGACCAAAATGGACCTATAAAGTTCAAGCCCATGATAATTATGAAACCCAATATCCCAGATATACATTTCACAATTATCAACTCCAACGCTACTCCACTAAAAGCTTGGAGCTGCACTCTCGAACTTTATAGAATTACGAAGCTTGTGTAACTACGTCTCCATGACATATCATAGTGTATCGCATCCCCATATGATCATCCATAATCGGCTTAAGGACAAGTTCTGTCTTACCTTCCCGATTATTTTTATCTTACGTTCCATTGTCTCACCATTAGAAAACTTACCATCCAAAAATAGTATACCATTCGGTTACACCTATGTATCCAAATGGTTGAGCGCTCCAGTTTTTCAATTATAGGACAACGCATATAAGAGGTTATCATTACTCCTACAGAGGAGCTATGGATTCCATATCTATAAATAACAAGTCTATGCTATCAAGAGTCATGCCTCCAACGTACCGGCATGCATGCCACTATAGAGATGTGGGAGTCACCCATTGGTACATCAAAAGACACAAGTCTAGACAACGGGCCCATTATTCATCTCAGGATTAAGATACAATACAAATGATTGTCTAAAGTGAATCGATTTGCCAAGACAGAATTATTAATCCAAATCAATTCACTTTATGTCCCGATCCAACACATCGTCACCTATGACAACGCGCCAATGTTTCTATTCACGGAGTCCAACTCCGATGGCCAAGACAAACCATCTCCCAAAAGGGATATAGACAACATAACAATCTTTACATGAATAAAGCGCCCAACTTTATTCCCTCGATTGCGGATCATATATTTTAGACCATCACCTTAAGAGTCGTGTCTACCGCATAATCATCTCATCATATGCCCAACTCTTAAGGTTTAGACTGACAGTCTCAGACTACTGTTTGCTTATCATACATTCAACAAATATGAACGTAAAGAGGACAATATTTGGTATATATAAATGAATAAATTCTTTATTGATAAAAATGTCTCCAAAAACGTATTACATTTTTACTCCTTAGAGCATACATGTCTAACAATCTCCCACTTGCACTAAGTGAGTAAATACTGCAAATTTCGCACCCCCATAGCTTCCACATGCCTTTCGAAGACTCTCCCAGAAAGTGTCTTCGTAAATGGATCAGCTAAATTGTCCTCTGACGCGATCTTGCACACCGTGACATGCCCGCTCTCAACGAAGTCCTTTATCACATGATACTTTCGATCAATATGCTTACTCTTCTTGTGAAATCTTGGTTCCTTAGCATTAGCTACCGCCGCACTGTTATCACAGTACAGTGATACCGCTTTATCCATACCAGGAACTACCTCAAGATCCTCAAGGAACTTGCGGAGCCACACTGCTTCTTTCGAAGCATCACTAGCCGCCACATACTCGGCCTCCATCGTTGAATCCGAAGTGCAATCTTGCTTCGCACTTCTCCAACTGATGGCACCGCCACCCAGAGTAAACACAAACCCCGATGTCGATTTCCTAGAATCCAGGCAGGATTGAAAATCCTGAATCAGTGTATCCTAGAGGAGTTAAATCCTCACCCGAATACACAAGCATATACCCTCGAGTCCTTCTTAGGTACTTGAAAATATGCTTTACCGCAACCCAATGGTTCGGTCCTGGATCCGCCTGAAATCGACTCACAATCCCGACCGCATAGCTAATATCCGGTCGAGTGCAAAGCATGGCATACATGAGACTACCCACTGCTGAAGCATAAGGTACATTCTTCATGTATTCTCTTTCTTCATAAGACTTTGGAGAGTCTTTCTTAGAAAGAGTAATTCCAGACCTAGATGGTTGCCCACCTTTCTTGGAATCCTGCATTGCAAACCTCCTGAGAATTTTATCTATGTAGCTGGCCTAGGACAAAGCTATCATTTTGTTCTTCCTATCCCAAAAGATCTGGATACTGAGAACAAAATTAGCCTCACCCAAGTCTTTCATGTCAAACTGCTTGGTCAACCATAATTTGACCGATGACAATGCCCCAACGTCATTGCCAATTAGCAGAATGTCATCTACATAGAGTAGTAGAAAAACCACCTTCCCATCCTTAATGTGTTTGTAAACACATGGTTCATCCACATTTTGTGAGAACCCATAAGTCTTGATCACTTGATCAAATCTTATGTTCCAAGAACGAGAAGCCTGCTTAAGTCCATAAATTGACTTTAGCAGCTTACAAACCTTACCCTCTTGACCCGTGACCTTGAACCCGTCTGGTTGTTCCATATAAATGGACTCATCAAGATAGCCATTCAGAAAAGCCGTCTTGATATCCATCTGCCAAATCTCGTAGTCGAGAGCGGCAGCTATGGACAAGAGAATCCGGATGGACTTAAGCATGGCTACAGGCGAAAAGGTTTCCTCATAATCGATTCTTTCCTTTTGCGTATAACCCTTAGCTACCAGTCTAGCCTTAAAGGTTTCGACCTTTCCATCCACTCCTCTTTTCCTCTTGTAGATCCACTTACTCCCTATGGGTTTTACCCCTTCGGGAAGATCCACAAGCTCCCAGACCCGATTAGTCTCCATAGACTTCATCTCAATGTTCATGGCCTCTGTCCAGAGTCTTGAATCAACATCCTCCATAGCTTCTGCGTAAGTATAAGGATTCATGTCATGTTCATCCGGTTCAGCCAAAAAGACCTCCCCATTGAACATATACCTCTCAGGTTGACGCCCGATCCTCCCACTACGCCGAAGCCCCTAAGGTTGTTGTTCAGGTTTGTTTGGTTTTTCTACACCGATCGGAATGGTTTCGTTCGGAACCTCCAGGAGTAAACGGATTACCCCTCAACTCCTCAAGCACCACTTTGCTTTGAGGTTTAAAGTCGTTCATGTAACTCTCCTCAAGGAAAGTTGCATTAGTTGAAACCACGACTTTATTTTCCTTTGGGTTATAAAAATAACCCCCTTTAGTCCCTTTTGGATATCCTACAAACACGCAAACTTCTGAACGTGCTTCCAACTTATTCGGATCCTTAAACAGGACATGAGCTGGACATCCCCATATGCGAATATGGTTTAAGGATGTCTTCCGTCTTGTCCACAACTCGTGAGGAGTTTTAGGGACCGATTTTGAAGGTACATTGTTCAAAAGATAACATGCGGTTTGTAGTGCATATCCCTAAAAGGATAAAGGCAATGATGAATAACTCATCATGGACCGAATCATGTCCAACAAAGTCCTATTCCTTCTCTCTGCTACGCCATTCTGCTGCGGAGTACCCGGCGCAGTCAAATGGGATAAAATCTCATTCTCTAACAAGTGTCCCAAGAACTCATCAGAAAGGTATTCCCCACCTCGATCAGATCGAAGTGCCTTTATAGGGTCTACCCAATTGCTTTTCCACTTCAGCCCGAAACTCCCTGAACTTATCATAAGTTTCGCTTTTGTGGTGCATCAGGTACACATACCCATATCTTGAGTAATCGTCAATAAAAGTAACGAGGTACTCATACCCTCCTCGTGCCCGGATGTTCATCGGTCCGCAAACATCACTATGCACAAGTTCTAGAACCCCTTCGGCCCTATTGCCCTTAGACCCGTATGGTCTTTTGGTCATTTTACCCTCCAAACAAGACTCACATTGAGGTATAGATTCCACCTTTAAGTGACTTAAAGGTCCATCCCTTACCAACCTTTGAATCCTATTTAGGTTAATATGGCCAAGGCGCAAATGCCAAAGATAAGTCTTATTAGAGTGCGAAGTTTTAAGTCTTTTTAAGTCATTATCATTTATCTCAGCATTAAGCAATAGGTCCATCTTAGGTTTGATAAAATATAGATTATTTTGCATCCATCCAGAACAGATAAAAGATTTATTTTTACGAATCACCACTTTTTCATTAAAAGATACCACGTAGGAGTCTTTAAATAAAGAAGATACAGAAATTAAATTCCTTTTAAATTTAGGAACATAAAAACAATCTCGCAAAATTAAACTCCTATAATTATCAAAATAAAGATGGACATCTCCCACTGCTTCCGTTGAGACCAAGGATCCATCGCCCATCCGAAGCGTTAAGTCTTCACGAAGTAGACTTCTCGTTTCTTTGAATCCCTGCAGAGAAACACAAACATGATTAGTTGCACCGGAATCTATGACCCAAATGTCACTGGATTCCTCAACCAAACAAGTTTCTAAATATAGAAGATCACACCTACCTCCCTTGAAAAGGAAGTCCTTGCAATGCTTCTTTATATGCCCGACCTTACCACAAAAGAAGCACTTAAGCTTCTTTGGGTTCTTCTTCTTCTTTTTCTTGCTCTTGGTAGCAATAGGAATAGAAGACTTTGCACTTTTGGCCCGTTGCTTCTTTCCATTCCCAGAGTTAGGATTGGAACCAGAAGCAGCTACCATATTGGCCTCTCCACCAGCAGGAGACTCCCTGATCAGCAGTTCAAACTCTTGTAACTGTTTCATCAGTTCTGTCAAGGTCATATCCCGTCTATTGCTTAGATTAAAAGTAGCTCTAAACGGAATAAATTCCTTAGACAGAGTCTCAAAGACCATAGTCATCTGAGTTTCATCATCGATGTCGGCTCCATTGGTTTGAGCCTCAGCGAGGTAACCCATGACCAACATCATGTGCTCCTTTACAGATGTCCCCGGTCTCTGTCTACAGTTTAAGAGTTTCTGAAGCGCCCCTTGTCGCTTTGTTATGGCCTGGCCTCCAAACATGTCCTCAAGATTATCCAAGATCTGCTTCGCAGTCTCATAATCCTGATGTTGAGCCTGCAGCACGTTATTCATGCTAGCCATAACATAGCAGCGGGCCTGATCATTAGCATCTTTCCAGCGGTCGTACGCTTGGAATTGCTCATTACTTGAGTCTCCCGTAGGCTCGGGAGGACAAGGAGTTGTCAGAACATATTTCAGTTTCTCAAAGGAAAGGACGATGTCCAAGTTCCGTTTCCAATCATTATAGTTCTCACCGGTTAATTGGTTTTTGTCAAGTATCGATGATAAAGCGTTTTTAGACATTTTCAATCTACAATAAAGAGTCATATACCAAACATAAGCAAACATATATAATAATTTAGTAAGATAACACAATCATGTAAAATCATACAAATGTGTTTATGTGTCAAAACCTTGAAAATATCACAACCTTACAACGATAATTCCCAACTCAGAATTCAACAAGCTCCTAGGGGAGTCATGCCAAATTCAATCAGGAACACGGATCCCCTCCTGATTAATATATGCCATCCAGGACCCGTATGATCCAGCATATACTAATAATCGTTTCTTTGGCCATTAATTTTATTAACAGAGCTCCTAGGGGAGGTTAATAATAAAATTAACGTGAGTGTATAACCACCGTTTTAATATTTTATCCATGATTTATAATCACCACCTAGGGGTGTGCAACCATAAATCATACTAAAATACCTTATCCTTTCAGAGATCCAATCTGGTACATGATAGAAATCCCTTCCTAGGGGTTGGGACCATCGTGTTCTTCCTATGGACCAACGATGGAGGCCTTAGGTTCTCTTTTCGAAAACCTTCTCCCACTCAATCTTTTGAAGTCAAGGTTTTATTTTAAAATTATGCATGAACAATTTTAATATGAGCGGCACTCCCTATTCTATATGACATGTTATCAATATACATGGTAAATCATATTATAATGCAGACAAGCAAAGCAATCAAGCAAAGCTACAAGCATAATAATAATAACCGTAATATTATGGTTCCACCCTAGAGAATAGAAAAACTAAGATTACAAGAGAATAATCGAGACATTTATCGATTCTTCATCCTTGAATCCTCAAGCTGTATCCTTCTTCATGTAATATCCATCTTCAAGTCCTCAATCCCGTATGAATCGAACACTTCATATTTCCAGTCATATCCAAATTTAATGTTTCTCAGAATCGTCCCAAAAATAAAATTAAAACTGCACTGGAAAAATCGCACCTTTTCTGGACACCTGGCAGCTCTCGGTCGGCAGGCCGATCTAGGTGATCGGCCTACCGATCATGGAGGTTCGGCCTGCCGGCAGAGCACCAAAATTTCTGCCCCACTGTCGGCCTGCCGGACCGTACGTCCGGCCTGCCGATCTGTGACCTTCGGCCTGCCGAACTGTGAGGTTCGGCATGCCGACCGAGCAGAAAACCCTCAATCCAGAAAATACAATTTTAATGCAATTCATCAATTTTATTTTCAACAATTCAAAAACATAAAATTAGAGATTCAAGAAATACCTGGAGGCGCCATCATCAATCTTTAAGTTCCGACTTTTCGTTCCGTCTTCTCCGAATAATTATTTAATTACAAAATTCTTACAAATTAAAAATTAAATAATAATTCCTAGATGGAGATGATAGTCCGCCATCTAATTACATGAAAAACCTAGATAGACATTCTAACCTCTAAGGAACCATAACCGGTATTAATTAATTAATAAATAATTAAACAACAATTTAATCAACCATAATTAATTAATAAACATTCACCATATAATCCATGACAACATATATATTATATAGAAACCTAGAGTGCCATCTCTCTAGAAAATTTAATTCAAGCATTGGAGAGATTAAGATCACAAAATTTATGCATATAACATGATCACAAACTTGCAAATTTATGTAAAAACTTCGGCTCTGATACCAATTGTTGGAAACAAAGTGTGCAGCGGAATTTTAAAAATTTTTCATCAGAGTAATTTCCAAAACACAAGTTTGACATGTTATATGTATAAATTAAACAGATCTTACTAACCTCAGTGTGCCGAAGAACTTCCGCGACCTGTGTAGAGAAGTAACGTTCCAGAAGAGCCTCAACCAACTGGTCTTCTTTGCTATTCTCTATCCACAACCGGAGTGAGTGTGGGCTCACACGTACAGCTCTTCCACCGGTGACTCTCCTTCCAACCAATAGAGAGAACCCAAAGCTAGTGTTCGTGATTTGTGAACAAAAGCTCTCGGGGAGTTTTCAGATGCTCACTAGAAGAGTATCACTCTTAATCTCTCAAATTGATATGAGTAAATCATTAGAATCACTCCCTTTTTATACCTATTGGTCCTTGGGGTCAGTCCATATCAGATTAGGTCTCAAAAATCGAAACAGAATCAAGTTCGGATCAATATCTGATAAGATACGCGTGAAAAACGCGTAATCTTAACTGTCGCGGTCGGCATGCCGAACTGTGTGATAGGCAGGCCGAACTGGCCAGTTCGGCAGGCCGAACTTTCTGATAGGCAGGCCGAACTGCCGAGAAAAAATCTCCGCGAATCTTTTATTTTCCACCCGAGATTCTAAAGGATAAAGTCTCAGTTTTGATTCAAATAGCCCAATAGAAAAGATATCTGATCAAAACAAACTTTATCAAGATAATCTCTAAGAAAATAAATCAATTCACAATAATTCTACAAGTTTATCTTGTTCTAATTGTCCAAAATTAAAACAACCGATAAACAGACAAGAATTATCCGAACGCCATAATTCAACAAGTTCATTTTGAACTAATTTCTTACATAATTAATTCAACCGATAAACAGACATGAATTATTTGATTCTTATAAATTTTAAACCAATCTGATAAATCCGACATAAGTCACCAATTATTGGAAAAGCACGCCGTGTCGTTACAGGATTTTGTGAGCTAGCAAAGGGGACCAAAATGGACCTATAAAGTTCAAGCTCATGATAATTATGAAACCCAATATCCCAGATATACATTTCACAATTATCAACTCCAACGCTACTCCACTAAAAGCTTGGAGCTGCACTATCGAACTTTATAGAATTACGAAGCTCGTGTAGCTAAGTCTCCATGACATATCATAGTGTATCGCATCCCCATATGATCATCCATAATCGGCTTAAGGACAAGTTCTGTCTTACCTTCCCGATTATTTTTATCTTACGTTCCATTGTCTCACCATTAGAAAACTTACCATCCAAAAATAGTATACCATTCGGTTACACCTATGTATCCAAATGGTTGAACGCTCCAGTTTTCCAATTACAGGACAACGCATATAAGAGGATATCATTACTCCTAAAGAGGAGCTATGGATTCCATATCTATGAATAACAAGTCTACGCTACCAAGAGTCATGCCTCCAACGTACCGGCATGCATGCCACTATAGAGATGTGGGAGTCACCCATTGGTACATCAAAAGACACAAGTCTAGACAACGGGCCCATTATTCATCTCAGGATTAAGATACAATACAAATGATTGTCTAAAGTGAATCGATTTGCCAAGACAGAATTATTAATCCAAATCAATTCACTTTATGTCCCGATCCAACACATCGTCACCTATGACAACGCGCCAATGTTTCTATTCACGGAGTCCAACTCCGATGGCCAAGACAAACCATCTCCCAAAAGGGATATAGACAACATAACAATCTTTACATGAATAAAGCGCCCAACTTTATTCCCTCGATTGCGGATCATATATTTTAGACCATCACCTTAAGAGTCGTGTCTACCGCATAATCATCCCATCATATGCCCAACTCTTAAGGTTTAGACTGACAGTCTCAGACTACTGTTTGCTTATCATACATTCAACAAATATGAACGTAAAGAGGACAATATTTGGTATATATAAATGAATAAATTCTTTATTGATAAAAATGGCTCCAAAAACGTATTACATTTTTACTCCTTAGAGCATACATGTCTAACAATGACATACAACAATGAGTGGCTTACCAACTTTAAGAAGATAGATGGTGGAAAAATTATGATGGGTGATGGTCACACTTGTCAAGTGGAGGGAATTGGTACAACGAGTTTCAAAATGTTTGATGGTTCTCTGAGGCATTTAGAAAATGTAAGGTATGTACCGCGCCTAACAAGGAATTTAATTTCCTTAGGCATGCTGGATGATGCAGGTTATGTGATTAAGACAGAAAATGGAAAAATGAAAATCTGCAAAGGGTCTTTAGTTGTGATAAAATGAGTCAAAGAGGATGGTCTCTACCATATGATAGCAGATGTGTTCATAGGAAAAAATTCCATTGCATCAGCACCTGAAGACTCTCGAGCCGTACTTTGGCATAGAAGATTGGGTCACATAAGTGATAGAGGCTTACAAGAAATGCAGCAACAAAGACTACTTGGTAAAGGCAAGATTAGCAAAGTGGATTTCTGTGAATTTTGTGTTTTGGGAAAACAACACAAGCTTAAGTTCAAGACAAGAAGACACGAGTCTAAAGGCATCTTGGAATACATACACTCAGATTTATGGGGCCCTGAGAAGACTTCTACTCATGGAGGTAACTCTTATTATTTATCCATTGTTGATGATTATTCTAGAAAAGTTTGGGTATATTTACTGAAAAACAAGAATGATGCTTTCAATAAATTTAAACAATGGAAAATCTTGATTGAAAATCTTACTGATAAGAAAATTAAAACTCTTAGAACTGATAATGGTTTAGAATTTTGTAATGAGATCTTTGATGGCTTTTGTAAAGAGCAAGGAATTCAAAGGCATAGAACTATGACAAAAACCCCTCAACAAAATGGGGTTGCTGAAAGAATGAATAGAACTCTCATGAATAAATCTAGATGCATGCTATTTGGTTCAGGCTTACCAAAAAGTTTTTGGGGAGAATCCGTTATGACTGCTGCATACCTAGTAAATAGGAGTCCGTCTAGTGCAATAGATTTTAAAACACCTAAAGAAACATGGAGTGGAAAGCCCCTTGATTTATCACACCTTTGACCTTTTGGGTGTGCTGCTTATGCACACCAATCATAGGGAAAGTTAGAACCTAGGTCTATTAAGTGTATTTTCTTAGGTTATCCCCAGGGGGTTAAAGGATATAGATTTTGGGTAAAAGAGGCACATGGGTTTAAAACAATAAATAGCAGGGATGTTATTTATAATGAATATGATTTTCCTTGTTTGTATAAAACTAACCATGTTGCAGGTCAAGAAGAACAAGATACTAACCATGCAGGTACTGTACAAGAACAAATAAGTCTAATACCTACTCATTTACATCAAGAAGGAGATGATCCAATTCAGGTGGAGCAGGTTCAAATTATTTCAAATGCTAGTTCTCAAGACAAGAGACCTGAATGTTCCAAAGGTGTAAGAATAGGAGAAAATTAAAATCAAACAGAAGCACCTATTTCAGAAGGAGAACAACAGGAACCAAATCAAGATCAATTGGCTGAATCTCTAAGGGATTATAATTTAACAAGAGACAGACAAAGAAGGGTGATCAAGCCTACTCAAAGATATGGTTTTTCTGCCCTGACCGATCTTCTAGCATACGCATTCATGACTGCAATAGGTGTTGATAAAACTGAGCCTGAGTCCTGTCAAGAAGCTGTAACCTGTAAAGATTCCAAGCTCTAGGTGGCTGCAATGAAGGAGGAAATGAATTCATTGTATAAAAACAACACGTGGGACATGGTGAGTAGACCAGTGAATCAATCCACAGTTGATTGTAAGTGGATTTTCAAACTTAAAGAAGGTACCTCTGCATCTGAACCATTAAAATATAAGGCCATGTTAGTGGCAAAAGGATTCACACAAAAGGAAGGAGTGGATTTCAATGAAATATTCTCTCCAGTTGTCAAGTACAAGACTATAAGGATTTATCTCTAGTTGCACAGTTTGAACTTGAGTTGGAACAAATGAATGTAAAAACAACATTTTTACATGGAGAACTTGAAGAAGATATTTTCATGGAGCAACCTGAAGGTTTTAAAGTCCAGAAAGGTAAAGATCTGGTTTGCAAGCTAAAAAGGTCCTTGTATGGACTCAAACAGTCACCAAGGCAATGGAATAAAAGGTTTGATACTTTTATGATTCAACAAGGGTTTACAAAAAGCTCTTATGATCCGTGTCTCTAATTCAGGGGAAATAAGATAGAGGAAACTGAGTATCTACTTTTATATGTAGATGATATGTTATTAATAAGTAAGGACAAGGAGAAGGTAGACAAAATGAAAAGAATGTTGAAATCTGAATTCGACATGAAGGATCTTGGAGAGGCAAAGAAGATATTGGGTATAAATATTAAAAGGGATAAAAAGAATAAATCAATTTTTCTGAATCAGAAAAAATATTTGGAAAAATTGGTTGAAAGGTTTTCCATGTCAGGTACAAAACCTACCAAGCAGCCATTGACTAGTCAGTTTCAATTATCTAAACAACAGTGCCCAAGGACCCTTGAAGAGACTTGAAGAGAAGCAATACATGGCCAAAGTTTCTTATTCAAGTGCAGTAGGCTCAGTGATGTATTCTATGGTCTGTACACGGCCAAATCTTGCATATGTCATAAGTATCTTGAGTAGATACATGTCAGAACTAGGGAAAGAACACTGGAGAGCTATGAAATGGCTATTAAGGTACGTATTAGGTTCAGTTGATGCTGGTCTTCATTATCTCAGCCGAGGGAAGATGGTTGAGGTTGAAGGATTTGTTGATTCAGATTATGCAGGGGATAAAGATAGTAGGAAGTCAACTTCAGCATATGTATTCTTTGTTAGTGGGAATTGCATTAGCTGGAAGTCACAATTACAACCTGTGGTAGCCCTTTCCACCACTGAAGCAAAATATATAGCTGCAACAGAAGCTATAAAATAAGGTATATGGATCCAAGGGCTCCTTCATAAATTGAAAGTCTATAAAGACACAGCAACAATTTTTCAGATAGTCAGAGTGCCTTACACTTGTGCAAAAATCCAGTGTTTCATGACAGAACTAAGCATGTTGAGGTGAGGTATCATTTTATTCGAGAAAAGATTGCTCAAAGGATTGTTAGAGTTGAAAAGGTGTCTACTGAGGAGAATCCAACTGACATTGGAACTAAGGTACTGACTCTTAGTAAGTTTAATCATTGCTTGGACTTACTAGGAATTGACAATGGGTGATTGATGAGAAATTTTTGAGCGTGGATCCTCAAGGAAGAAGGTCAATTCTCATCTAGTCATATGAGAACTGAGGTGGAGATTGTTAAAAATTCAGTTCTAATATGATTAAAGTTTTAAAGGAGATTGCAACACGTTTCCAGCATTGTGAAGTTCCTTTATGATTAGGCGGTGGCATTATTGTAATTACTTAATCTTATTGATATTGATAAGTCTATTTCTTTGTAAGGGTCAGCCGTTAGTGCTGAGATAATATATATATATATAAGAAACAGGGGATAGATCAGAAAGAAGAGGAAAAAACACGGGTGAGAGTAGATTGAGAGCAAAGAGGTTAGAGTGAGAAAGGGAATTTTTCTCAGGGGAGCTTTGCTGTATTTCTCAAGGTAGAGTTTGTACCTGTGGATAAAGAAAAAAAGGAGTGTTGTAATCTTTTAGATATTAATGAGAAGAGACTAAATTCCTTGAGGGGAGTTAACGAGGACGTAGGCTAAATTTGTCGAACCTCGATAGAATTGATGTTCATTTTTCTTTAGTTTTTCATTTTTCTCTTCTGGTTTCTTTTTGGAAACAAACAGCACGCTGTTGAAGATTCTACATAGTCGAATCTCGCATTGTCTACCATCTCGTAAGACTACTACTTCTGTTGGAAATACTTAATACATTATTGCATGATACCTTTTATTTTCCAATACACCATTATTTCCTTGTTTTAATGAATAAAAATAAAAATTTCCTTTTTATTTTATTTTATTTTATTTTATTATAGAAAAGATATACACACGAGTGCAGACAATATTTGGGCTGTTTGTTATTATTTTCAAAATAAGTGAAAATGTTTTTGTTTTGAAAAAAAAAATTTAAAAATTATACTGAGGGTATTTTTAAAATTTCTACCTCAAAAAACGTACAAAAATATTTTTAAAAATTCTAAAAATAAAAACCATCAGCATCATTATCTTCGAGTTTAATGAACGACGACAAAAGAAATCCACGATAAGAACGCCACTTGAAATGTTACAAACTCATGGTGTCATTCTTTTTTCTTTTTTTTCCTTTACAGCCGCTCAATAGGTAATCTGTCTTTGTCACTCCATAAATGTTCAAAAACAACAGAAATTAAAAAGTGTGATCAACTCCCAACTGGTGTGCCACAAAATAGTATTCAACTTGGTTCAAATCTCATATAATTAAAATAAGTTGACAAATGAAAATAATTTTCCTATACAGTTGACACTTAATTAAGACTTTAATCAACCCCTTTCAGTTGCAAAAATCCCAGCCTGGAATGGAACCATGATAATCGTCCCCTTATTTTGAAAGAAGCCTTTGATCCAACTTCAACACTCAACAACGGGCCGGGCCTTATTGCAAAGTAAAAATTACACATTCTATGGCTTCTTTAAATTACATAAGAATCCAAAAATAGGTTCTAAGTTTATCATGTATTTATTTTTAATTTTTTAACAAATTTTTTATATTTTTTTATAGTTCAATCGTTCAAAAAAAATAATATTATAAAAATATAAATATACTTAATTAATTACAATGTAATTTAAACAACAAAAAAAAAAACCATCTATCTCATTAAATTACTTACAATAGAATTTTAATATATATATATATATAAGAAACAATAAAAATTGAATATCATTAACTCAATGTAATATTATTTGCATTACCAATCCATAACATTAATACACCATAAATAAAAAGTATCATTATTACTTAAAACCTTAAAAAATAAATGTCATTAAATATCGTTATCATTATGTATCATTAACTTAATGATATATCAATTATATAATCTATAAGACACACGAAAAGACTTAATAAATATTATTTCATTAATTTCATTACCCATCACCAAAAAAAGGGACATGTCATTACCACTTGAAGTTTAAAAAAATAAATATCATTATGTATTATTAACTTAATAATATATTAATTATATAATCTATAAGACACAAAAAGAGACTTAATAAATACTATATCATTAATTTAATTACAATATCTTAATTTTAATTTATCAGTATATCATGATTCTATAAAAAATTCTATCTTTTAGTTGAAAGAATTTTAAAATCGTTACTTTGGATAGCAATTTAAATTTAAACAACAAATAACCTAATTTCATGAATTTTTTTTAAATATAATAATATCATAATTCGTTTAAAATCTTATATACGTATATTTTAATTACTATAAAAAATAAATTAAAACTAACAATATCATTATTTAAGTCATTAATATCTTTATATATATGCATTGAGACATATAACAAATATTCTTAAATTAAAGATGTATTTTTAATTTTATAAATAAAAAAGAGCCTCATGTCTTGTCTTGTCATGTTATGTCAACCGTGTTCCAAAATCAGCAGGTCCAGGGTCACTTCTACTCTAGCCAACAGAAACAATAGCTCACTGCCCAAGTACACTCAACTTTATTTCTTGATCCAACAATGCCCCAACTACTAGCCCACCCACGCTGGGCCCAATTTTCTCAACGTAATATTTTTTTCACAATTTTATTTAAAAATAACTCCCTCGCTTGAGCCATTTTCTTACTTGCCATGGAAAAGTTAAACCCCAACATAAATAAAAGCTCCACTAAATATATTTATTAAAAAAAAAATTGCAATAGAAATGAGCATTATAAAAGCACATAGCCAATTAAAAGAGAACATACTACCAAAAAAAAAATTAAAAGAGAACATAATTTTATTCTAAAAAGCTAAAAGTAACTCTGGACAACAAATTAAGGACGTTTCAACATGAAATATTCAAGACGATTAGCCCAAGCTAGAGACATTGACTGACCTACTTTCTTTTTGCTTGGATATGGGACGCACCTTTACTAACGGAAAATGAAAAGCAATTTGCATTTACAGAAATCTGCTTGTTTGAGCCCTTGAGAGGTAGAAAAGAAAGTAAGAGACTAGCAATTAGTGCCTCCATTTGTAAGTAGGCTGTGCTTTTTCTTACAAACTCCAATAGAAAGCAGTTACATCATGCCATGGAAGCCAGCTGAATCCAAAAGCACCGCCTTGATTTGCTCAGGCAATACTTCCTGCCCTTCCCTGCATTGCTGATGAGTGCCCAAAGAAAAAAAAAAATCACTAAGATTGTTCTGGTACTGTTTAAAGCACTTTGCTCAAAAAAAATAAAAATAATAATACAACTTGATTTTTTGAGATACACAAAAGCACTTTGCGCGAATACAGTTTTTCAAATTATTTTGAGAAGCTCAATTTCAGCTTTTATCTTGCTTCCTTCCGCTTCTATATTTATTGCGCTTTTTAAAAGCACAAAATTCTCAAATTGGGCCGAAGCAACATTGCTATTTATATATCAGAAAGATTGGCAAAAAAAAGTTTGGAGTCCATATATACTGCATCAACAAAGATCCAAAACTGAAGATATGATGAAAGATGCCACAAAAATGACAGCTTCAATTTCACAGTTTTCAATATTTGCCACTGCTTTGTATCTTTTTTTTTCTTCTTTTCATCAAACAAGTTTTTTAAACAATCAGAAGCAACACTCAACTTAGCCCCAACTCCGAAGATTTCTTCAAGGAATCTAAACGACAATATGATTGCACGTAGCATTTTTAAGTTAAAAAATGAAACTTCACACCCAAAAGTCATAAGATGCATGAACTAAAATATTTAAGACAAAGGGTTCAGTTGTGCTTTTCATTGTGTTTCATAGCAAAAGGGAAAAACAGTAAAAGGTACGAGAAAGCCTGGCAGCTAGTTGGCAGCAGAGAAGCATACCTCAGCTCGGAACACATCTAAAGCAAACCCATTGAAGCAGCTGATGACAGCTTGCTGGATGTCCAATCCAAGGTTGTCCAAAGCCCTCATAGTGGACAGCAAGAGGCCGGGTCTGCGGGCGCAAAACATATGGATGTTGACAGCTCTCCCTTCCCTCAGACGAACCTCAACCTACAAGATCCAGAAATGGCTCTTAAGATTCTGTTGCTTTAGATTTCAGAACATCAAGAGTCTTCTCTGATCTTATAAAAATAAAACTTGAGGATATGTTTTGAAAAAATTTTCTGTCTACACACAAATCAATTTAAACATCCATCTACAGAGACTGGAAATTAACGCTAGAATAATCGACTGAATATGTCATCACATGAATGTCATTCAGACCAATACAATCTTGCATCAAAGCTCTAGTTAAGTTCACACAGATCAAAACAATGAAAGAAGAAAGGGACAAATTGTCAAACTTTCACAGGCATCGTGCAGTTAAAAAGAGATTTGAATGTGAAGAAGCATCATGGCATATGAAATATACCCTTGCAGGCTGGTTTTTAGGACTTGGCAAGGAGCCGGGGAATAGTTCTTCCTTGACGCGGCACGGAAGAGTTGGTGGCGTGGGTGTCAGAGGGTGAGAGCTTGCTGAAGGCGGCAACAAAGAGCCCGGTGAGGTAGACTCCAGCTCGTTATGCAGATCATTGATCCTTTGCAGTAGCTCCTTCAAGTAGTCTATGGCATCCCCAAGTATTGAAGCTCTGTCCATCTGTGACCAAAAAGGAAATATCAGCAGTGATGATGATTGGTAAGGAAAGCACTTAAAAAATGGCTACCACTAAGAAAGCACTTAAAACCTTGACTTCCCTTGGGATTAATTGTTGACTCCTTCTTTAGTAACATATTGTTCAAGAAAGATCACACTTTTTATCGAAATTCAAGATAATGGAATCATAAACTTCTAGCTTATAATAAGACGCCTTTACTTCTCCATGAAATTATTCGTTAATTCATTTCCCAAATAACATAATTGTCATGAAAGATCACAGTTTTGGCATAAAAGGGAGAATAAATTCCTTCAAAGGGTTAATGAAAATGTCTTCAAAGGAAAATCATGTGGCCAACTTCCAAAACAAAATAAAGAATTCCCAATACAAAGTGATGACAAAAACACGTGAACCAAGTGCTAAACAAATTGATATAAATTCCAAAAATTCTAAATTTGATATTATGTCCGGAAATGAACGAAGCACATTTAAGTTTTAAATTCCATACCTTGCTGATTTTAGGCACAACAGACCGAAGCATGTAGAGCCTGTCATTGAGCTTCTTCCTCCGCCGTCTCTCTGCCATCAAATTCTTCGCCGGCAACCCCTTCTTCTTACCCTTCTGATCAACTCCGCCAGTCACAGTACTGTTCGCATTCGAATTGCTCTTTGCATTCTCCTCCACCACTTTGCTATACCCATTCCCCTCGTCAGAGTCATAATTCAACCCAGACATGTCAAGACTCACATCCTCAATCTCACCCTCGTAATCACTCCTCTTCCTCCTCTTCCCACTCTCCAACCCCGAAACCACCAAATTCCCCAAACTCACACTGTCTCCTCCGCCGGAGTTCTGCCTTAGCGCCGCCGCGCGTTTCTGGAACAACGTCAGTTGAGCTCCCACCGGAGGGAAAACCTCCAGAGGCCTCAGAACCTTAGCCCTGTTCAGAAATATAGTACCGCTGTTGCTTGCTGAGCCATTGTCGAAACCTTCGAAATGCGCGGGGCTGGACGCGCCGATTACGGCGTCGGAGGAGGAGAGAGGAAGAGGATGAGGCTGAGGAGGTGATAGAGGAGGAGGAGGGAGAAACCGAGTGGTGGAGGTCCCGAACTCGGAGCTGGAACTGAGCTCGGGGTTGTTGAGGCCGGAGAAACCCATGAGAAGAGGTGAATTTGAGGAAGCGGGGGGAGGACCGAGGAGAAAGCCAGAGGTCTCGCACGCGCTCAAGTCGAAGGAACCGCCATTGTCAAAGTTGAGGAGAGAAGAAAAACAAGGCTTCGGAGGGAGAAACGAAGGAGGTCGGTGAGAATGGTCGAGCGTGAAAGGCTGAGAGGGAGAGCAAGAAGCGGAGGAGTCAATTGGCTGAAGGAGAAGGTTGTTGTGGTTGTGATCGGAGAAGCCGCCGCCGCCGTCGTGGAGGTTGTTGAGAGGATTGGAGATGTACCAGTCGCCTTCGAGCATGGATTTGAAAGAAGAGAAGGAGGAAACAACTCCTCCCATGGCGGTGGCCATGTCTTCTTCCTCATCCTTGTTAGTTCCGACCTCGTTGTTGTTGTTGTTGTTGGTCTTAGTCCACGAGGACGACGCCTCCTCTTCGTCGCCGTCCACCCAAACGGCGCCGTTCGACCTCGGTAGCATTACCAACCAAAAGAGAAAGAGAGAGAGAGAGAGAGAGAGAGATTTTCAGTTACAGAGAGAATATGAGCTAAAAAGGAAGGAAAGGGACTTTAAGCTTTTTTTCTTCTTTTTCCGAGAAGGAAAAGAATAGAGAGAGAGAGAGAGAGAGATTACAGAAGTATGAAGCTTAGTATTAGTAGTGGTGGTGGTGAGTGTGGCCACTGCAAAAATGCAAATGAATGGAGAGGGTGTTGGTGTTTGTTTTGGTTTATCATGTAACTGTGTTCTCTTCTCCTGTGCTTTCCTCTGCGCTTTCTCTGCTCTGCTGTTCCCTTTGTTTGTTTGCTTTTCCCCGTCCCCCTTTTACCATTTTGTCCTCCGGACGTATTACCCCTCCAAAAGTCCTTTTATTGGATAAATTATCCAAAAACAAATTTTGTGATATACTCCGTTCCATAAAAAAGAGTCTTTCGATGGAATTATTGTAGTTCCCATAGTTTGTTCTAACAAATTTTTTTTTAAAACTGTTCTTTTCTTTTTTTTAGCTGTAGAATATTGTTTTCTAGTTGAACATAATTAACATATGAAATATAAGTAAATTTATTCTAAAAAAATAAAAAATAAATTTTAAAATATTTTGATAACTCTGTTATATTTAATATAATTAATGATATTAATCTCCTCTCTAGCTTGTTCGTGACCGCGCGTTGTGAGAAAGTGGCAGATTTAAATTTTTGTGAGAGAAATTTTTGTAGTAAAATGATTCGAACCGTGATTTAAAAACCCAAACAAACACATCCTAAATCGTTCAACGACCTTCATTCTTTTGTTCACACCTGTTATTCACATTGAAAACTTGAAAAATATGAGTTTTTCCATTAATATTTCACGCATGAGGTGAAGAGAACTTTTATATTTTATAATTAGTTTTTAAAGTTATTTTAATATATCTTTTACTATTTTATAAGCTTAGCAAACTAAATTTGTTATAATTTTGTTTTTTATAAAATTTGAAAATAAATTTATACATCGTTTGAAGAATCAGTTGAAACATATGCTTTAAGTTTAAGAACTATAGCATGTAGAGCTTTATACAATAGCTATTTTTTACTTTTTACTATAATTATTGTAAGCTTTATACTGTTTACTATTACCATTGATAATTTTAAACGATGTTTCAAATGAATAGTTAATTTAAACTACAATTATTAAATAGTCTTAAACCTCCGCTCAAACCTCTCTGAAAATTGTGCGGGAACTTGAAAGTAAGGTCATCAAAGTTACACTCGCATTTTCTTAGCCCCATCATAATATTACTAGTGGATATCTATCTTTTTTAGCTGCCAAATTTAGTAAAAAATAATTTTGATTACATTTTAATAATTTTAAGACATACATACTGTCAGGCTTTTCCGGAACTTTTTTATTACGAGTCCGATAACTTTCAACTTTTTGATTAGGTGTCCTGATTATCTTGAAAGAATTCAAAATGCTCTTGGTATAGCTGTAGCTAAGTTCCAACTTCCCAAAATTTATTCTTCTTTTTTTTTTTCCTGTTGTGTACCTTTTACAGTCGTTATGAAATAATGTAATAAAAACAAGAAACAAGATTACAAGATAAAGATGAAAAAAACATTAAATTTTAAAAAAATTATAAGATAATAGCAATTAAAAAAATTAAAAGTTAATAATATAAAACTTTAATTTAATATATCATATATCTGATATAAACAAAATCTTGATATATGATATAACTTAAAGAGTCTAAAATATAAACTAAATGACCAAAAATGTAAAGATTTATACCCTAAAACAAAACCCTCACATTTCTAACGAAATCAATAATAGACTACAAAATTAAACCTATTCTATAAATTTTATAAAAATTTTCATATTTATTCCTACATAATAATTATCGTACTATAAGCGTTTTAAGTCATCGTACTTTATCAATTTGTTTTGTCCTCGGACCATTTCACCCGCCCAAAAGCTGTTATAATTACGCACATCTTTTCCAAAGTTGTTATGTTTATCTCTTTCCGTTTCCTCAATTTGTCAGTTTATAGCGAAATGTAACGGCTGATAGAGAACCATTCGAGTCCTACGCTTATAGAAAAAATGTGAGCCTCTTTGCATCTCAAAGATTTCATAATTGGACATGGGCCCACACCAACGGACGGTTATGATGTGAAATTCAGTGATATTTCTTGAATTTTTTCGAAGAATATTTTTTATTTATTTAGTTCGTTACTAATCGCTTTATGCATACATGTCATCAAGACAACTGGCATGAAATCATTGGTACAAAGGTGAGCATACGTTAGTGCCAAATAGAATATCGTAACGTACACTAAACTGTTGACAAGTATGTGGTACGTTAACTTGTAGCGGGTTTTTTTAGTTAGATAAGTACGAGATATGCATGTGTTAGCTCTTTTCTTTGTTTAACAAAAGAAAAAAAAAAACTAGTACAATGTAAAGTACTAATTATCTCCTAAAACATCAGTTAGCAAATTATTAACAACCAAGAGATTAACTTTGTTTAATCAAAGGCCGGTGTCGGCAAACGGCGGTTATGGACACCATACATGCAACCAAATAGATCATACAGCGTTCAACAACTTGAACTATTAGTTCAAACTAAAAATAATATAATAATTTAAATTTTGTTAAAAAAAATGATATAATAAAATTGATTTAAACTATTATTTTTTTCATTCACACTCGAGAACGATAGGCCCTGTTAGTAAGTTATTGTCCTCTATATATTATTAAACTCAACTATTTTGTCTAATGTCGTTTGGGAGAACAGTTAAAATCAATAATTTTGTTTTAAAAATTGTAACATGTGAGAATTTTATATTGTAACTTTTTACTATAATTTATGAGAGCTTTATACTGTTCACGGTTATAATTGATTGTTGGAACTGTTCTTTCAAATGAGACTCGTTGTTGGTCTGAAATTTTGTATTTTATTATGTATCATAAACTATTTTTTAAATAAATATTCACGTAGCTAATAATTACATGATAAATGGAATCTGATAACTGCGCATGAATCATGAATGACGTTGGATGTTCGTATTTGACTACATATGGTTCATTTTGAAGGTGAATGTCTAAGTGCATTCTTGAAATGTTTCTGACACACGTATACAAATTGTCGATGTTACATTCCTTAGAATTTTGAAATACACCATTATTAGTAGTTCTCATTTCGTATTTGCTTATTTAAAACAAGGGGACTTATGAGGGAACATTTGAAAGTGTTACGTTCAGTGAGAATCATTATTCTCTGCAAAATTTAAGTTTATTTTCGGTTCCTAAAATGAAATTACCTTAAAGTAAAGTGAAGGGGGACTGAAAACCATTAAAAAAAAAAAAAAAAAGATAAGAGAGAGACTACTTTAATGCGGTGGTCATAAAGAAAAGGGTTCCCACAAAAATGAAGAGATCAAGTGGTGTGGATTGGGTGGCAGTAAAGGCACAAGTGTGGTGGCTTTTCCATACAAGGATAATCCCATATGCCATTCCTGCCATGCAACTCTCTTAAAAAGCAAAAACACTCTTTTAATTTCGGAATAAATTTTCCACAACAATACCCAAGTTTCTCGTGATTCCTCTCCATTCACCGCACCTACTCCCTCCATCATACTTCAAGCCCAACTTACAACTCCAAAACATCTACCATAAAGATTTCGTATTGCTATTGCGTGTTTTGAATGTCAACTCATATCATAACCAAAAAATACATATATATAAATTTAACAAAATTTTATGAAAATTTGACTGTTTAAAACTATACCATTTTGATATATATATATATATATATAGATACAGTTATTCAACCCCTCTTTTTCCTCCTTCACCCACTTGCAATCGCTCTCAACCAATGTATGCTACAGTCAACTTTCACACTCTTGGAAACTGCTTGCGTGGTTTCTCGGCCTTGATCGACTTCCACGTGTGGGTCCTAGTCCCAGACTCTCACTACAGGAAGTCAGATCATCATCGTTAATTAGCAGCCAAATTCAGAATGCGATGCTAGTCGCCAATCTCTTTCCTTTTGCAGCTTTTTTTTTTTTTCCCATTTTTACTTTTTATTTTTGGGCGAGCATAGATGATTTTTAACGCACAAGAGAGAGACAAATTTATGGACGCCTTTAGCTCTATGTGTGCATATATATAGTCCCGTATGCCAAAGCGATAATAACAATAATTTTCATGATGATGATAATGGATGGCGTATTAATGGGCTTAGATTTGAGAAACTTTAAGTTTGAAGCAAAAGCACAAAAGTGGCCTTGCTAGGCCTGGATTTCTGGTTTTATTTATTTATTTATTTTAATTTTCAAAACTTTTATAACTTAAACTCGGAGTCCTTTGTATTCACGTGACTTTACTACTACAGTGGAGATTAAATAAATGGAGTCTGTCTGGAGATATATAGACGTGGCACCCATGCAACTAATTCAGACAGACAGACGGGCATAAAGAGAAGGGACCCGCCCACTAATTGTTATAACCAAACCATACTAAGAGGATTTTTAAAATTAATAATGTAAATGTTTAATATTTGAGTGAAAAACTGAAATTTAATGTCAATTTAAATTAAAAATTTGACCAATGTTACATTTACTGATAAGTTTGCAATCAAGTATAATAAATATAAAAAATAGCATTTAACTTCTAAGTGTTATTATTGGATGTCATCTTTTTTATTTAATTGTGATAACATTGTTATTTTTGAATTTTTTTAATATCATAAATGTTTTACAAGTTTTAAAACTTAATAATCATGGCGTAGACATGATATTTGAAGTAGTAGTATACATTAAAACACAAAATAAAATAGTGTATTTTCCTTAAAAAGAAAACAAGATAGCGCATTGACTATAGCATATTTTAGTATTTTTTTAGTGAAAACGAAACAATTAATATAGACATCTTGTATTTATACCGGAATTGTCTAATATAATACTAAACTAGTAGTACTTGTCCTGGTCCTAGCTAGCTAGGACGATTGCATCTAACGCCAAAATCACAATATGGTTATCCTTGCCGCTCGGTTGTGCTGTCTGACTTTGCGTTTTGTCCCACAAGTGTGAATTAGGAGATTATTATGCCAACTGTTATGTTATATAATATGGTTAATTATGAGAGTAATTATGGATCTAGAATAAGAGCCGGAATAAGCCATACAATATGGTCACTTGTTGCCTTAATTGTGGATTTAACCAAAAATAACACCCCGAATAAGCCATCATTTATACGTATTTAATAGATCCATATTATGAGCCCTAACCAATGTAACTTATGGTTAGGAATCGTATCTTTTACTGTACATGGAGAGATTTAAATATCACAATGTTCATCACTTAAATAATAGCAATAATAATTAATAGGGAAATAGAAGAGGAATATTATAAGGTTTTTTGAATTGGCCATATGTAGAGGGACCCGGTGGGGGGGGACAACCTCATTGATAAGTGGATAGCGTCTCTCGTGACAAAATAGAACCACACACAACTTAGCCAATTTCCACTTTACGCTACTCTTCCTTCTCCTCTAGCTCACACACAGTTTGCTTCCCTTCCCACCACGTTTATTATTTATTTTTTGAACTCAACAATAACTGCGCATGCTTCTTTCTTTCTTTCTTTCTTTCTTTCTTTTCCTCCCAGTCCTAGTTTCTACAATCTACTTGCCTTTTTCATTTCAAAATACAAATTGTGGTAACTTTCATTTGCACATTAATTACCCAGGGCCTGTCTGGGATTTTGCTGGTAAAGCTACTTTTAGATTGTCAAACAATTGAAAAAAAAGGTTAAGAGGGCACCATTTGTATTCATTGTCACGCAATAATAGACAGTAGATCCTACAACACAAAACCCACATGCAAAGCCCCATTTTTGTATTAGTTCTAAAGCTTAACACCACCAGCGATGCCTCTTAGATTTTTTCTAAACAATTCCAATCTGGAACAATTTAATTAGCGTTAAAACATGCTCATGTCTAGCGATTAGATTTTTACTCTAACACAACTATTTGTAATTATCTCATCACCACCGACAAATAATACTAAAAAGACCTTTAATTACCTCTTAAAACGCAAACTATAGAATACAAGTGGTGCCACATATCCATAGCCATTGTGGCTCCCCTTAAAAAAGGGCTACACCATATTATATAAAATAACACAACGTTTACGCTTGCAAAATTTGATCTAAGGAAGGTAATTTAATATCTTTACAGCAGGTGAAGCCTCCAACCACAACCAAATTATGACCTGTTATATACTTGGATTTATCTGAAGCCAGATACAGAGGAGCTTGGGCCACATCCATTTCCTCACACTTTGCTCCCTTGAGCTCCCCCATCGCACTCGCAATTTGGGCTAACTGCTCTGTAGTCGCACCTGGGTAAAACTGGGCTATTCTGTCCACAGAGAGTGGTGTTGGAACTGGCCCTGGTGAGATGCAGTTGATTCGGATCCCGGCCCGGCAAAGCTCCGAGCCCACAAACTTGACCAACCCAGGTATTGTAAATTTCGATATTGTATAAGGGTGCGGCCCAAGACCACCCAAAAGCCCGCTCATGCTTGATGTACATAGAATGGAGCCCGAGCCCTCGAGAATCATGAATCGGGCCGCATGTTTTATACCCGCTCCGTTCCCCGAACGTTGATCCTCATGACCCGATCAAAAGTATCGAGATCGAGATCGGCGATGCTCGCCGGGAGTACCGGCCCAACTATCCCGGCACTGTTGTATATGATATCAAGCTTTCCATGGAGGCCCACAGTGGCTTCAACTGCTTCAGCAACTTGGGCCTTATCAGTAACGTTTCACCCAACAAAGTGGGCTGATGGGCCTAAGTCTTTGGCGGCCTGGGAGCCCATTCGGTATTGATGCCGGCTATTATGACTTGGCCCCATCTTGAATGAACTCGTGGGCCGGGCCTTACCTAGCCCACTTGCTCCCCCCGGAATAACGGCTATCTTTCCTTCTAGCCTGTTTTAAGGAGGAGGCCAGACATCAATAACAGGCAAAAAGAAAATAACTCTTACATATAGGGCAGTGAAAACAAAAAAAGTCTTCTCATCTCAAAAAGAGGAAGTTATAAGAATAACGAATGTTTACAATGATGACGATGGTGATGCCTAATCTCCATCACCGTCCAATCAAAAACGTTATCTTGGCTTGTCTGATAAAGTTATAGACCACTTTTCCTTGCATCCCAATTCAGTGATTGACCAAACAATATATAATATAGAAAGTTGAAAATTATATAGATAAATCGTCAGACCCTAATCATTGTCATTAATTTTCGGTAATACAAAAATGGGGTCAACATAGGTTTTCTAATGCCTCCCATTGGACAGTCTAGTAGTAATATGTCACACCTTACCTTTTTCGGAGTCCGTATGCAAAACCTGCCTTCCAATTCTCAAATGTAATGGAAATTCCGACTGTAGTGTTTAGGGGAATAGTTCTAACTATATGATTTCAGCCATAAATAGTATAAAGTTTTTATATTTTATAATATATAGTTTTAACCATATAATTTTAACCACTTTTTCAAACACATTAATAGGGTGTTTGACATGATGATAAGTATCGTTGGTGAGAATTAAAAAAGTAGTGTGAACCATTTTTACCAAACACAAGATAAATATTTTTCAGCCTTCTATTTTTAAGTTTGTGAATTAGGAATTTGTCCTCTATATATTAATATTAGAGGGAAGTGTAAGTTTTAGTGTAACTCTAGACATATATTAAATTTTGATAAAACTCAAATAGTGTAAGGAATGCTAACTATGAAGTGGTTTTGAGTTGTCATGTTTTCCTCCGCAAACTACAACGTATTTTATCAATTAAACTGACAATATTGCAACTATCAATAAAAAAATGACAAATCAAGCAATCAGAATAAGAGTTGGTGTCTCGGACGCTATTTTACTAAAATAAATGCCCATATTAGTACATTGAAGTTTCAAACTCCAAATTCTAATAATAATTTATGAAATCAAGGACCTATTTGGCATATTGTTTTCTTACACTAACTTTTTTCAGGTTGTTAAAGAATCTCTAACATGTTAGGTTTTCAATTGTCTCTAGTAAATTTTTATAAGTGCTGCTCAATATGTAGATGATTTTGAGAAGTAAGTCGGGATGCTTTTGCTTGGTTGATTTATGTTGTCATTAATAACATATTATCTTTTAAATATCTTTAAAAAAAGTATATTTTTTTTTTTTTTTCCATAACTTTGAGATGATAAAACTAAAATTGCATTTTTTTATTATTTTGAGTAAGAAATTATAATTGTGGACCTAAATATTAAAAAAAATAAAAATATAACTATAATTTTGTATACATAAATAATTTTAATAAATAAAAATAAAGTATGTCTTTTTTATTATAAATTTTTGCCACAATTTAATTGTTTTTACCAAATGCTCGCATTTTTCCTTTGAAAGAAATAGTTATGACATATCTATCCATTTTTATTCACGGCTAACAACAAATATTTTACGAGCACATAAATAATATAGGGTTTCTCCAATGGGAATTCTCATCAGTGGTGTACATTTCAAAAAATTGATAGCTTTGATCAAAATCATATATACATTTTTTATAGATTTGATAGTTGAATGATGAATACCCACCGGTTGGTTTCTTTTTGCTTTCCATTGGTTGGTCTCTCTTTCTCTGTGACGACCTGTCTTTTCGTGCAGTCACTTTACTTTCTTAAATTTCATTTCGTAAATAGTAATCTCACTTACTTAGTAAGAAAAATATTGAAATAATTTTTTTTTCTTTAAACAATCTTTAAAACGTTCTTTAAAACTGATGCGACATCTGTCGCATTTCAAGTTGAGACCTTGCTCAACACTTGTCTTTAAAACCATTTCAAATCGTTTCTTAAAACTTATTAAGAAACATTTATTGAATCATTGATCAAAACTTAACTTTATAAGAAAATAAAATATTTCGTAAATATATCGAAAAACTTTAAATACATTTCTTAAAACTGTGATTTTCTCAATACTTTGAAAACATTACATTAAATAGTAGAAAATCTTTCCTTTATGTAGCGGAAGCAAACTGTGGTGGTATTTATACCTAAATCCTCGCATCTGTCCTCCGCAGCACCCAGCTCTTCTAACGGGTCCTACTTATTGCCCATAAAACTACCTACAGCATGAAGAAGCTTTTTATGAACTTTCGCACAGTAAGTTCAAACATATTCTCACAAATCATTTAAAACATGCTTTAGAAACTTTTCTCATGGAAACCTTTTTCTTAAAACATTTTTCATAAACATTTTTCATAAAACATTTCTAAAACCTTTCTCATAAACGTTTTCATAAGGCATTTCAGTAATATTTTTCATAAACGCTTTTTATAAAATATTTGACATAAAACAATCCTTATATTGCTCTTTATAAACGTCATTTATGTTTTTATAAACACTTAATATAAAACATTCCTCATAATGTTTTCCATAGCATATAAATGTTTCATAACAAGGAAACGAGTAAAATCAAAATGCATGTTTCCATTTATGCTCAATTATGAGCATTTTATGAACATTCTTTTTCTTACTTTCACTTTCTACCTTTGTTCCTTAACTTTTCTTATCTTACTTTAACTTTCTATCCTTGTTCCTTATCTTTCCTTATCTTACTTTAACTTTCTATCCTTGTTCTTTATCTTTTCTTATCTTACTTTAACTATCTTTATTTTGTTCTAGTGTTCGTACCGACATCATTAATTATGAGATCACAACACATGATGCTTTCTTTGCGGAAGACTTGAGACCATCAAACATCGAAGTCATGTTCCTCACATCTAATAGGTCAAACTTTAACTTTACTTTCATCACCTCACAACAAGGAGGCTGGTACGACACTTTCTTTTTATCTTTACGTTACCTTCTTATTAACTTTAGTGAGCATTTCAAATGCAATCACATCATATGCAACACACTTGAAAATCATAGCTTGTACTATAAAACCTATTGCATAACAAATGCAACATAAAACGCAAACACATTTTGCTAATCATAATTTGTATTCTGAAACTTATTGCATAACAAATGCAACTTATTGCATAACAAATGCATCATATAACGCAATCATATTTTGCTAATCATAATTTTTATTCTGAAACTTATTGCATAATAAATGCAACTTATTGCATAACAAATGTATCATAAAACTAATTACTTAAAATATAAAACATTATGCATTAACAAAATGCAAAACATACTTTAAACATAATTTTTGCAAATACGTTGCAAACTTTTACTTGATCTTTTAAACTTTATGCACATCAAATGCAATCATACTTTAACATAATTTTTGCAAATACGTTGCAAACTTGATTTAAACTGTAAAACTTTTTACATAACAAAAGCAAACGTACTTTTAAAGACAACTTGTATAACAATTACAAACAATTTGCAAACGTATATATATATATATATATATATATATAAACATTTAAAAATTATTTACTTCATGCTGTAGGTTAAATTTGAACTTACCCGGACTATGCTCTAGCGTTCTCTATTCCATTCCTTTCCCATTTCTTTTCCTTCCATTAGTCGGCCTCTGTGTCCTGATCATACGACACCCGACTAATTAGTTAACTTTATTTATTATCAATCAATTCGATTGATAATAAAACGTAAACATTAAACATTCATTTCCACTTAAATCCCCTGTCCCATGTGATGGTTTTGTTACTTGATGCATTACGAAACATTTTCCATCTAAGAATGTTATGCTAATTCGGAGTGTTCAACTCCGTTTTAACCGTTTACCTTGAGAATGACGATTTTACCCTTAACGGGTTTTTCGTGCATATCTTAACTTAATAAAACTCATTGCTTAACTTTAACATTTCATTACCTACATTATACGAAAAAATTCCTACTAAGGAACGTTTCCTGACATCGGACATTTCAGGTCCGTTTTGGCCATTTTCATAAAATGACCATTTTGCCCTTCAGCTTATTTCTTTTCTTTAATTTCTTAAAAACTTAGCATCTATGGTACTTACTGTCTACAACAATGTAGGAAACCAACGTTCCCTAGTGATCCCTAGTGAAAACCTAGTTTTCACATAATTTTACAGTTTTTGCCCGAAACACCAAAATATTTACATTTTTGCCCCTGAACCAAAAATAATATTTTTTAACCATTAGTCCCCATTTTTCATGAGGAACATTTTTTCTCAAAGTACCATATTCAAAATCCTTTGGAAAAATGACATTTTTGCCCTTTAATTTTTTTTTCTAATTTTAACAAGTTCTTGTAAAATTAAAATCTCACAAACGATTGAGATTTTTGACAAACTGTCGACTTTGTTTAATAGTTTCGTTGAGATCTACAAGTTTCATGTTTTAAAATTTTCAAAATTCCCACTTTACAAGGGTGTTTTTGGGCATTTTTTATTCTACCGGGAAGAAACTTTTTCTTTCAATTTAGTCCTTGGGGCATTTTTATAAAAATCTATTTTTAATCAGCATCTCTACCCTTGCAAGGGTAGTTCCAACTATTATTTCAATCATTTTCATGCCTACTCATCATTTTTGCAAAATTAACACTAAAATTACAAAAATAAAACTTTTTGCAAAAGCTAACATTCTCAACAATTCAACCCTAAATTTTCACAAGATCAACATACCATAATAATTCATGTATCTACGGGATTTAAGAAAAACTTTGCTTGAAAGCCCACATACCCTTAAAAGGATAAAAATCAAAATAAAAATCACATAATTTCAAAACTTTAAAAATCAAAACTTACCCAAATAACACTTTGTGATTTCTAACCTTCCAAGGCTCCTTTGAAACTCCTTCATAGGCATCATTTTCATGCACAAACACCTTGAGTTAACTTCTCCCTTAATCCATGAAAAATCCCTTGAAAACTTGAAAAAGTTTAGGTTTTTACCATAAAACTTGTTGAAATTTCTTGAACTTTGCCTCTTGAACTTAATTGGGGCTATTTTTGCTAAGAGGTGAAGTTGAAAAATCCTTGGAGAAGTTCATCAATGGCTGCCGGTTTTGGAAAGGAAGAAGAAAGGAAAATTTTTTGGCTAAACTTGCCTTAAATGCTTACTTATCCTTTTAGGTGACTCATCAAGTAACCCATTGGGTTACTAGGTGTCTCAATGGGATTGGGCCACCTTTCATGGCATGGTGGCGCAATGAAATCCAATTGGGTGTGCACTTGGTGGGCCCTAAAAATTTACACTGTGTAATTTTTCACAACACAGTATTTTTCTTATACTGCTATGGTAAAATCAGTGCAAAAATATATTCTTAGACTGTATAAAATATTTTACTTGCCTCTAGTTTATTTTTGGAGGCAAACATAACATTTCTTATTCATTCATATTCTCTAAACAGTATTATTCCTATATTGCTTCAACTTAATTCTTACACTGTATTATTTTTACAGTGTAATTTTTATACTGTATAACTTTATCGATGTATTTTCTTATACCGTATTGTTCTAATACTGTATAATTTTTCATATTATTATACAGTATTTTTTCTTAAACTGTACTTTTTGTCTTAATATAATCCTTATCTTAATGTATTTTTAATGCATTGGAAATTCTAGGGTGTTACATTCTCATCCTCTAAGGGTTTCTTCTCTAAAGTCTAGCGCCACCGCCCCCCTCTTCTGCTCAAGGCTGATGCTCGATGCTGCCCTCGGGTAGCGGTTGATCTTTGGCTCTCGGAGAGGGGGTGGGCTGTTTTTCAGTTTCGTTTGAAATGGGGGAAACGATGAGGATTTGATGGTCGAGGTTGGCTAGAGGTGGAAATCAAGAAGGAAGGTCGGGATCTACATCGGCGAGGCCTAGCCAACGATCCCAGGGTCGAAAAGTTTGACGACCATGGGGATTGGGATGGGGGAGGAGGAGGGAAGGCAAGGATTTACGAACCCCGTGGTTTTTCCACGTTGTGCGCCAAGGAGGAGGGTAGGTCGGCTTGGATCTGGAGATTGGGGCAGAGACGACGCCGAGGTGGGGGAGGCTCTAACCAGGGGGGGCTCTTGGTGGAGGAGAGACGTGCTAGTCGGCCCAAGTGGAGGAGGAGGGCATCGATCACTAGCATCGAGCAGTTTTTTGTTGACATCCACTGACAAGACACTAACTTTTCAGCCGTTTGTCATGTTTTATTGTGTTTATTTTATCTCTGTGTTAGTGAAATAAGACCAACAAGTGATTTTTTTCACCAGTGTTTCTGGTTGTGATAATGAAGGTGGTCTTCCTACCTTTCAATTTTAGTTGTTTTATGCTGGACATTAGTCCGTGTGGAATGTTTGGTGGCCTCTATGGTATATGTTATACGCTCTCAATAGACCAAGCATCTCCATCGATTGTAGAGATCTTGTCAAAATAAGCCTTACATATGCTCTATTATCAGTGTACCAAGGAATTTTTCTATTATCGAGTCTCGGTACAAGTCTTTTTCCTCGAGCTTTATTGGATTTTACTGAGAGAGTGAGTTAAGGTTAAGGGTATTATCTTGTATTTCGGGGTCTTTTGTACTGATGGTTTTAGTTTAATGAATTATGCTTTCCTATTTAAAAAAAAAATAGTAGGTGAATTTAAAGTTATCAAGATTAGGCAGCACCAGAAACAAAGAATACTTGATCTTCTAAGAACACATGAATAACGACAGTTAACTAGGATTTCAAACCATAAAAAAGAAGAAGAAGAAGAAGAAGAAGAAGAAGAAGAAGGAAAAGAGTTAGCAATGGGGTTTGCTAGATCTACGGCAACAGAACATGCAAATTCAAAGCCACCGCATGTGATCCACAAAATTCCGCTATAATAAGGACAGCTATCTCTTTCAGATCTGTGTCATTTTTAAGTGCATAAGAATAACAATATATCATAATATGTGTACGTCACATCCACGAATTCTGGAGATCTCAATTTTTTTATTTATGGGTTTAATGCCTGCATCTCCAGCTAGTATTTTAGAACCTTTCTTTTAATAAAAATATATTTTATAACGGTGTAGATATATATATATATTAGACCTTCAATAAGTCACAGGAACTGGTCCAGTTCTAAGTACCAATTAATTCTAAATGGTGCCAAGTAACGAAAAATTTTATGATCTGTTATTGGTGTGCATGTGCATGCACCGATATGTACATATACATATATATATATATATACACGTGCGTGTGGATATATGTCTATAAAATCAATTTGAAAAATCAGTTAAAATTATGTCAGTCGATAGAGAATAGCTGGAATAAAAATGTATAATTATTAATAGGATTTTTAGGAGGGCAGTTTAAACCATTAATTTAGTTTAAGGCTGTAACATATAAAAATTTTACATTATAATTTTTTGTTGTAACATATAAAAATTTAACATTATTTATAGTTTAAACTATTGATTTTAATTACTTTTTCAAACACCTTATTTCTAAGAGGAAAAAGATAATGTAAAACAGGTAATGTAATTTTGAAATTTTAGTTGTTAGTGGTGTCATGATGTTGACTGCTAATTTATTTATGTGGAAATATTTAACGAGGTGCAGAAAAAAGCTTTTTGAAGTTTGAATCGATATTCAATGGCCGATCATTGCAAAGGCAAAACACACAAGTTAAACAACTAATCGTTTTTTTTTTTTTTAAATTCAAATTAAAAAAAATACTTAGAAGTTTCTATCACAAACCAGCATGTACAGCACTTACCGGTAAAGAAAATGAGAGAAAATATTAAATTAAACAAAGTCAAAGGAAATACAGGCCCAAAATGAAGCAAACAAACAGCCGAAAAAAAAAAATGGAATTCAAACTAATTAAACAACGTCAGAAATGTCGAAATTAAAAGAGAAGACTTCTAGTCATAAACTTTGTTCAACAGTACTAATCACCACTAATTACCAATATTAATTTTGTGCTTTTTTCACACAACATAAGAAATTCAAAATGGTCCAAAGAAAATATATGACTATAGAACATAGATCTAAAGGACAGATTCACAAATCCATAGTTTTGTTTTTCTTTATTTTTTTCTCTTAGAACTATGAATTTTCAGAGGAAAAAAAAAGTATAACAATATGAATGCCAATAGAGTGTGAAATGTAATAATGGCTAAAGGAATTTGTAATATGGATCTGATTATCTTCCAGAGGCAGTAGTTGAACGAAGTCTCGTGCCCTTACAAACCAAACCATTGGCGACCAACTTAAACTCTCTGTAAGATCATATTATTAAGGAATTAAATCAATTAAAAAACACCATTTTGTTCCTTAATTCATAGCTTATGCATATCTTCATATTTAATTAGCCCTGAAAATGCCCTTTTCACATGTCACTTTGTAACTTTTAAAACTTCCAAGCAAAGAAACACAAACACAACACACAACACACAAAAATATGTATGCGTACACACACACACACACGTATATACATGCAGCATTGGCGAAGATTATTCTGAGCACAGAAGGGAAAATTTAGACCAAAAACTGAGGTATATGTGCATATTAATTATATATATATACATAGTAAAAAAGTATGAATAATTAACCTGGCAAATGATCTGAGCATGTCTTTGCGGTACCGAAGAAGAAGAAGACGAGGAAAGATGAGATTTGAAAAAGCTAATAATGGCGGTGTTTGAAGTGGAAGGCTGAAGGTAGGCAAAGAGTGTTTATTGGGAGAACAAAAGCAGCAAGAAACCCTTTTATATATGAAATGAAATATTTATGCTCTTATATATTCGATATATACAGGAATTTCCACACACACAGAGACAGAGAAAACATGGCTTTGTAAGCGCTGCCAACTCTCCTATTTAATCACCCTTCCTCAAAGGCAAATAGGATATTTTTTTTTTTTTGAAGGACAAGTAGGGGATTAAAATATGCTTGGCTCATGACTTTTTTTTTTTCCTTTAAAATTTGTTTAAATAAGGAAAACCACTAGCTACCTAGTCCCACATTGCACAGACAAGAATTTGCTTAATACACATATAAAAGTATGGGACATATCTGTGTATGTGTGTATGTATATTCATGATCATGACAAGGAATGTGTAGGCGCGCATCAAACATCTTTCTGTTAATTCGTTTGTAATATTATTATTATTTGAAATAAGTTTGTAATTTTAGAATAAGTACTCTGGGATATTTATATCAAGATACCTAAAACAAATTATGGAAATTGAAAAAATACCAACAACTTATATAAAAAAAAAGACATGCTACAGTAATTTTTGGCACGAAATTTTGGTCTTTATAAGAAATTAGACGGCAAATCGCGACATTATAAAGATTAGCAATAAAAGAAAGTTATTTATAACTGCAGATAAACTATATAAAAAACCAGCTGTAGAACAGTTTAAAAAACGTAACTTTGTCTTGAATTATAATAATTTATAAAAGCTGCAATCCCAAACAAAATATATATCTTCCAATCAAGATCATATGGCGGATTCCCACGCAAGTTATCGTTTCCTAGCCACCTGGACCGACCATTTTTTTTTTTTCAATGCAATAAAAACCTACTTTTTGTGAAGACTATACCGATCACGTTCTGAAACACGGGAGATGACATGATGAGCTAATTAAGTTAATTAAACTAAAATTTTTTATTGAAACACCAATTAAATGTTTTGGTTTATTTTGCAAAATGTGTTAGTTTTAAAAACTCTTCAGAGCAATTATCGTTATTTTAAAAACAATTAATCATAAAATAAAATAACAAAGATAGAAGAACATAAGCCGGGCCCCACCAGACCTACATTAGTACACACACATGGTATTGACAATAAAATATTACAATCACAGTCCAATATGAGAGATAAAAATTTAAATAATACATGCCTTGATTAAAATGAAGAAGTAACCAAACAGAACTCCTACAACTCACGTGTTTGTCATGTTGCCTCCCAATCGATCCTAAGCCGCAATCCACCTAGGAGAAAGGTTTTTTAAAAACAGATAAAGAAAATATGAGCGGAAGCCTTAATAGGACTAGGTTTTGAAAACATTTAATCTAAACTTAAAGTTTCATATTTGAAAATAGATAATAGAAATTCAGAAATAAGATTAAAACATATTAATTTCATCTTTACCTTTTAGAATTACTATTCATCTAGAATTATCCTTTATTAAATAGCTCTTTGGCAAAGCCATACTATCACCACCATAATGGCCCAGCTGGGTTTTGGGACCTGCTCCCAAGGTCGCACTCTCCACTATCTGATCTCTGTGTATGGCATCATGCTCTAGTTTATCATTCCGGACGGTGCTAGTCGACACGTCCGGTATCTTATCATTATTATGTTCCATTTTACTAGATATTTTCATTACGTTCATTATTTGATTCGTTATGATCATTCATTCTTCAGCAAGAAATGAAAGTTATTAAGAAGTTTATCTCAATCATTTTCTTGAAACTCGTTTTAAAAGAAGTCATTTTGTAAGAATCATTTTGAAAGAAATCGTTCTGTGGCCAAGGCCCTTTTGGTCATTCATTGAAAACATTTCAAAAGAATCTTTTTGAGGCCAAAACCATTTAAAAACTTGGCTACCAAAGAAGGGGGTAGAAGTCCTACCTCGATACTCTGCATTGTGACTCAACATCGCAGTCCCGACTCACTATACATTAGTTTCACGAAACCACGATCAACCTTAAAAGTAAACTAAGCTTTATCAATATCTAACTCAAAATATTCTATACTACTATGCTATTTCATGGTGTCTTAGTATGCTTTTAAAGTTCACAAAATCATATCATAAGGTTAAAATCGTCATCTAGGTTTTAAACAGTGAAAAACGGGTGAAACATTGCAAAATTCTATGAAATCTGGTCGGCCTACCGAACTTCCCTGTCTGGCCTGCCGGCCATGCAGCACTGGCCTACCGATGGTATGAATCTGGCATGCCAAACTCATGAGTTCGGCCTGCCGATGTTCAAGATCAGCCTGTCGAATTAGAAAAATCTGGGGACCTGAGACTTCGAGTCTTAACCTCCCCAAATCCAAAATTTCATTTTAAACCTGTTTTCTCAGTTTTCAAGCATAGGTAATGTTCATAGATGCTAGAAAAACATATTAGAACACTTTTAAACAACTTTAAACAAGATTTACATAAAGATTTTTGAATAAATCTAAAAATGGAAAAAAGAGAAAATTGCGCTTCAAATCGATTTTCGTGAAATCAAGCATAGATTTTAGGTGATTTGCGCTCTACTAACTTTAATTTTAAGGTTTCCTAAGCTCTAGAAACTCAAATTTCAACATTTCAAAGAAATTTAGTGAATTGGGGAAAAAGTTTGAAATTTAAAAGTTAAGTAAACTAACCTCAAATCCGAGCTTTAAATCAGGTTTATGGAGACCAAATCTTGCTTCTTGAACTTCTAATCCAGCTGAGGTTCAAAGCTTTTGCTTAAATTTTTGAATAAAAATCAAGAGGGAAAAGAGAAAGGGAGAGAGCGTGAGAGTGGAAGAGAGAGAGCAGGGGAAAGAAAGAGAGAAAAATGAAGGAAAAAGAAAAGAGGGAGAGGGGATTAAATAGAGGGAAATGTGGTTCTACGAAATGAAAATCATGTTCCAACACATGGTTTTTTTTTCCCGAAAGGGACATATTGGACATTTAACAAATTGTTTTATTTCAAAATTTAAAATAACAAATAAAAATAACTGAAGGTGAGATAAATTTAAAATATACCACAAAATATTTAAATTTAATTTAAATCACATTAAGGCATACTAATCAATAATTTACATACTAACCTTACTTAATTAAATTCTGGGTGTTATAATACTATATGAGGAGCTACATACTACACTACACTTTCTTCTTCTTCTTCTTCTTCTTCTTTTTTGTCAATCTTAAATATCCCATATATTCCACCATCTTACGATGTTAAGTTGAGAAGTCTAATTTAATATGATATTGAATTATTGTCCTATGAAGAGGATCACATAATACCAAATTGAATTCTCCTTTATATATATATATATATATATATATATATATATATATAAAGGGGTGCTGAATAACGGTTTGTGAGAGAGGTTAGAGATAGCACAAAGAATTGACTGGTGTACGATTTTCTCTTGTAAAATTTTTTCATAATGAATTTTTTTACAGCCATTAAAAGTGAATATAACTCTCATATTGAAGGTGAACTACTATAAATTTTATGTATTTATTTTTTTAGTTATATTTTCTTCTCACATTTTCATTTGCTTTCGGTGGAATTAGGTTTTCAACTCGTGAGATGCAACTCTTGCAAATAATAATAGCACGTTTCTTGACTCATATAGATCAGTTTGTGTGATCCACGGAACCTTTTCATTTCTATATCCCAAGCTCTTTTCCTTCCTAAATGACACTTCTCATCTGATCACTGCCTAATAGTTCCTTGCAACACACTCCAAATAACCATGTAATATATAGCACTATTATATATTCTCCCTTTTCTTAGGTTTTTTTCCTCGAGAAAAAAAGCTTTTAACAGGCTAATTATTATGTTTGCCATTTCAATTAATTAATTAGTCAATTACCCCTCCTTTATTTTTACTACTCTTTTCAACTAAAAAAAAGAGAGAACCTTATAGGTAGGAGAATTTTGAAAATGGTAGAGGTGGATGATGATGAAGAGAAGGGGTATGACATGGGACCATTAATAATCATGAACACTTCCAATATAGTACAGAGAAGAAGTAATTGATCACAACGAGTTACATTAATGGTAACATTTCTTAGTAACAGACAGAAGTAGGTAGGCCATTCAAGGCCAACACAAAATAAATCAAGACAAATACTACAGTTTAGTGTGCAATAATTATCAACTGCTGTTTATAAACAACAACAACTAATTGCGCTAACAAATAATGTATATATATGTATGTATGTATGTTATGGATCAAATTCAACTCTTGTTGATGTCTTACTGAAAAGTGGGGGCTAATAATTAAAATTATATGTAATAGAAAAGTGAAGAGTGAAGACTCTAAAAAAAAATTAAAAATTAGGAATAGAAATAGTGACGAAGTCAGAATTTTTTTATCAGTGGAGGCTGATAACTAAATTAAAAAATAACCAAAACAACTATTCCTTAACATGCTGCAATGTCCACGATGAATTTTTATGTTTATTAAACTTTTAAAGGAAGTGATATTTTTAAAGAGGCTGTAAGATTAATTTAAACTATTAGTGGGGGCTAATGTATATTAATATAACATAGTGCTTATTTAAATATATGATTTTTTAAGGTGAAAATTTTGAGTCCTTATATCCCTCCGGTGGGTAAATATAAGATAAATCAGAGGATTGAAAAGATTGATAAAGATGGAAAAAATAATTTGCCAATGTATTCCGGCAGGTAATTGAGTTATTTGGAGATTGAATTGTTTTTATTAAAAACAAAATAAATTTTATAATTCCCATCTTCGTATTATTCTCAAAAACAAAAGTAAAGCTTCTTGTATGTTATTGTCTATAACACTAATACTGTAATGTTCCTTGAGTTGCAAAAATCATAAGAGATCATGCGCTATTCTTTACTATGTACACACATCTCAATTTCACTAGCCAAAGCCGATTAATTATAACATGTGTGAGCATTGCATATTGCAACCACATTTACAAAATCAACACTTGATAAATTTTAATAAATCTTCGGACGTATACATAGGAGGATGATTAGGGAAAGGGCGGTTAATTAGGAGGCAAATGTATGTATGTATGTGTGAAGTTGGAGTAGTGCTCATTTTAATGTGCTGCTAAGAGGCCTCACGTACCCATAATGGCTAACTTATATGGGGAGAAAAGAAGATGCCGTAGCAATATATATATATATATATATAAGGGAAAATAAAAAATAATACGACATATTAACAAAATAGATTGCATTTATTGGGTACATATAATTAACTTGGTAATTAAAAAAAGGGAGAAGTAGTATAATCTTACGGAGACAAGGTTCAGACAACAAACCCACAATGTGGAAGGCAAAATTGTTGTCTCTTAAAAACAATTATTTATTTTAGCAACGAGATGATCGGATATCATACATGACAGTATTATATTCAACTATAAATTGGCTAGCTTTTGGAACTAGGAAAATGGCATCACAACTGTATGTATGCAGAGTATCAAGCAGTTGGGCTTGCATGTTATGATGGTGTTAAAAGTACATCTCAAATTAGTGTTGCAAGAATGAGCCGGCCCGGCCCGGCCCATTCTCCTTAGGCCCACACGGCCCGCGGGCCAGGCCGGCCAATAACTTGGCCCGGCCTGGCCCGCAGGCTAATTTTATATGGGTCTTGTCGGGCCGTACCGTGGGTCGTGTCGGGCCGTGCCGTGGGCCTTAAATGGGCCGGCCCATCTTGGCCCATCATGGGTTTAAATGGGCCAGCCCATCTAAGCATGTAATTTTTAATTTTTTAATTTTTAAATTTTTAAACAAGTTAATAAATATAAAAGTTTGAATAGTTAAGGGAAATATAAAAAAGGATATTTTATTTACGATTGCCTCATTAAAAACCTTTCCAAGGAAAACCCAGTGGGACAAAACCATGGTAAGGAAAAAAGAGTACAATCGGGATAATTATACATTAGATGCTTACAAAATTACTAAAAACAAAAAAAAACATAAAAAAATATTGTTCATAATTAATTACAACGTATTACTCCCAGTGGGAGTATCAGAAATGTCCAAATTTTCAAAGTCATCAACCCAATCATCTTGAACTTCTTGGTTTCTTCTACGAGTATCCTCCTAATCTTTGACGCATATTACTGCTTCTAGAATATCGTCACTCATACGTGCACGCCGTTCATCAAGTACTCTACCACTGCAACTAAATACTTGTTCACTTGCAACTGTAGATACTGGTATGGTTAGTATATCACAAGCCATTTTAGAGAGCACAGGAAAACTTCTTGACCGTGATCTCCAAAATGACAAAATATCAAACTTATTGAAATCATGACCACCACCTTGCTCATTGAAAATGCATGCCGCAAAATTTGTTTCCAGATAGTTTTCCAATTCACTGCGTGTTGAAGATGTAGACGATGCACCGAAACTAAATCCGGTGTAGCTAATCATACTTGCCCATGAAGAACCATGTGGTACAGAAGTAGTATTTGCTAAAGGTGTAGGGGATATTGTTTGGCCTCCTCCATATTTTTCATTATATGCAGTAAATATGTTGTTAACTTTTGCTTGCACATTTTGAATAGTTATGATGTCAGAATGCACCCTTAATTTTTCTCCTATACCCTTAAGCAAATATTCAACACCAGCTAATTTAACTCTCGGATCCAATACAGCAGCTATGCAATACAACGGTGGAACACGCTCCCAATATTTTTTGAATTTTTGTTCCATAAACTCAACAGATTCCTTAAACATGTCAAAATCTCTATGCATATCGAAGGTTGCAGCAATGTCATACAACTTATGTAATGCATGAGGAGAGGTGAGATAGTACACACCTGAGAGTTGGAGAGTGGCTTCATAAAAAACCTTTAAGAAATTGTAAAAGCATGAAGCAATTTGCCAATCGAATTCTTGAAGCAGCTCAGTTGGATTCTTCAAGTTGTAATACGCGGTTATGACCTCTTTGTATGGTAGGCATGCATTCAGCATCAAATATGTTGAATTCCACCGGTGTCCTATGTCAGTTGGAAGTTTTTTGGGTTTCATGCTTGCTCTCTTGCAAAGCTTAGCAAACTCTTCAATTCGAGAGCCAGAACTTGCTATGTAACCCAAGGCCATTCGAATATTTTCCAAATAACCTTGAAAAAATTTCATGCCATCTTGAACACACAAGTTAATAATATGACAAGCACATCTTTGGTGAAAAAGTGTTTCGCCATGTTGTGGTCTCAATGTTGTTTTGAAAAGGTTAATAGCAGCAGTATTAGCAGATGCATTATCAAATGTTATGCTCAAAACCTTTTCTTTAATGCCATAAAAATAAAAAACTTCCATGATGACATCATGAATGGCCTTGGCATCATGCGGATAAGGCATTAGTCGAAAAGCAATTAATCTTTTTTGAAAAGACCAATCTTTATCCACACAATGCGCAGTTACACAGATATAACTAGTTTTGGTACGACCTTCCCACAAATCAGATGTGCATGCAACAGATGCAGTGAATGAATTAAATTCAGTTACTAACTTTTCCCTCATTGAATAAAAAACTTTCATGGTGTCAGCTCTTGTGGTAGTTCTTGAAACACGCCTATATTGTGGATTATAGGCATTTTGAATGTACTCCTCAAAGGCTGGATCATCAGCAAGACTAATTGGTTGTTGAGCACTAGCCAAATATCTAGCATGCCATTCTCTTGCTCTTTGTTGGTCATATGACCAATTGGTAACACTACCATCAGGGCTAAATTGAAGTGTTTGTTGACGACAATCAACATCACCTATACCATGCTTAGCTTCGCATTTTTTGCTATGCCTCTCTAAATGACCAGTGCCAGAAGAGGATTTACCTGTATAGTCCTGTTTGCATACTTTGCAAATTGTGTGCTCTTCTGTTACACCATGCTCGTTTGTACATGTTACGAGATCAAAGTAATTCCAAACTAGTGAAGTTTGTTGAATTTTCCTTTTGCCCTTACGAGTGACTTCAGAGGAGCCATCAACTTGAGATAGCAAGTCAACTCCAATTTCTTCCAGTGGATCATTAAATTGTTCTTCTTCGTTGATCACCAAATGTGAAATGTTGGCTCTCCCTCTAGGTGATGATGCCATAGCTTCAATAAAAAATAACAATAAATTAACGTAACATAAAAATTAAATAAAATAATTACACAATAAAATTAACTTATAACAATACAAAATTAATGAACAACAAATGAAATAAATTATACCTTCAAGTTTTTTTTCCTTTCTGAAGAACTCTAAGTAATCTAAAAAACAAGACAATACATAAGATCTTAGAAGTTTGTTGAATGAGTATCTCTGTGAATGTTCTACATTTATTTATAGGTAAAAAAGTTTATTTTTTTATTTTTGAAATTTTTTTTTATTTTTTTTTCTTTCAAGTGTAACTTGATTAGACAATTCGCTGAAGACTTAACGTCTCAGCTTTGCACATTGCAGGCCTTCCTTCTGAGCCTCTATGTTAGGCCTGCCCCTTTATAATTGCATAGGGGAATCTAATGCCATGTTCACTCACGGGTGAATATGGCATGCATAAATTATATAATATTTAATTCTTATATGTATTAAATAATATATATATATATTAAATGTATAGTATTTTGATGTGATAATACATGACCTATAGACTCAATATCTGATTCTTAGCTTTGCTTCTCCAAAGCAAAGCATGCCTTATGTAAAAAACCTAAACTGCCCCTATGTAAAATAAACTTGCATATAAAATTTTTGCCCAGGGGGCTCCGCCCCCTACAACCCCAGGGAGGGGGGTTTACCACCCCCATTCCAACCCCCATGTCGACATTACCGTGAAGGTCGATCCGCGTACAACCTCTGCGTAGGGGCAATCTACGTCAGGGTAATAATTAAGCTCCACACATACTAACAATGCCTACAAGAAAAAAATTTTAAAAATGCAAAGAAAAGAAAAAGAGCTTGTCAGGCCTATTGCAATGTGATGTGCATGGGGGATCTAATGCTATGTTCACTCACGGGTGAATATGGCATGTATATATATTATATAATATTTAATTCTTACATGTATTAAATAATATATATATTAAATGTATAGTATTTTGATGTGATAATACATAACCTACAGATTCAACATCTGATTCTCAACTTTACTTCTCAAAAGCAAAGCATGCCTACAAGGAAAAAATAAAAAAATAAAAAGAAATGAAAAGAGAAGAAAAAGAACTTGGCAGACGTATTGTGATGTGATTGCATTGGGAAAATCTCACGGCATATTCAATTATTCATTCACGGGTGAATATGACATGTATATATATTATATAATATTTAATTCTTACATGTATTAAATAATATATATATTAAATGTATGGTCTTTTGATGTGACAATACATGACTTACAATGAGCCTTACATGACTTACTGAGGAAGGCCATACTCAGCCATGTTCACCCGTGAATGAACATGAAAAAAAAAAAAAAATATATATATATATATATGAAATTGGCCCACAATGGGCCCATTGTGGCCCTGTATGGACCTAGATGGGCCAGCCCAACTTGGGCCGGTGGGTTGGCCCATTGTGGGCCTAGATGGGTCGGCCCAACCTGGGCCGGTGGGTTGGCCCATTGTGGGCCTAGACGGGCCGGGCTGGGCTGGCCTAGGCCCAGTCCAGCCTGGCCCATATTTTCTATGGGCCGTGCCGGGTCGGCCCATGGGCCAACATATATTGGCCCGGCCCAACCCACAAGTATTTATGGGCCGTGCCGGGCCGTGAACAGCACGGCCCGACCCATCACTGTATCAGGATGGGCTCGGGCCGGCCCATGGGTCCCGACCCATTGTTGCATCTCTATCTCAAATTCAGCCCTTCGTCTAATGATGTCGTTTTTTTTTCAATTTCTTTTTTTTTTTCATCATATTAGGTCAATTGTTCGCCCTTATTTCTGCTTAGTGGCTGGCTACAGCTGGTTTTCATGGTTTTCTTTGTGGTCGTTTTTAAATTTACTTTTTATTTTATCTGTTTTGATTTTTGTGTCGTTTTTAATGACTTTCGTCGTTTTCTTTGATTGTTCTCTTTTGTTTTTCCATTGTTCAGTCTCTCTCTCTCTCTCACACACACATATACGTATGCTACACCTATTAATTTATAATTGAAGTTTTTATAACATCAATTATTCATAAAAAAACGAAGCGAAGGAAAACTTTTTCTATAGATTCAAAAAGAAAATATTGCACAAATAACTTCTAAAGATAGACATTTGTTTTATCTTGGCAGATGAGATTTAATTTTAGGCCTAATTACCTTGAAATTTATAAAATATATAGCTTAGGTCTAGTTAGTAAAGTAAGAATTTTTGATATGAGTATGCTGGGTAGAGTTCTACAAGAACTAAAATAGTAAAAGAAACAAATAGATCAAAAATATTCTTTTTAAAATAAGGTGACACAATTTAACTTTTATTTTAATTACGTATTCTTTTAAGATTTGTGTCAAACTTAGTTTTTTAGTATTTTATGTTTTTTAAAAATTTTCACAGCATATGTCATATGACTTTCTATTTAAAAATAAATAATTTATCAATTAGAAAGTCAAAAATGTGTACTTTATTAATCAAGTAAAATTTTAATTTAGTTCTTCAATTCAAATAAACTAAAAAATATGAAGGCTCTCACACACAAATTTAACCATAATAGGAATGAAATGAACTAACCCCAATATAAGTTAGGATTGATCACATGCAGTGAGATTATTCTTCCAAAGAGATAGTTGATATTGGAGGTTTAAGAAATTTATAATAAAGATGAATAAAGTTGAACATAGAGAAAATTAAAAAGGAACAATACAGGAAAAGATATGACAACAATGGGTAAGATATTATAGTAGACAAATGGAGCAAAAAAATAAAGAATGAAAAAAAAGTAAAAAAAAAAAAAAGGAAAAAAAGTAAAGCATCGAATGTAAAAGATAATGATAAACAAATAGATTTTAAAGGGGAAAAAATGTATATTACTGTAAAACGTCAAATAAATGAAAATGGCAAAAATAAAGACCAAGAAAAGAAAGCAAAAGAAAAAAAGAGAAATATCAAAAAATTAAAAGGGAAAAAATAAATAATGGTTGCAAGAGACAATGTTAGACAAATAAAATTAAAAAAAAAAAAACCAAAGCACTAAAATGATGGAGTTAAAAAAAAAAGATTAAAACATGAGACTATGGTAGACAATAAAAATTAAAAAAAGTAAAGAAATAAATGAAAAAAAAGATAGATCACAAAATGAAGAGTAAGAATACTAAGATAAAATTTAAAAAAAAAAGAGAGAGAGAGAGAAGACAAAAAAAAGGATGAGACGCAAAAAAAGGATTGAGACTTTTTTTTTTTTCCTTCATCTTCTTCTTTTAAGCAGAAAAGGCAAAAGAAAAGGGCAAATTGTCGGAAAAAAAAAAGAAAAAAAAGAGCCAGTTCCACATACAAATATGACCAAACCACCATACTTCGATTACAACATTCTCTACCAGCAAATGAATTAAAAAAAAAAAAAAAGATTACAACATTCCCATCGATCATTCAAATGAAGACTTGCTTGATTTATGCAGAGCTTGGTTAAGGATGTTAAAAAGAAACAAAAAGGAGAAAGAATATAAAAAAAGACCCACATATCTACTAGGTCTATGCACTCCCATCAGAGACCCCATCCGCGTTTGCAGACTCCATTTGTCCTCTCCAAATTGCTTCAACTTCATCTGTCTGGAACCGCTGGGTAAATGTCGATTCTTCCAGGGGGGTTGATGTGCCATGAGCAAAAGCAAGGGGACCAGTATAAGCAATCATAGCTCCATTGTCAATGCAGTACCTATCATCAGTTGTCAACAATCTTCCACCGCGCTCAGAACACGACTCTCATCATTTCCTGTAACCGTTCATTACAGCCTACACCACTAACAATAAGAATGTCTTTTTTTGTCGCAATGTGCCATTGTCCGTTCTTTGATCTCCACAAGTATCGCAAACACGGTTTCCTGCAACATTTTACAACCTCGTACTATCAAGTTGAACAATATTGTTTTTGAAACAAGAAACTGTAAATTAGTGAACAAACCTTACGTACCAAATCTACGAAGAAGAGTTATCCTCCAAAAGACAAAGCACAAAACCAAGCTACAAAAAAGGGCCCAGCTCCTAACAATGTGTGTGTGTATTTATAGCAGACTACTAAACTCCCCGTCGCTATGAACCCACATTGCTACCAACACCTCCCATCTCGCGCTGGAGAAAAACCAACACAAAATTACTGATGGGTTGTTTTCAGCATGGAACCCATTACTTGTAACTTTAGATTCAGTTCCTTATGCAGATTTCTCTGTTCTAGCTTTTTCAGGAATTTTGAGTCAAGAAAAAACTATCCCTTGCAGATATAGTTGTAGTTAAAAGTACAATTTCCATTCCAACTCTTTGGCACAATAAAACTATTTGGTGATAAGATGTTTACCAATATAACTACTCATAAAGACAAAAAATAATGGCGGTACATTATCTGTAGGGAGTAGCACAAATCCGCAGGCGGGCACTCATTATTTTTGAACTTTTCCACAGCAGTGGCCTCAATATAACTTAAGGAATGTCCACTGAAAGACACATCCATTCCTTTGACAACATAAGGAATGTCTATAAACTGGTCTCCTTTCTTCGCAAGCTGGATAAGACCAAAACCACATCGTGCATGTCAAGACAGAAGCACTTCCCAAAATATTATTAAACCACGAATCGAGCATGATTGATGAGTTAAAGTTATAATGACTAAAGAAAAAAGATACAGAAGTTCCATTTGAAACTTGAAAATGGGAACCATTTACAGGTCATTTCGTACAAGCAACCACAATCAGTCAAAAATAAATAAATAAAAACAAAAACAACAGCAATGAACAAGCTTTTTAGCAACCCTTATCACCAACTAAAAAAGAAATCAAAAGGAATTTCTAAGCCAAACAAAAGCAACCCTTCTCCCCAACAACAAGAATAATGTGCTGATTTAAATAATTAGAAAAGTAAAACTGCACAAAATTGTTAACAAAGCTCACAAAAAGGAACGATGTTCATGTGGAAAATATGTTGCACTCCAAGATGAAGCTATTTAATTCTTAGAATTCCAATCAGAAGCTGCATTGTCCATGCAATATAATTACCATTCTACCGTAGCAAAGGTGTTGGGACAAAAAGTAAACTAGACAGGTTATTTTGGCAGGGCGTGACTGCGCATGAATTTCGTTTCAATCAAATGTAGACAGATCAATGGAAGCAGACCTTAATAAAAGACAAGTAGGGAAAATGCCTAAGCAAGGTAGGCCATGAAAAAAACAAACATTCAACCTCAACTTCAAAATAAAGCAAAGCAAACAGCATTGTGCTTGCATACCTGCTCGATGTTATATCCGGGGCTTGGATCATCGGAGAGTGTTAAAACTCTAGCAAAGCGGTCCAAGCAATTTCCGACAGCAATATTGATAGTCTCTCCAAAGATACGATATCGCCCTTCACTGTATGCAATTACTTGTGTATTCCCACCACTAACATATAACACAACAGGATCATCTGCTCCAGTCACAATCCGTCCCATCTCAATATGCGCAACACAGTGATTAACAGCGACAATGGGCTTCTTCCACAGCTGGGAAAGAATCCAGAAAGCAATAGCAGAAACTTGAAGAGGAGCTCCCATACCAGGACCCTTGGTGTAGCAGAGACAATCAATTTCTTCCGGGGTTATTTGGGCAGTTTCCAAAGCGGATTTGATAAGCGGAAGTACATGCTGGAGATGGTGTTGGGCAGTTTCTCGGGGAAGGAAGCCCTGGCCAGTAGGGTTAATGTAAGTGTGGCGTGGGTTTGACAGAATAGTGCCACCCAAGGTTACAACTCCAACACCAATTTTGTTGGCTGAACCCTCAAACCCAAGAGCTATCATTTTCTTCATTTTCACAAAATACTTTATTGGCAGACCCTGATGTTCAAAAAACAAAATGTTAACGTAATACATAATAATACCTCTCACGACACACCATCCAATCTGTAGGAAACAAATTCATACAAATTTAAGCTGAAAAGGTAATTATTACTAATACATTTTCTTTTATATTTCTTCTACTATATCCGTGATTTTGTGGTTTCAATAGGAACGTAAAACATAAGAAACTCCATTTTTTCCCTAACCTTAAAACCAGTCGCTACTGAAACAGACACGTACAAGGGTGAATATAAACAGCCATTAACAGACTCACTGCGGATCGAGGCTTTAAGTCTCAAATAAAGGGCTTTTTTACACTTATAACCCCATATGTTTTGCCGAAATAAAATAGACCCTCCTTGTCAAAAATGAATTACATCAACATACATTGACATTTAAAAAACAAAAATCACAGAGACACTCCTTATGTTAGTTGACTGTGATAGAATACTCTAGTTTGACCATTAAATATTTTTAAAATACCCAAAATTTCCAGCATCAGAAAACATTTCCAGCTACTATATATAGTGCTGAGAATGACATTTTTACCCTTAATGACCTTTATTGATTTTACACATTTGTAAACATAACTTCCATTCTAATCGGGAGAAAACGTTTTTTCTTGTTCCTTTTTTCTTCAAAAGTTCTTTCCAATACTAATATTTTTGGACAATTTATACTTGTAATATTTGTAATTGATAATATTGACGATATTAGAAAATAATCATTATTTACTTTCAAAATAACATCTATTGGATTTTATAATGTCTAAAAATAAATACAGGTACTTCTTATACAAATACATTTTCTTGTATCAAAAAGATTCCAAAAAATCACTAAGACATCAGCAAATAAACTAAATTCTGTTTCATAAATTAATCTTACAAACAAAAATTAAATCTTCAACTTCAAACAAAAAAGACAAGCACAAATGAAGCTCTTTTCAACAGGAGGAAAAAACGGAATACTTACAGAAAGGTTGAACTTTGAAGCTTGAAGACGTGACTCAGAACTCCTCCCACTCAAAGCGTCGCTTGAGAACTGAGCAGCGTTTCCAAGTCTCCAATCTTTCAGGAGAATAAAAATAAAAATAAAAGGCCAGCAATGAAACAAAAAATTCATAACGAGAGAGGGCAGGGAGAAGCACCTGAGTTGAAAGGCGGAGGAGAGGTGTTTGTTGGAGTCAGGGAGGGACGGCAGGGCGAGGAGTCTGTTGGTGGCCGTTAAATTTTAATTTCACAAATTCACTTTTGGACTTTCGACTTAAACTTGACCGACATTTCTTTATTTTTTTGCTCCCCCAATTTTCCCTTTTTTCTTTTTTAATCCTCTTTTTTTTTTTTTTTCCTCTTATGTGTTTTTGAATTAAATTCTTTAAATTATTTCCTTTTAATAAATATATTCTTACTTCACTAATATTTGACAGGTCTGTTGGTGGCTGTTAAATTTTATAGGGTATTTGGAAGGGTGGTAGGAACCAGTGGTGAAACCACTTTTACTGTAGCATGTGAGAGTTTTATACTGTAGCATTTTTTTTTTTATTGTTACTGTAACATGTGAGAGCTTTACACTATTTATAACTGAGTTTATGGTGGGAACTGAGTGGTGAAAACCATTGCTAAACACCCTCTTAATTTCACAAATGCACTTTTGGACTTTCGACTTAAACTTGACCGACATTTCTTTATTTTTTTGCTCCTCCATTTTTCCCTTTTTTCATTTTTGATCCTCCCTTTTTTCCCTTTTATGTGTTTTCGAATTAAATTCTTTAAATTATTTCCTTTTAATAAATATATTCTTACTTCACTAATATTTTACACTTCTTCTAATATATTTTTTTTTTACGAAAATTCTTTTCCTCTACTAGCTACTCACAAAACTATGAACCTCAATCTAATATATAGTGTATTTTTAGACTGATTTTTACAGTTTTATGTGAACCCCAGTCTAATATATAGTGTATTTTTTAGACTGGCTTTCATAATTTTATCAATAGTAGGATCATAACCCTATATGATTAAATATGATAAATAGGATTGTTTATTTGCTTTTGCATAATATACCTTAAACTTTTATTTTTACAAAATGCGCTATGAACTTAAAAATCATTGATGATTGAGGTCAAATAGCCAACGAGCATAAAAGGTTTAGACGATTTAGATCACAAGATTTATACGTGAGTTTTTTTAAAGGTGAATCTCGTCATTTTAAGAAAAAAATTAAAGCTCAATGTACAAAAAAGAGCATAGAATAAAAATTAAAAATAATTATCGAATTTTAATTATCAATAAATTTAAACTTTAAGGTGAATTTTGTCAAAATGAATCGGAGACGGTAGTTTATGCAAAAAGCATATCACTCGGATGCAAGTTCATTATTATTAATTTCTGGAGTCAGAAGTGAATAAAAAAATAATAATTATAATAAATAAATATATCATATGCCTCTCTCCCTTGCACAAATATAAACATAAGAATAACCCTCCTTACCTTTGGTTGATTTCTTGCTTCTTCTCATTCACACATGAACATAAGCATCGTCTCCTTAATTTAATTTAATTTGATTCCTGAACTCTCCACAGATCTCTCAATCTCCACGAACCCTAGATTTCTCACTCAGTCACAGACTTCTTTCTTTCTTTTTTTTGGTGTTCCCAAATGCTCTACAATGCATGATCACAATCCACGTCTGAAGAAGAAGAAGGTTTCTGATTCGACGGCGTCAAATTAGAGTTTAGCCCCTTCCCAATGGGTTCATCCCAGTCCATACAAGTTCCAGAAGACAGCGACGAGGAAGAAGAAGACGACGAAGAGGAAGAGGAACCAGAGGAGGTGGAGGATCACAACAACGGCGAGTCCCACAGGAGGAGGATCAGGAGAAGGGAAGTCGACAGCAACCATTTGGTGAAGAAGGTCCTCCAACAGGAACCAGAGATGCTTCCCTGTCACGCGTCCGCGTCTCCGCTCTCTCCGCAGCTCTCCTCTCTCGGGACGCCGCGCCTGGGTCCCTCGATCAAGGTGTGGGACCCTTACAACGTCCTCGCTCCGCCTCCGCCCCCACCGCCTCCACCTCCGCCGTCAGCGTTCTCACGAAGCTTCTCGATGGTGGAGGATGATCGGATGGCGGCGGCGGCGATGGTGGTGACGACGGAGGTCTTTCTGATCAGCCATGGCGAGTGCCAGCTGAGTCTGAGGCCGGATTTGGTCGCCGGGAGGTGTCCCGAGGCGGCGCTCACGGCCAATGGGAAGCGTCAAGCCAGGGCCTTGGCGGTGTTCTTGAATTCCCAGGGTGTCCGGTTCAATGCCATATATTCTTCTCCATTGGATCGGGCACGATCCATGGCGATCTCGGTTTGTCAGGTATTTGTTCTAATTGTTTCTTTTTAGTGATCTGGATTTGCGTTTTGGAACATTCAAATGAATGGAATTCATTAGAAGGAGAAACTGCAGCTATTTTTAATTTAATAATTTTTGTAGACTTGAAATTGAATGTCTAAGTGCATATATGGGAATGTAGAAAGTGAACTTATTGGATACTTTGGACTTGGGAGCTAAAACTAGTACGTAAGGATCAGAATCGTACATTCAGTTAGTGCGAGGAAGTCTTGCTTTTTTAAATGCTGTGCCAAGAACTGATTTTTCATCCGAACTGAATATTAAATGTTATGTGCTATTTTCCATTTTTGGCGTCATTAGTTGATGTTTAAGAGCATGCATGGGAATGCAGGAAATACATTTATCCAATTTTCAAGAATGAAAACTAGTCTGGCAGGATCAAAATTGTTTGATATGTTAGTTTGAGGAACTCTTGCTATTCAAAAGGTTGCAACAAGAATTTCCTGCGAACTGAATCACTCAATTGAATGGAATTGCTTGGTAGAAACCTATTGTGCTGAAACTTATGTGCAGTGTTGAGCTATTTTCATTTTTGGTGACTTAAAACAATGTTGCAAGTGATTTATCTAATTCTTGGGAAGGGAACTGAGAGGTGATGTTTACCAATTTGTAATGGATTGTAATCATAAATGAAAAGAGTTTGAAAAAGGGAAGAGGAGGATCGTGGAAGAAAATCAAACATTGTGATTCAAGTGTATGCTTGTCCATTAGGGATTAGAATTACATTCTTATTTTTAGTAAGAACATGAGTATGAGTCGGAGGAAAGGGAAACACCCGTTACTTTCTCTTTCCAGTTGGTGCTATGTATACAGGCCTTAGAAGTACTCTAAGTACCAAATTGTGCAGTGTATTCGTTTGAGGAAGTCTTGCTATTCAAAAAGTTGTGACAATTTTTGTGTGAGCCAAATTATTCTGTTGTGTGTTATTTTTGGTCATAACCAGCTGACATGATGTTACGTATGTTATGATATAAAGTAATTTGTTGTTAACCTTGAAAGATGAAATGATATGTTATGATTCATGGCTTTAGAATAAGTGGAATGATGCTCTGATGAGTAGAACATGACCGAAAGTATTGAGTATGAGCATGAAGTGTGCTTTTATTGTTTCTACTTATGTGCTTCTAAAATTTCTCCATTATTCTTTCTTAAGACAAGCTTCTAATGATTCAAAATGAAAGAATTTTGTCTATTTGTCAAAATGATTCAAATTTCTCCATTGTGCTTTTTTGGCTATTTGTCAAAATGAAAGAATTTTGTCTATGGCTATAAATTTTTGCAGGAAATGAACTTTGCACAGGAACAGATACAAACCTCAGATGCACTTGTGGAGATGAGTCAGGGGCATTGGGAGGGCTGCCTCCGTTCAGAAATATACTCGGCTGAGATTTCAAGCTTCATTGACAGTATTCAGCCTGATTTTTCTGCCCCAGCAGGAGAGTCGCTTAGGCAAGTGGAATTCCGAATGGTTAATTTTCTAAACGGGACAGTCTTAGTACTGCCTGAAAAGTTGAGGTCGGACGTCTCATCACTCCATCAGATTGAGGACCAAGGCTTTCCACTCCACAATCCGCATGCTTTAACCAACTCAATTCATGATCGAGAAGGGCCATCTCTCACAGCACCTCATTGGGATTCGCTTCAAAGGCCACGGCAGGGACTTCTTCTGAGGAAAAAATCTGGAAAGAGCAGGCTGCAATTTATGACTTCCACTGGAGATCGTGAGGCTGAAGATGAAATTTGTGCTCAGGAAATTAACCGTCAAAACTCCTTACTCGATTTAAGCGGTAGGAGCTCTTCCCATGCCTCATCTTGTATTGGCATTTTCAGCCATGCGGTGCCAATTAAGTGTCTCCTCACAGGAATCCTTGGTTGCAGCCCGCTAATGTCGCATAAGATCTGCATAGAAGACTCTTCAGTGACGGTGTTGCAGCATTCATGGAAAACTGGTTGGCAGATAAAAAAGTTGAACGATACCGCGCACCTCAGGCTTCTTTAGTTGGAGAATTAACCCAAGATTATCCAACAGAAAACGAGGTCTCTATTATTGGCCAATCGTTGGCATCCGTATGATTTCTAAAATGTTCATTATGTTGTGATTCATGGGTACTGAATGAAGCTGCCGTACCACTCTTTCTGGGCCTTGTTGTAATATCTGCCAAATTTATTTTATTTCAGATTTCAGATTTACCAGCTCAAAGGAAAGCTTATTGTTGTGGGAGTTGGATCTTTGTATCGGGGTGATTCTTTTGATTTGTACCATCTACAGGAGTTATAGTTGGTGAAAAACATGTATTTCCTGTACTGTAAGGAAAAAATAAGTCTTTTTTTCTTGCCCTTTTTGGATTTGGAAAACTTCTGCTCTGTGACTTTGTTGGAATGCTTGTTACATCATTTTTTAAAATATATATATATATATATTTGAAGAGTCCAAACTCGCTTGTGATGAGCTTACAATTTTGCGTTTTCCTCCTGCTGCAGCTGTTATACTTAAAACAGACATCTCTCATTTTCAAGTGAAACTTCACGGCTTTTATGGCCTGGATGCCAGTTTAGGAGATACTCAAATCTGAATCTTCAAGGCTTGTTAAAGCAGCTTTTGGTAATACTCTTTCTATTTTCTCTGAAAGCGGCGGGTTTTGAGGATGATAAGCTTGTTCTTGCCTCTTGGTATGGGCAAGTTCGAAAGGGACAAGGGGAAAAAGATTAAAAAAATAGATTAAAAAGAAGCAAGCCATGTGAGTTGCTTGCTTCAAAGAATCCTTTTTATGGTCATAGTTTTGCAACTTCCCAGTGCTAACACCCGACGAAGACGGGATAAAAAAAGAGCAACAACTAACGCTGCAAGATTAAGGTGGCGGGCGATGATTGGAGAAAACTGTATTTAATTCAACTTGTGAAAAATGATGGGTTTTCTTTTCCCTCTAAATCTAGGATTCTTTAGCCGAGCCAATAATTGCCTTTCGCTAACATGCTCTTCATACTAATAAATGCGACCAAAAAAAAAAATAATATACATGAGAGTTTTGTGACAGGATAATACATATATATAAATATATATATATATATATTTATATATTTAAAAGCTTCCCAATGTATGAATGTCCTACAATAGTAGGAGTTAACAGGATCCATACCAAATTTTGAGGCAAGAGAGTCTTTCCTACGCGGCATCATGTAAAAGCAAGGTCACATGGCGATGGAGTGGATCAGGTTCTGTCCAAAAAGCAAGACCTTTTGAAACCCATATCTGTTTTCTTTTTATGCCACAAATCAAAATTTTCCGTGAAAAATGTCAATATAGCATGATAAGCTTCACAGCCGTTGCCTTATGCCTATGCCACAATATGGAGAGGAATCTGTCCTTGCTTGCAACAGCACCAAGACAATGCAAGAGAAACAAAAGGGTTTCCATTAAAAATGGCATAAAAAGACACTGAACAATTAAAAAACTACCACTGCTATCCCGTGAAGCCCACCAAAGTAAATGTCATATTGTATCAAAATATATATTTGATATTCCTTTATTATTTGTTCACCCTCTCAAGTCTCACCCACTTTCTACTACATTTTGTCCTTCAAATTTGGCTTGATATTCTCAAGTTTCCATGGCCATCTTATTCTCCAACTTCTCCACCCTTTTAGTCACAAGTACTATCTTGTTTCTTAATTTCCATGCCATGTCTTCAGCAAGTGTGCCCACAATCACGGCTTCTCCGGCTGTTTTACCCTACTTCACTCCGCCAAACATGTCGCCGTTCTTCCCTTCTCCTGTTAGCTCCCCAGCGCCGCCTAATGATCCGGAGGCCTTTGCACCAGTGCCAAGAGCAGGTGAGTTTGTGGGAAGGATTTCATCAGCTGATTGCAACCGACGAGGGGTGGAAATGTATTTTGCTGGACTTTGTGGCTTGTTTGCAGTGAAATTTGTGTATTATGCTATTTAAACACATCAGTTGTATGCTATTTAAACTTGTGTATAAATTGTATGTCTTTCAGTGTCAGATTTTGTTTTCATTTCTTCTTGGCTTTTGATGAGCGAAGGAGAACAAATCTTTTTTTTTTTTTTTTTTTAAACAAGCATGATATGTTTGGCAAGTAGTGAAAGAGATGGTGACAACTATACAATTTCTCTCTTTCTGGATGAAGTGATGGTAACAACAAATACAATTAGCTTTCACAGAGAGAGAGAGAGAGAGAGAGAAGGAAGAAGAAATAGATGCTAACTAATTTACATAAATTTTCTACTTTGTTTCCAACCATTCACTGATGCAAGCATATATCAAATAAAAAATTATTACTATATGCATTTTTTGAATGAAATTCGAATAAATGAGAAATAAATAAATTAATCTAAAGCCACCGGTAGGTCCATATGGTAAACAGATTCGAATTGTATTGATTATTTAATTTGAATTGTATGATTTGAATTGCCATCCAAATTGAAGTTTAGATGTGTATTTAAAATGTTAATCTAAATGGGGAATAAAATTAAAATTTGTGTTTGGATAAATAGTAGAAAAAATTTTGATTTATTAAAAAATCTAATAAAATCTTAATATCCATAATTATAAAAAATATGCAATATGAATTTTAATTTATTTCTCTTCATTAGGAACGCAATAAAAGAGGAATGGTCTCAATTGGATATCAAATAAAGAAGTTATGATTTTTTTTCTTAAATATTAGAGTGAGAATTTCAGTTTTTTTAGTAGCAAACATATCTGAGTCCAAAGAGTTCAAGAAGAGGGTAGAACTCTTAAAACTTAGATTTAAATGATTCATTTGATTTAAGTTTTAGGAGAAATAAACAGATATCTAAAAGATTTTAAAAATTTGAATGCAAAGAGTTGACCTATGTGACACCCGTTATTCTCCTAAGGGTATTAAGGTAATTAGATTAATTACCTAGTATATATATAAAAAAAAATCAGAAAATCTCTCATAATTCGAAACTCTCTCTCTCTCTACTTTCTCTCTCTAAAAATTCTCTCTCTCTCTCCTCAAAGATCGTCTGAGATTTCGGCATCCTTTTTCGACACCTCCCGCACCAATGGAAAGCTCTCGACGAGCTGAGTCCAACGAGGTGCCGCGCCGCCCAAAACGCCGCCGGAGGAGACCACACGCGCCGCCCAAAGTGGCGGCAAAACCCATTTCTTTCCGACGAGATATCTTCGCCGTCCGACGTCCGATCGACGTGATTCTTGTTCCTACACGACCACCGTGATGAGAGGAACAAAACCCACCCTTGGTGGCAGCTCAACAACCGCCGGATTGCTCCGCTCGCCTATTGCCGCCGTGCACCGCCGCCCCCATGGTGGAACTCCGCCTTGCCGGAGGAGGTGACTGACACCACCCCTCCCAATGAGTTCAAAGGATCAAGGGGAGTAAAACCCCTCGATCAATTGCACGGGAGGAGCCGGTTTCGCCGGAGAACGGCCAACGCCGCCGTCAACCGCCGCGGGAGTCTCCGTTTTGGCTCTTCCCAGCCACGTTTCTTCAAATTGGATGAGGGGAAATGCTCATAGGAGGATGGGTAGCAAAAGCCCTCAGCCAATTTCAGGTTTCCATCGTCGGAGAATCAAGATCGGAGCTCATCCATTTCTACCGACGTTGTACTTCACGACCCGCTATGTTAGAGGTAGAATTGGGTGAAATTGACCCCGCCATTGGACTCAGAAGGGTCGATTTAGGGGGGGGTAGGCCCGAGCCCAGCTGCCAACGGACCCCGATTGACGCCGGTCAACGACGGTCAAAGTCGGTCAACGGCCGGTCAACGCCGGTCAACGGCCAGTCAAAGGCCAAAATGGGATTTTGTGATCCGGACCTCCGATCGAAGATCCGAGACCGCCTCCTGACTCGTTTCGATGCTCTGGATGCAATGGTGACCTCCGTTCGAGCAAATTCCACTCCGATGAAAATCATCCGGTATCGACTGCACGCGAATCGAGGCGATTCAAACAGCAGTATCGGAGTCCAGAATGACGTTTTCAAGAATGTATGATCTTCAGGAAGCATTCCTAGCCGTTCATAGTCGCTCGAGGAGCACTACAGAGGATGCTTCGTAGATACAGCGAGATACAACTGGATCTGTTTTGCTTGGAGTTCAAGATCAAGGGAGTATGGAGCTAACGTTAATTGAATCCAGGATTAAGAGACTGTTGATAAGCTTGAAAGGTAGGGATTCTCTTACTCATCTTTTGTGAGGTTTTTATAGAATTAAAATTGATTGTTTTGCTGCAATATATATATATCTATGTTGAACTGATATTATATGTGTATCACATATGAAACTATGACATGGACTCGTCTTGTATTGTACGGCGAGGAACATAATGAATTGACACATGTTATAAATTGAGAAGCATGGTTAGAAAAATTAACTCTATTAATAATGATTTAATATAGAGAAATTGTGAGACATGAAAAGGGCGACGGTTACGTCCTTGGGCATAAATACCCTAAAAGGTAAAATAGGGGGAAGGTGATGACGCTTCCTTGGGTTGAAAGTCCTAGAACACACTGTACAGGAATTGATTTGGTGAGGACTCGGGGCTTGATGTCCCCTCACCGGAACACCCTTGGAATGTTTATAGGGTGATCAAGTGCGCCCATTTGGGTTTCGATGAGTTGAGTGATACTCAATTTAACATGGATACCTAGGAACAATGATGATTGTTAATATTTGTATAAATGTGTAATTATGACACTTGGTAATGATTAACTACGGTATCCATAAGATGTGATCATAATAAACCTCATAATCTGGAATATGATGTAACTTACTAACCATGCAGATTTTAATGTGGTAATGATAGAGGTGAGTAATGGCTTTCTCTACTGAGCATAGTGTTGCTCATTCCCTTATGTTTATATCTTTTCAGGACTCACTAAATGTGAGGTGGCTACGAGAAATATAGTTGAGGAAGTGATGTAACTATATTACATTGGGACTGCTTCAATCGTTGAGAATGTTCTTCATGATAATGTAAGCATCAATTGTTACTTTCTGTGACTGTATTATAATGTGTTGAGGGTTAAAATGATGATGACAACAGTTTATATTATTAAATTTAAGGTGCTACATTAAAACTGTGGTTTATTTATCGTTTATATTTTTATTTTTGAGTTGAGAGTTTTCATTTAAGTCCCGGGCAAATTTTATTTTTAAGGTTTTACTTTTATTATTTATTTTTATTTTATCTCATTAAAAACTGTTAACCCCCACATAGGGGCGTTACAGAATTTTTGGTATCAGAGCCTAGGTTCGGTTAACCTAGGGAGTGTAGCACCACTTTAAAAAAATATATTTTTGAGATGGTTTTGAAGCTGAATTTTCAGTGTCATCATCAAAATGAACCTTCACATTGATTTATACAGTTTAGAAGGATGTAACATGGAAAGGCCATAGAATGAAAATATTAATAGTTATATGAGTACAATAATTATATAGAAGGAAAGTATTAATAGTTATGAGGGAATGATAATTATATGGAATGAGTTTATAAGTAGAATGCTTATGAGAGATTCGTATAATATTTGGATCTATAAGCATATCTAATTCGTATAAACGATGAGAAATTCGTGTAGATACAAGGATTTAATAGCCTTTTATTTTGTGAAAAACAATAAGAAATATAAGGCTTGATTTATTGATTTTAAAGTTTGGCATAGATGTGCCAAATTTTTCGTAATTGATTCAAACTTAAGTAATGATTATGTGTGGATTCGATGGAGCACATAAGTGTCAATAACTTTTCTTGAAAGTTCTATATATTTGAGGAATATGATATAAGTTGGGAATCATGGTATTGAATCTTGAGAGAGATAAATGTTAGACTTTTGGTCTGTTGAGACTGTGTAAAGTCTAGAATGCATGAATCTCAAAATTGGAATATTTCGTTACGTACATTGTATTTAAGTGTATCAGTGAATCTTTTGGTTACCTAAGATTTTGTTATATGAGGAAATTCGATATTGTATAAGTAGAATTGTGGGGATTATAGATGTTCTTAAGTAGTAACATCAAGTGTCTTTGTTCGTTGATATGGTCTACGTTGAAAGACGTAAATCGTATTGATTTCAAGGTTAGTCGCATTCTAAACCCTTGGTAGCAATGATGATGAATCCATTGATAGATGTTGAGTATTATGAATAACATATGGGTGTATGTATTGTTCAATAAGATTTTGATTAAAACAAAATTATTTGAGTTGTTGGAAGATTGTGTTGTTATGAAATGATTTTAAATATCATTCAGGAAGATCCTTGTTGTCGTAAAATTAGATTTGTTGTTTATAGTTAACTTTATCTATAGTGGACTTTGAATTGGGTTTAAGATTTATACAAATTGGTTTTCAATTTTATGTTTGTTATTTAACTCGTTCCAAATGTGTTAAGGCCCGAAACAACCTGACCATTTTCAACTTAGAACATTTGGGCCTAGTTCAAATCCTAAATCAGTTTGATTCACACTGTCTCTCCCACGTAGTCTCTATACATGTCATATACAGTGGTTTAATTATTGTTTACAAATACGTTTACTGTGCATAGGAGCTTATTTCTCCGAGTTCACTTTTTCTCTCTTAATTTGTTATTTTCTCTCTAAATCGCAAATCCTCTTCTTTTTCATTAAAAATTCTTCTTTTTCTCTAAAAGAAGAAGGAATTCTAGGATTCTGCAATTTACTATCTTAATTTTTCCTTTCTATTTACTCTTCTTTCATCTCATCATGGACCCAAAGTACCAACATCTGAGAAAGTATTTCCCATCACTCTCCCAAAAGATTCTCAGAAAGAAATACAAGGCTAGAATTACTCGGTTGTGGATTCTTATGCGTTTTGGTATCCCTTGTGATGTGAGAATGTTGATAGAGGGGAAAATCCGTCCGAGTGACTTTAGTCAAGATGTCGGTTTACCAGGAACGGGTACCAGTCGTAGTGCAATGAAAAGAAGAGCTCGTGCCATCGTGGTCACTTGTAACAAATGTGGAAGACAAAATTGTAACGGTAAATGTACTTCACCTGGTTATATGTCTACGAATAGAGAGGATAAAATAAGGTTTTGTAGGGATGGACTTTCAAAGGAGAACTTGGATAGCATCCATCCTCCTCTCCACAGTCACCCTAGTGGATATGTTCAAGGAGCTATTTTTAAACTCTGGCCTAAATTTTATACAGAAAGACAACGCCTCAGGAATATGGTATTTTTAGATCCTGTTTGCCAAGCCATAAGAAAACTGGATGGGGAATAAGTCATCGCTCTATAAAGGTTATTTAGTCTTTACTTATTTGAAGCAGTTTTAGCTGATGTTCAACAGTTTGTGTTTTTCTTTTACTCAGAATATTTGCTTTTGTGTTTGAAATAATTGTGATTATTAGATTGATACAGTAAGTGTTAATATCTTATTTAATTTATGATTTTCTTAAAAATATATATAATAAAATATATTATCTTATCAGACACGTTACATACGGTACAGTAATATGTTTGAATTTTGAAAAGCTTATCCAGATATTTCAAGATTTGTGTCTCAAATTTCAAAAGTTCTACAGTATTTGTCGTTTATATTAAATTTCTAGACTTGGTGTATATTTGTCAAAAAGTCTACAGTTGTGTCAAAAGGGTCTTCTGTCGAATTGTTCTCAATTGTCAAAAGTTATACAATTAGAGTCTAATCTTTTTCAAAAAGTGAATCAGATTTTCTGTAAACTATCAATCACCTTATCTTACTTTCTTATCCGCACAAGATTTTGTTTAAATCTTTGGATTACCTTTTCATTACCTACTCGTCTATCTCTTTAGCCCTTTTTGTATATTTCTCATCTTTAAAATCTCATGTAGAACCCGAAGTCTAAGTGGAGCAGACATTAAGCAACCACTTCTATAAACCAAATATGTCTACCTCCCAGTCCACGAAGAAAATAAAGAATGTCTGTGTCTTTTGTGGTTCCAGCTTTGGAAAAGATAAAGCTTATTTAGAAGCTGCAAATCACTTAGGGCAAGTCCTAGCACGCAAAAAGATTAACATAATCTATGGGGGTGGTAGTATAAAAATGATGGTAAATATGGCACTAGCAGCTAGGTCTAGCGACGCTACTGATGTAAGAATTTGGCCTCATATTCCAGTTGAAGGAAACCTTTGTAAGGAAGCCATAGGTAAGGGAGAAGGAGTCAGGAGTATCCCTAAAAATTTTAAAGACATAATCTATAATTCTGATGCTTTTATAGCATTACCTGGTGGTCTAGGTACTCTTGAGGAAATATTTATAGTTGCTTGTGGGCAATTGTTGGGCTTTTATTCCAAACCTTTGGGACTACTGAACGTAAAGGGTTTTTATGACGGTCTTTTGAAATTTCTAGATTACGCTGTGGAAGAAAACATCACTACAGAATCGGAGAGACAAATCTTTGTCACTGCTTCAACAGCTGAGGAATTGATAGATAAAATGCAAATCATACATCCAGAATCCGACACTGCAACATCCAAGCTTGAATGGGAAAGGGAAAGCCGGGAGCGGCCAATTGATTTGAATCTCCATCTGTAATCTTTTTGTTTTATCTTTGGCATGTAGGCATGTGTGTCCGTATTTCGTGTGTTACGAATAACCGTTTGCCTTGTATTCTGTGTTTCTTGTGGTACGTCGTTGTTAAATCTTTTAGATTCATTGAGCCTAATGCCGGGATGGCTGGATACGGAGTACTTGATGCTCTCGAAACGCATCCTTCTTAAGGTCCGATCTTTTGTTTATCGATGTTTTTGTATCCTCTAAGCATGCATGATATGGATAGCTGGTATACGGAGTGCCTTGTACTCTCGAAACGTATCCGCATCATGTTTGTAATGTGTAATATTCTGTTAATATTATGTGGAAGTACCAAAGTCAGTTATGGGGATATTCCATATGAAATATGAGTATATTATTTGGGTTGAATGTTTGTGTCATGAGGATAGCTGTTTAATGAAAAATATGTCGGGTATGTTTGCAACTCTGAGATTCCGTTTAATATCTCTATGAGTAAGTTTAATGTATAGTTTTGAATAAAAGTGTTTGTGATATATGTTTTATGATTATGTTTTAGTTTATTAGTTGAGGTATGAAATCAAATATATTTGACTTTTTCTTACTCAAAAAGGAAAAGGAACCTAAAGATGAAGTATATAAAATTTCTCTGGCAATCTCCTTAAATGTGATTGTAAATCACAGTCCATGGACAATGAAGGACTGGAATCATGGTATGGTCAATATGTATGCCTAATCAGATTCTTAGACTATTATACGGTGTTACAAGTTAAAACTTGTCAGAAATACTCTTATTGAGGGATTTAGGAGTAAGATTTATTATGCAAGTAAATAAGTGGAAATACGATAACTTAAATTTGGAAGATAAACAACATTAACGGTTTAGACTCGGAATTGGAATCATAATTTTTACTAGTATTACTAAAATTGGAATTTCGAGGACGAAATTTCTTTAAGGGGGTAGAGCTGTGACACCCGTTATTCTCCTAAGGGTATTTAGGTAATTAGATTAATTACCTAGTATATATATAAAAAAAAATCAGAAAATCTCTCATAATTCGAAACTCTCTCTCTCTACTTTCTCTCTCTAAAAATTCTCTCTCTCTCTCCTCAAAGATCGTCTGAGATTTCGGCATCCTTTTTCGACACCTCCCGCACCAATGGAAAGCTCTCGACGAGCTGAGTCCAACAAGGTGCCGCGCCGCCCAAAACGCCGCCGGAGGAGACCACACGCGCCGCCCAAAGTGGCGGCAAAACCCATTTCTTTCCGACGAGATATCTTCGCCGTCCGACGTCCGATCGACGTGATTCTTGTTCCTACACGACCACCGTGATGAGAGGAACAAAACCCACCCTTGGTGGCAGCTCAACAACCGCCGGATTGCTCCGCTCGCCTATTGCCGCCGTGCACCGCCGCCCCCATGGTGGAACTCCGCCTTGCCGGAGGAGGTGACTGACACCACCCCTCCCAATGAGTTCAAAGGATCAAGGGGAGTAAAACCCCTCGATCAATTGCACGGGAGGAGCCAGTTTCACCGGAGAACGGCCAACGCCGCCGTCAACCGCCGCGGGAGTCTCCGTTTTGGCTCTTCCCAGCCACGTTTCTTCAAATTGGATGAGGGGAAATGCTCATAGGAGGATGGGTAGCAAAAGCCCTCAGCCAATTTCAGGTTTCCATCGTCGGAGAATCAAGATCGGAGCTCATCCATTTCTACCGACGTTGTACTTCACGACCCGCTATGTTAGAGGCAGAATTGGGTGAAATTGACCCCGCCATTGGACTCAGAAGGGTCGATTTAGGGGGGGGTAGGCCCGAGCCCAGCTGCCAACGGACCCCGATTGACGCCGGTCAACGACGGTCAAAGTCGGTCAACGGCCGGTCAACGCCGGTCAACGGCCGGTCAAAGGCCAAAATGGGATTTTGTGATCCGGACCTCCGATCGAAGATCCGAGACCGCCTCCTGACTCGTTTCGATGCTCTGGATGCAATGGTGACCTCCGTTCGAGCAAATTCCACTCCGATAAAAATCATCCGGTATCGACTGCACGCGAATCGAGGCGATTCAAACAGCAGTATCGGAGTCCAGAATGACGTTTTCAAGAATGTATGATCTCCAGGAAGCATTCCTAGCCATTCATAGTCGCTCGAGGAGCACTACAGAGGATGCTTCGTAGATACAGCGAGATACAACTGGATCTGTTTTGCTTGGAGTTCAAGATCAAGGGAGTATGGAGCTAACGTTAATTGAATCCAGGATTAAGAGACTGTTGATAAGCTTGAAAGGTAGGGATTCTCTTACTCATCTTTTGTGAGGTTTTTATAGAATTAAAATTGATTGTTTTGCTGCAATATATATATATCTATGTTGAACTGATATTATATGTGTATCACATATGAAACTATGACATGGACTCGTCTTGTATTGTACGGCGAGGAACATAATGAATTGACACATGTTATAAATTGAGAAGCATGGTTAGGAAAATTAACTCTATTAATAATGATTTAATATAGAGAAATTGTGAGACATGAAAAGGGCGACGGTTACGTCCTTGGGCATAAATACCCTAAAAGGTAAAATAGGGGGAAGGTGATGACGCTTCCTTGGGTTGAAAGTCCCAGAACACACTGTACAGGAATTGATTTGGTGAGGACTCGGGGCTTGATGTCCCCTCACCGGAACACCCTTGGAATGTTTATAGGGTGATCAAGTGCGCCCATTTGGGTTTCGATGAGTTGAGTGATACTCAATTTAACATGGATACCTAGAAACAATGATGATTGTTAATATTTGTATAAATGTATAATTATGACACTTGGTAATGATTAACTACGGTATCCATAAGATGTGATCATAATAAACCTCATAATCTGGAATATGATGTAACTTACTAACCATGCAGATTTTAATGTGGTAATGATAGAGGTGAGTAATGGCTTTCTCTACTGAGCATAGTGTTGCTCATTCCCTTATGTTTATATCTTTTCAGGACTCACTAAATGTGAGGTGGCTACGAGAAATATAGTTGAGGAAGTGATGTAACTATATTACATTGGGACTGCTTCAATCGTTGAGAATGTTCTTCATGATAATGTAAGCATCAATTGTTACTTTCTGTGACTGTATTATAATATGTTGAGGGTTAAAATGATGATGACAACAGTTTATATTATTAAATTTAAGGTGTTACATTAAAACTGTGGTTTATTTATCGTTTATATTTTTATTTTTGAGTTGAGAGTTTTCATTTAAGTCCCGGGCAAATTTTATTTTTAAGGTTTTACTTTTATTATTTATTTTTATTTTATCTCATTAAAAACTGTTAACCCCCACATAGGGGCGTTACAACCTAATATGCAAAACAAATGACCCCCATCAGTTGTTACTTTTTTGTCTAGGGATAGTGTAATATAAGGGCCTGTTTGTTTTGCATATTCAGATAACTCTTTGGATTCAAATATTTAGAATTCTTTGTATACATGTTTGTTTCCCTCCAAATTCAAATCAAATAGATCCTTTAAATCCAAATTTTTAAAGTTCTACCCCTTTAAACTTTTTGGACTCGGATATGTTTGCTACAGTAAAAGTTAAAATTCTTTCTTATATTTAAGAAAAAAATTCATAACTTCTTTATTTGATATCCGATTGAGACGATTCTTCTTTTATTACGTTCTTAATGAAGAAAAGAATAAATCAAAATATATATTGCATATGTTTTAGAATTATGAACGTTAAGTTTTGGTTAGATTTATTAATAAATAAAAAAAATTTCACTATCGATCGAAATATAAATTCTAATTTTATTCTCTATTCAAATTTATACTTTAAATATACATCTAAACAACAATTTGGATAACAATTTATATCTTACAACTCAAATCAAAATAATCCAAATCAATACAATTTGAATTGATTTATCAAACGGACCTAAAGAGCTTTTAATTTTCTCTCTTTCTTTTGTTTTTTTCTTTCTTCTAATAATGGCCCCCAGATTATTTATTAAAAAAACGGAAAATAGCAAATAAATATGTTAACATTAAAAAAGAAAAAAGAAAAAACAATTAATAAATCAATTTCCTTTTCTTTCTGGTGAGCGTGAGAGGGAAGCAGACACGAATGCTCCTCCTTAGATTGCGCGGTACGTAACAAACTTGGCTTCAAAACCAGATTAGGTTTCTTAAAAAATTAACGAATGAAGTTGTCGAACTCCAGTTCCTTGTTCACCAAAACCACCAACATTCTTCTTCACTTTCAGCCAACGACAACAAGAACAACCTCAGAGCTTGGTTCAACAAGTATGTGGACAGCACCGACGTTTCCAACTGGAACTACGTCATTGCTGGCTTTGATGGACGCGTATGCAAAGACTCTGTGTAGAAAGGCGTTTGATGAAATGGCTGAAGAGGACGTAGTTTCTTGGACTCGATGATTGCAGTGTATGCGCAGAGTGGATTGTCCACAGCTATGAGATGGTGAAGGATGGATATGTCAGCTTTAATGCCCTGACATTGTCTTGTAAATGCTATAAAACAATTCTAATATGCCAAAAACTATATGCATATTAATAATTAAAACGGAAGCGTGTAAATTAAGTTTATCTCCAGCCATTACCTTCTCATTGTATAATTTAACGGTGTCCTTTGGCTGTAAGTGTGACTGCCTCCCTTGGATGCTTCTATCACATAAAAAACTCAATAAGATGGTGTATATAAACTGAGTGTTTGTGATAGGGACCCAATCTTATGTTCAACACAAAAACGTGAATTGTTTCCTTTGTCTTCTCTACTTTTACAAATCCTCCATCAAGAATTTAAATAGCATCCAGAAAATTCAGTTACCAGAAGATGAAAATTGTAGTTTAATTAGAAATGAATATGAGACTATTTATGTAAACCGTTACACAAATAAATTGGTTTCAATTTTGAAACCGTTGCAATAAAAAACTGTTACATGTCTGCCTTGCTATTAGCCTGTGCACATTGAAAATATGCACACACAATCAGGCAACCCAATTTTCCTTGCCATGGGAATAATTTTGCCTTCCATTTCAGAAAACTAGCGTATAAAAGCCCAGAACTGCCTTCCTTGGCCCAGAGCGCTAGAAATGCTTTTCAGAGGCATGCATTAAGCCAAATTTTGGATATATATATATATATATAACTTTCTGTCTCTCTCCCTTTATCCCCATCCCCCTCTTTCAAATGTACCAAACTTTTAACCAGGAATAATTCACATTAAAAAAGTTAAAAATCTTTTAAAAAAATTCTCAATTTTTCTTTTTTTTTTTGTTTGCTATAAAAATTATCACTTATAGAGTAATGTAGTTGACTTGTGGTTTATTTGGAGTTTTAGGTTTGAAATAATGAGTATACTTACAAGTCACATTTGAGACATATAATGAAACCTTTTTAAAATATTTTATAAATATTTTTTGACTGGGGGCAAAAGTTGAATCGGGCCCTAATGTTTTTTTTTTTTTCTCCTCAATTTCCCACAATCCACACGTTCATTCCTCTGCTTGCAGGTCCGAAAAATGGGACCGGAAGAAAATGTGGTGGTTAATACAGCTCTGATTAACATGTGTTGCAAATGTGGGAAAGTGGACATAGCAAGAAAAGCATTTGATTGCATGAAGGAGAAGAATGCTTCTAACACCCCTATGCGGGGTTAGCAGTTTTGAATAAATAAAAATAATTTTAAATTTCATATTATTTAAATCAATTAGACAATGCCCATGGGTCTTTAAACAACAAGAAAAATAAAAATAAACGTTTTAAATACAAACCACAGTTTTTAGTGTATAACCAAATATATATATTACAGTCATCATTACCATAGTACAATTCCCAAATAACTTAACACAGCCATCATAAAAAAAAAAAAAATACAACTCTTACATGTTGTAGATAAGTTACAAATAAACAAAGTCTTCTAACACCAAAACAACAGGGTTGTTTTTGCCTATTCCTCTTCAGATATGTTGCACTGAGTTCCACTTGAGAGATGAAGATATGATAGGGATGAGCATCGACATGCCGAGTAGGGAAATCATGACTCACCTTATGGTTTATCTATTACCACATTAAAACTGTATGGTTAGTAAGTTACATCATATTCCAGATTATGAGGTTTATTATGATCACATCTTGTGGATACCATAATTAATCATTACCAAGTTTCATAATTACACATTTATACAAATATTACAAATCATCATTGTTCCTAGGTATCCATATTAAATAGAGTATCACTCAACTCATCGAAACTCAAATGGGCGCGCTTGATCACCCTGTAAACATTCCAAGGGTGTTCCGGTGAGGGGACATCAAGCCCCGAGTCCTCACCAAATCGATTCCTGTACAGTGCATTCTGGGATTTTCAACCCAAGGAAGCGTCACCACCTTCCCCCTATTTTACCTTTTAGGGTATTCATGCCTAAGAACGTAACCGCCGCCCTTTTTACATCTCACTATTCCTTTGTATTCATTTTTTTTTAATTTATAGAGTCAATTTCCTAATCATGCTTCTCAATTTATAACATATGTCAAATCATTATATTCATCGCTATACAATATACATATTTTACAACATAAAACAACCAAATTTAATTTACCAAAAACCTCACAAAAGATGAGTAATAGAATCCCTACCTTCAAAGCTTAATAACAAACTTTTAATCTCGGAATTAATTAACGTTAGCTCCACACATCTTTGACCATAAGGCATGCATAAGGACAATTAAAACTAAAGCACAACTTATAATCACGTTCATAAGTGAATTATGTGAAACCCGTCTACTAGTGCCATTAAAGTATTTTTATGCAATTGTTCTTTAAATACCAAGTAAACAATTTTTATCTTAAACACAATATAAAATACATACAAGTAATTTATATGTTTTAGTCTCTAATAAGAATTCATAAATCATTTAGGATAGTATTGGAAAGGTTGTAAGACATTAAGAGACTATAGGTGCGCAAAGTTGGGTTTTTGGTTCAAGTTAATAGCTGGTATACCATGGCAACTTGGTGGTATACTTTTGCAAAAAGGCGGGTTCACTATCTACAATCAACACACGGGTTAACAGGTGATTTACTTAAGGTAGACGGGTGGTTTATTTCCGCTGGTAGGTTTACTAGTTTCTAATCCAAAAATTAAAAAATTCATAGAAATTAAAATACAACTCCGATTTAGGCTCATGATAGCTCGTTGGAAAGCTTAGGATGTCTACTTTTTAAATATGCAAACCAATTTACAAAATTCATTTTCATTTAACTCCAAAATTTTAAGAAATAGCCACTGCCCATAGAGGTATTATAAAGTTTATGGGATGTCACATTTTTCTTTAACCTAAAGCATATTATCCTTGTTTAAAATCTCAAAACCATTCCAAAATATGCAACATGCATTATATAATCACAATAAACATATTCTCATGAGTTTTACACCAAAATCATTATCAAATTATATCTCTAGCCTTTCTTGTAAATAATGATGAAAACATGCTTAAGTTTGCTCTTGAAGATCAAAAGATTAGAACATCAATCTTAAAGTTATGGAAACCGATTTTAAACATTCCTAGCATGTTTCTAACATTGTTATCAAACCAAAATAAAAGTTGGTTGTGGGTTGTAACTCAAGACTCAAGTTTTTGTTCATAAATGCTCAAGGATGCATGTTAACATAACTAGAAATTTGCATGAATTTTGAACACGAAAATTATGCATTAAACATGGAGAAAACACATATTAAAAACTAAGTTTAGATTAAAGAAAACCTACCTCAAAACTCCTTTGAAAAGCACCAAAGTTCGGGTTAAAAATCAAGCTTGAATTAACTCTAAAACCGCCTCGACCATGGTTGGGAATTATAATTGTCTTGGCCACAAAGAGAGCTTTGTGCTCTATGTCTTTAGTTAGAATTTGAAGTGAGAAAGGGAGAGAACGAGAAACTAGAGAAGAAGGTGGTGATGGTTAAATAAAAAGATATCAAAATACTTGAGAGGAATGAGAAGTTTACGGGGAAAGTTGTAAGAAGAAACAAAAGAGCATTAAAAGAAAATAGCATTATGTCTCCCATTGAGACTTTTAGCAAATAATGCCAACATAATTGAGTGGACAATTGGAGTGAATTATGGAAGAATATGAGGAAATAATTAAATAGGTGGTTGAGAAAATATCTCCATGTCTTCTATTAATTGAGGGAAAATAATTCAATGTCTCCTTCGGAGACCTTTAGCAAAATGAGAAGAAGACTACATAATAGAGTATTAATTTAGGGAGACAAGATTGATAGAAGTGAGTATTGGTAAATTTTGAATGTTTCTCAAGAAGACTTGGTAAGAAAATACTAAAGTGATATATTTTTTTTAATGATCATAGACAACTTAGTAATTTTAAATAGTCATATTTTATTCATTAAATTTTACAAAATCATGCCCGTTAAAAATACGGGTATTACAATGCTAAATCATGGACTGCCATGGTTGCTGGCTATGGACGGCCGTGCAAGAGAAGCTTTGGAAGTCTTCCACAAGATGGTTAGATACGGGGCCAAACCGAATTACGTAACCTTTGTATTAGTTCTTGCTGCTTGCAGTCACGCTGGTCTACAAAAAGAAGGGTGGCATTGATTTAATTCTATGAAGCATGAATTCGGCATGGAGCCTGGGGTCGAGCACTATGGCTGCATGGTTGATCTTCTTGGCCGTGCTGGTTATCTAAACATGGCTTACAATTTGATAAAGGAAATGAAAATCAGCCCTGATTTTGTAGTGTGGGATTCCCTGCTTGGAGCTTGTAGGATACACAAGAATGTGGAGCTTGCTGGGATTTCTGCTAGAAAATTGTTCGAGCTAGATCCGAGTAATTGTGGGTACTATGTCTTGCTCTCACATATATATGCCGATGCTGGTCAGTGGGAAGATGTTGAGAGGATGAGAGGACTCATGAAGAATCATGGGCTCGTTAAACCACCGGGGTTCAATCCAGTTGGACTAAAAAGCATGTTTCATATAGTTTTGGTTGGAGATAGAGAGCATCCTCAACATGAGAGGATCTATAACTATTTAGAAGAACTAACTCTGAAGTTGCAAGATTTTGGCTACACACCAAATATGACATCAATTATTCATGATGTCGATGAGGAAGAGAAGGAGATGACCCGGCGGATTCATAGCGAGAAGCTGGTTGTTGTGTTTGGAATCTCAAATTCTGCTCCTGGTTCAACAATCTAGATCATCAAGAATTTGAGGGTCTGAGGCGACTGTCACACTGTACTTAAGTTGATATTGAAAGTTATTGATCAAAGAATTGTGGTACGAGATTTGAAAAGATTCCACCATTTTAAAGGTGGCCTGTGTTCTTGTGGACATTATTGGTGATGTCTTTGTGGAAAAGAAAATTAAACACCAAGGATCAAAGCTGAATTTATTGACAGGTTAGTAATACGAGGATTATGACAAATTGTGAGGTCAAATGAATGCGTGTGGACAAGAAGGAATCATTTTCACTATTGGACTGATGCCATTGTTGTGTCATGTTGAATAAACAGATTACCATTTTTGTAATTCCATACCTTTAAATCTTTATTACATGATAACATTGGTGTTTAGGAGACTAATTGAAACACTTGTACGGGACAATTTTAGTATCACATTGTATTATTTTGATCAATTATGTTTCTATGCAGATTTAGTCGTTTTTTGGTTAAGTTGATTGGGTCACAATTGGTTGAATTTTAATGTGATTTCACTTAGTTTTCTCGGTTAATTTGGTTGGATCAGTTATTTTGTATAACCCTACTTCCTAAAGTAAAAAAAAGTTCTTTTTAAGCAATGAAATAAGTTGTTCTTTGTTTTCTTAGTGGGGTCTTGGGAGTTAAAAAAAGAAAAGTGAAATAAAATTGATGAGAAAAAGTGTGTTTAAAATGCTAGCTTGGGTTTGCAAGTTTAACTGGAAGAGCATGGAAATTGATTTTCCTAATGTTAGTGGAAGGAATATGCCAATATGGTTCCCGCTAGCTGGTCTTTAATTCCTTTTCCCCCAACTACAAATGCCATTGACCCCATTCAAATTACGTGACTAAGCATGCGCCAATTTCCTACCAAAGATGGACCTCACCTTTCAATCTGTTTACTTAAAAAGTTGTTAAAAACAAAGTCCACTACATAAAACAAAGAATTTTCTCCACTTTCTTACTTGAAGGATTTTCTCCTACGGTGTATTTGAGGTTATTAGTTTGAATCAATTAATTTGAATTAATTGGCTAAAAACACGGTAAGATGAGAGTTTACATTATAACATAATTTTATTTTGATATTATAACATGTAAAAATTTTACAATATAACAACCAAAAGTTATAGTTAAAACTAATTTTATTATAGAAATATTTTTAAAATAGTGGCATGGTATAATTTACTTTTTCAAGAATAATTGCATCATTTTAAATAGAAGCATAAACAAATTCGGCTTGTTTGGGTAGAGTTTTCTAGAATTTTTATAATATTCTGTCAATTTTACATATATTTTTATTTTAATATAATTTTAATTGAATCTAATGTTTAAGAAAAAATGCATTACACCTCCTATAGTAGAAAGAACATATTTTGATAGGCTATTTAACTTTTGAATTGGTCTCGTTGCTTCTTCTCTGGTAAAAGTTCTTCTAAAGCACAACAAATTTTGAAACATTTTTTTGAACTAATCACAAACTTACTTATGCCCAAGTTTATGTAAGAAACGCGACAACAAAAGCTAGTGGCAGTCAACGACGAGTGACAAAATCGTAATTTAGGGGGAAACACAGGCTGACCTTTTGACTAGGTCACATCATATCGACGTATATAATGCAAGGTGGGGCAAAAGAAAAATAAGGAAAAACAAAAACGCGGGTTCTGAAACAAAGCAGCGTTTGGCAGCGAGGGCTTGGGGAGAGAAGAAGATCGAAAAACCTCTCTCTCTCTACTCATCGTCTTCTTCCTCTGTAAACCTCCTCCATCTTTCTCTCTCTCTGCCATGGCGCTCTCCGATAAACCCTCGCGTAACAGTCTGATCCCCAATTTCCTCTACTCGTCCACCTCCGCCAGGATCCTCGCTCTCGACAAAATCCTCCACGCCAGCCCTACCGCCGTCACCGCCTCACCCGATGTCGAGCCGATCGCTCCGAGGAAAAACTTCGTCGTCGCTTCTCCGGCCGAGCCTGGCATGAAGATCGAGATGTACTCGCCGGCCTTCTACGCTGCCTGTACGGCCGGAGGAATCCTTAGCTGTGGTCTCACTCACATGGCCGTCACTCCTCTTGACCTCGTCAAGTGCAATATGCAGGTCCGTTTTCCTCAGATCTGTTGCTTTTTTCCATTTCTTCTTTTGAATTCTGATATTTTCTCTTTGTTTGTTTGTTGTTGTTGATGTTAGATTTCTTTCTAGATTAGATCTATGATATATATATTTGTTGTTTTTGCGTCTCGTTAATGAAACATGTAAGACCGTTTACTGAATTCTCAATTTATGTTGGTTGGATCTGCGATTTATTCTTTTCCCATGCTATATGGAATTAAAAATTCGCTTCCAGTGTTGTATGTTTTAGCATTTCGTTTATGATCTGGAGCTTTTTACACTTGGTCAGTTTTCGATGCTTAATTAGTTTAGTGGATTCTTTCTTCTTGATGGATTTTGGATGCTGAATATTCTTGATAACTTTGTTTTCGGTGCGTACAGTTTGAGTACCGATAAAACTTAACCTAGCAGGATCGGTTTATCTCTTTCTTGAATTTGAATATAACTAATTAGGTGAGGGATTTGCTATCCATTTCAGATCTATGATTACTATCCGAGTTTGGTTATTTTCTCATTAAATGAGGATCGGTGCTGATTTAGTGTTAATTCAATTTATATTACAGTAAGTTAAAAGTTATTATCTTATTTCAGATTTTCTTGCTTGTGCTGCTACTTTTTTTCTTGTTCAATTGTACTTTCATTTTGTTAGTTGAATTCTATATTACGACACGAGATTTTGAGCTCACAGAGATGTAATATGTAGAATAGAAGAGTCCTTGGATAAAACTTAAATCAACTAATGAACTTTCTCCAGCGTTTAGGGTTTTGGGGAACTTGAATCATTTTAAAATTTCTCTCTCTCTATTCAGTTCTTCGTGTTACGTAAATCATTCATTTTTATTTCATGTATCACACGCTTGTGATATCTGATGTAGACTTCTTGCTTATACAATAATGTTGTGAATTGACATTCTAATTCATCTATTCTATCAGATTGACCCCACAAAGTACAAAAGTATCTCATCTGGATTCGGAGTTCTACTCAAGGAGCAGGGTGCCAGAGGCTTCTTCAGAGGATGGGTGCCAACCCTACTTGGTTACAGTGCCCAGGGTGCTTGCAAGTTTGGATTCTATGAGTTCTTCAAGAAGTACTACTCTGACATTGCTGGGCCAGAGTTTGCTGCCAAGTACAAGACTTTGATTTACCTTGCTGGCTCTGCATCTGCGGAGGTGATAGCAGATGTTGCACTGTGCCCATTTGAGGCAGTGAAGGTCCGGGTTCAAACTCAACCTGGATTTGCTCGTGGTTTATCAGATGGGCTGCCCAAGTTTGTCAAATCTGAAGGCACTCTTGGGTATGTTTACTACGCGAAAGCTATATGGTTACTTAATATTATATGTGCTACTGCTTGTTTAGGAAGTACATCTAAACAATTGAGCTTTCCAGGTTGTACAAGGGTCTTGTTCCACTCTGGGGTCGTCAAATACCTTGTAAGTTGTTGATTGAAACTGTTAGTATTTTCTGGATTAATGTCTTTGGCTTGTGCTTCTTAATAATCAATGGTGTGCAAATGATATTGGGTTTCACCCTTCTATCTAGTTTTGTGCGTGTTTGTCCATCAAAGTCCTATGAAACTATGTGTGCTGGATGCATATTTTTACATTTTCAGAATCTACTAGCTGCACTGGACACCACACTTTGAGTTATCTTTTCATTACTTTTGAGTTATCTTTTGTATGAAACTATGACACCATGCTCCTTCTTGTAGACACTATGATGAAGTTCGCTTCGTTTGAGACTATTGTGGAACTTATCTATAAGTACAGCATCCCAACACCAAAAGACCAGTGCAGCAAATCTCTCCAACTTGGTATCAGTTTTGCTGGTGGTTACATAGCTGGAGTGTTCTGTGCTATTGTGTCTCATCCAGCCGACAATCTTGTTTCATTCCTTAACAACGCCAAAGGGGCAACTGTTGGTGATGTGAGTACAATGTTCGTTATAGTTCTTGACTTTTCTTAGTTCTTGACTTTTCTTTACCTGGATCTATTTGCACCATCTTTATATCAGTTTTGATTCAACTGATTGACCCGTGTGCGTTTTTTTGTACAGGCGGTAAAGAAGCTCGGTTTGTGGGGTCTCTTCACTCGTGGACTTCCTCTACGTATTGTCATGATTGGAACTCTTACCGGAGCTCAATGGGGTATCTATGATGCATTCAAAGTTTTTGTGGGACTGTAAGTTTTCCTAGTTCAGCCTTAAAGCTTTGTTGATTTTGATTGGATGACTTCAATTTGCTTATCAGATTCTGGGATATTTGGTAATAATCTGCAGGCCAACAACCGGTGGTGTTGCTCCAGCTGCCACCACTGCTGCTACTGAGGTTGCAAAGGTGTAAGATGATTTAACGGTCAGAATCATGGCGGTTTTTATTATTTTGTTTATGAAAACTGAGAAAACGTGGTCGTCATCATAGTGATGAAATAAACGTGATAGGGTTGCTGAAGCTGCTTGAAGCTACTGTTACTGGAGAGTATCTTTTGCATTGGGAGTTTGTCTCCAATTTTTCCATTTTGACTATTTACCTTTTCTTTTGCTTTCTTTTAGAGGGGGTGGTTTTGTTCTCATCCTCGCGAAAGAACTTTCTAATTAGGTCAGACATGGTTTGAAATTTGAATTTCAGGATTATTTTGCCCCCCGTTAGTGTTAGGATTAGGCAACAAAAAAAATAATGCTGCATATGGATTACGGGGCATCTACAATTGCTATTTAAAGAATTCTGGGCATGGGATCTATGCCTGTCTATTTTATTTTAAATTCATTTTACATTTCTTATTATTGCATTGAACCCCTTTTTATGGGCAATCGTGAGGTTTTTCGTGTTTTCGATGCTGAGATTTGAATTAAAGCTCTCTTTAGATTCAGATGCCATAATATCTGAAATTTTAGTGATCAAAATCAGCATAACTGAATTTGATTGCATTTTGTACTGAAATATTGGTGCATGATAATTCGTAATCCCGACGAGCATTCTTTTGTTTCATGTTGATCTTAAGCGAAAATTATCAAAGCGTTATTGGTGAAACATGTTTTATCACTATTATTACAAAATTGCTCAAAATAACTATATTCGAAGCATATTTATGAAATATAATTTTATTAGTATTATTAAAAAAATTCTATTAAAAAAGTATTTTAAAAGAATTTTTTTTTGGAGAATTTTGTGGTACCCATTTGGTTATGTTTTCACTTTTTATAACCATTTTTCCGCGTTTCTGGCGTTGATTGAAAACGAATCCTAAATAACATTCGGTATGCTTTTTCAAACGCGGATCATATAGTTTCGAAAGGGTTTCATTTTTTTTTCCTATGTTAAAGAAAAAATCTGTCATTTTTTTTCCATTTTTATATATTCAAGGCTTGTGATTATTGCAACATTAAATATTTAATATTGATTATTAAGTATCAAAATTAGCAATAATAAATACAGTCATTACCATTACTATATAATTGATATACTAATTATTATTAATTAATAAATAATTGATACAAATTAATAAACTAAGCAACACTAGTTAATTATTTCGTGTACTTGACTCATTTTTAGAATCATAACCAAATTGAATCACTTTTTTCTTACTCCTAATAATCTCTAAAACACAAACGCAATTTTGGAAATAGTTCTAGTACATTATCAAAATATTCTTATTTTCATTTGTAAACCTAAACCAATAATTTTGAAAAAACTCCTAAACAGATCTTAGATCATTTAAACACATTTAAATTATAATAATACGACAAATAGTGGAACCTAATAAAAATGTAATAGTTCAAAACCATATTTATTATTGAGTTTTTTTCCCCTACCCTATTAAAATTTTCACGAATTATAAAACTACATAAATTGTACGGATTTATCCTAACAATAATACAAAGGGCACGAAAAGAATCTTTGTAATCGTCCAAACAAATCCAATGTCCTCTAAATCCATGCATAAATATAGAAGTACGGCGATAACTTAAGCTCTAAACCTTCGTATAAATGTCGCTGGTCGAGACACGGAATAAATCTTATATAACAAGATAGATACCCACGAATTTCATCTCTTATATTCGATTAAACCCCTCACAAATCCCCAAGCTGCAATTTATAAATAAACAATTAATGCTAATATACAGTGATTCAAATCCCGCCCACATTTTATTCTTAGAGGAATCCGCAGGTCCAGGCTTTTTCTTTATCAAAATGGACAAGAAACTGTAACCGGGGTCCCATTAAACAAGATTAATTGTGAAGGAAACATACGGATAGGCATCGGCATCACCTGCTAAACCAACTATTCCTCCACCTGCCTCGTCTTCGGTTTTCCAGAACGAGCTGTACCCAAAACATCAAACGTAACAATATGAGTAACTACTATACACGATATCCAACACTCAATGCTGGGTTATGAATTGAGATATATAAATGAACACACTCGAGCCACATCAAAAACACACGCAAAAGAGGGAGGAAACAAAGCTGAAAACAAATAAGAGCACATGCTATTTGTCACCATCAGTGATGCATCATCACATGTGCGGTAGTAGAATATAACTCCTTTTTTCACATAATAAAAAGTAGGATCAATCTCACATGTGCCCCCAAATTTTAGGATCATTCTGAATTTTCCCTACGAACTTTAAAATTTCTCACTTCACCCTCCAAATTTTAAATTAGTCTCACTTAGCCCCTTATGTTAGAATTTCCGACCCCGTGACTACACTTAACCCCTCTTTCCATCTGTTTTTAACCGAAATTCTAACAATAAGGGTCGAGTCTAATTCAAAATTTGGGAGGTAAAATGGGAGCTCATAAAGTTCAGGAGCATGAGTGAGATTACTAAGTCCTACACTATCACGTGAAGGTGTTGATGCACTAGCACATGTGATGATTGCATCACCAATGGAGATAAACAACATATTTCCTAATAAGTCAATCTCTAGACTAGCGAATCTTTGGGAAATGTGCACCAATCCTACTGGCAATAGAGGGAATAACACTAGGAAATCCAATAAGCAGAACTAATCCTTGTATTAGCTTGATGAACAAGTCTTTATTGAAGTAGGGGCTAACCATAAATCATAACAATGAAAGAAGCTTAAAGACTTGCCTGTTTGCACTGTCACACAACCCTTCAAGGATTGAGCGTACTTTCTTCTCACTTTTCACAGATGGAGCTAAAACGCACGACTGAAAATCATTTCAATACCCAGCAGTTAGTCAAAGCGGAACTCCTTGCTAAGAAATGGTGACTGAAAAAGTAGAGTACTTGCCAAGAAAGATGGTGGCAAACCATATCTCAGAATGCTCTCTGCAAAGACACGTACAGCACAGAAGTGCATCCAGGAGCTAAAAACCTATACACAAGAAACCAAATAAAACTACAATTTCAGCTATAAGAAAGTGTGCAGAGACAGCGATCATATAGCATTATTTGATTTGATAAAGATAGAACAAGAAACAACAATAACAAGTTGCAATTTGAGATCTTGCATACATAATATATATAAGACTAGCAATAGAAGTGCAACAGGAGCTGAAATCTTATAGGTAAGAATAAGAAATTCAACAAAAACGTGAAAGAAAATACAATGGCAGCAATAAGTCATGTCCGTGGAACTATAGATATTAAAGCATAGTGGGGATATCTTAAAAATAGAAACAGGCAACAGCAACCACAACAGAAGGTTCAAATCAAAAGGGAAATGGGTGATTTTTCCTTATAATGTGGTTGCTACACGAATGCTACTTAGAGAAAATAATTAGGGGCATCCTAAATATAAGCATGCCAAAAAATTCATTTTCGTTTCTGTGTTCTAGAGGTAAAACAACACGAAGTTTCGGACTGAATTGACGATGATCCATTGTAATAGAACATTTTCTTCATGATTTTATACTTCCTTTACATAGCTCGGCTCCAAGCTTTCACAGAGGAGAAAAATATACCTCGCCATAACTGGTATAGCACCACTGTAAAAGAGAGCTTCTCAAACTATCTTGGTCGTGCGTCAATTTTTCTAACTCCTGCTTTCGACTCTCTTGCGCTTCTGGACTATATTCAAAGTCACGAATCTGAACCCGGATGATAAACAAAACAAAATCTTAGTTCTATTACTACACGTAGATTAGCGAAATATTCATGTATTTCAAACTACAGAAGTGTGATCTCAGTCAATATATGTAGCAAAGAGGCCAAGTTCTATTTTTTGTACTAAAAGAAAATGAAGTGTTTTAAATAAACTCTCTGTACACATAGATCAGTATGGTTTATGGGACACATATTTCGAACCAATACAGAAGTATGATCTCCGCCAACATGTCTACATAACAGATAAGTCATAAATAGAGATGAGACAGCTCATCTTTTGTACCAAGAAAAAAAAAAAAAAAACCAAATGCAGTGTCCAAAATAAACTCACTTGGAACCCTTTTTCACGTGCACTTGTTCTAAAATTGTCTGCCACACGTTTGAAAAGTGTCACAGTGTAAAGAGCATACTCATTATCTTCATACAATTTCTTTGTAGACCTGGGAACCTGGAAAAACCCTATCATGAGTGATAAGTTAAGAATAATAAGGCCATGTAAAACGAAAAAGAGCTTATAAGAGAATTATTAATTTAGAGAACCATCAAGAAGATGAATAGTTCATACATGGAAAATGTGGCAACTGCCAACAACATAGCATTTTTTCTTATCAAAAATAACATAGCATTTTCAAATCTCCAATAAGCATACAACAATAGCATCTTAATTCAGTGAACTATCAAGAAGACGAATAGTTAACGTATGGAACATGTGGCAACTACCAACAACATAGCCTTTTCAAATCTCCAGTATGCGTACAACACTAGCCCCTGGAATTTGTGAGAATGATAAGATAAAATTTACCACATAGCTAGTCAACGTCTCATAGCTTGACAGCCAATCTTTCTGAGAGTACTTAGGAACAACTGCAAGCAATGTCACCAGATGCTCTGAGGTAATGATATCCTCCGGTTTTACTAGATTGGAAAGATCACGGACCGCTAAGCTGAAATGGGCCAGGAGGCAGGTCAGCAAGAATATACAATAAAAAGAGCCCGCAAAAAGTCTTGAATAACATTAATACCTTCCAGCTTGCTTTCGGTTGATAGCATTAAGCTGACTGCGCACATTGTTGTACTCGGCTATACGAACCTAACATAAACAACAAACCAGTAAGATTGAGAATTCAAATTCAATGTACAAATGTCATGAACTAAATGAGAAGATGCTTAATAATCAAACTATTCAAGATTCATAAACTCTTGAGCTTTATTATTCTCTTTTTAAGTAATGGAGATTTAAGCCGTTGCATTGGTGAATAACTTAATTAACTGTGCATATAGTTAAACTCAGCCATAAGAATCTGACATAAAAACCACATTAGTGGCACTAAAAGTTCAGTCTCTGTATGTCATAACCGAAATAAGAAAGATGTTTAAATATCAAATAATGCAAGAATCGCAAAGACTTAACTTCATTCTTTTCATTCTGAGTGATAGAGATTTAAACGATTGCATTTGCAAATAACATTAGCTAACAGAAGCTCATGATAATAATGACAACAATGATCTACCAGGATCAAAGAATAACACTCTTAGCCAACAGGAGCTCATAATTAATATTAGGACCCAAATACCAAGCCTAAATATGCATTAATCGAGTTGCAAGTCAAATTGGTTGTTCTTACTATCAAGATTTATTCCTTTCATTTTGCTCAAGTACCTTACTGTCCAACTCTTTCCCTAATCAAGATCAAGAACAGCAAAATTTTTGCTGCACATCAATAAGAACAAACATAAGAAATGGAAGGAATTGTTAAAAAAGTATTACCTTAAGATCATCCTCAATTTTTGTCACTTGACTGTGAATTCCATCCACGATCTCCCTCAAAGGAGACATGGTCGGATACTTGGCTTCATCCCAGACAAACCTAAAAAACAGAACACCAGAAATTCAGACACAGAAATCCATAGTTGCATTAAAAAACCAAGCACTAGATTCTAGTTCGATCTCACCGAAAAAGGAAAAAAAAAAAAAAACTGATTTACCTAGTGAGATATGAATCGACCGGCACTCCGTCAACCGTCAGAGCGCTGCTCTCGACTCCTGAAACCCTCTCCAATTCCTCGATCTGCCTTCTGATCTTGTGAGAAACTCCTTCCACAAAGCTGTTCGACTGAAAACAGCTCCAATGATCAACCAAAATTTACAAATATTCACAGATCAAAACGAAAGGTTCATTCAAATAAAAAAAGAATCAACAAATAAATTATTTCGCATTATACATCCGCATTACTATCTAAATTTCAACAGTACCAGATCAATTTTCGTCAAATGACCATACATTTTACAAACGGAACCGGAGGACAAGAGAAACCATTTATGGCTAAACGCCTTTCGGATTCGTCAAAGAATATTTAGAGATCGCAACAGAAGTTCATTCAAATTACCAAAGAACTAAAATAAAATCAACAGAGGACTCCGCATTATATCCACGATTTTATAGTCAAATTTCAACAATAACAGATCAAGTTTCCTAAATCACCATTCATAGAACAGAATCGGAAGGAACAAAGAACAGTCGAGGCTAAGAAACACATACCTTCTGGAGATCATCGCTCAGGGAGAGGAGAGAATCTAGCGTTCCGACGCGAAGATTAGGTATATTGAACTGAGAGAAAAGAAGAAAAAGAAATGAAGAAGAAAATTAGAGAGTACGATGATGAAATAGCGCTCGCAAGAGAGAGAGAACCAGATCTTGGAAAATCAGTGAGAAGGAATGAATTGAGAGTACTCTGTAGAGAGGGGTGTCGAAGGAGTGCTTGGAGATTTGCTCTTGGAAGCGGTTCCACAGGTAAGATGCCGATCCCTGGACGGGAAGGGAGACCACCCAGTACCTGGTCGCCATTGAAGCTCTTTCTTTTGTGTGAGAATCGGAGGGGGGAGAAATAAAAAATTAAAAAAAAAAGAAAAAAGAACGACAAGGGCAAAAGCTCTTTCTTTAGTCTATGCTAGCTGCTAGTAGTTACACGGATCGAAAATTTATCAATGGCTTTTGTTTTTTTCTGGTATTATTTTTAAAATAAATAAAAATATTTTTTAAAAAAATTATATTAAAAATATTTTTAAAATTTTTGTTTTGAAAAATATATAAAAATATTTTTAAAAATTTTGAGAAAAAAACCAAATAAGGCATTTTGATTTAATTAAGTCCAGTATTAAACACCAATTGGCAAAAGCGAAATACCACATTGATTTAATTAAAAAAAATTATTTATTTTTTAGATAATAGTGGTACTGGGAAAAAAGCGAAGCTTTAGGCAAAACGACAATTATCAGCCTTTAGATGTGTCTCACGCCGTTGGAGAAAAAGAAATAAAGAAAACTAGTGTTATTAATAATCTATTAAAAACAAGTGAAGATAACTTAATTAGTTGTAAGTCTCTTCATCTTAATCTTAGATTGAGAATTTGAGTCACACTTAGCTCTACTCAAAAGTTGTAGTATTTTATGAAAAAAAAAAAAGTCATGTATTCTTGTTAATTAGATCAAATCTATGTTGTCAAATTTTTTCTTAAAGTAAAATTTGAAGATAAAAATATACTTATTAATTATATCAAATTTATCTTGTGTAATTTTTTTTTCTTCAGTGAAATTTATGTAAAGCATTTAAATATTTAGAAAACATAAAATCTCAAAACTTTTCATGGTTTATTTTATTTTTTTAAAACGTCTAAAATATTTTTCAAATACTATTTGAAGGTATTTTTGTCTATCCATTATTTTTTATTAAAAAAGTGTGTGAGGAATAAAACTGAAATATGTTTTTTTTTTTATATGAGAACACTACATTTATAGATTCAAAAAATTAATAGATATATTGAGAAAAAACTAAGAGTTATGTAATTTAACCTTTTACATGTTTTAGAAGAGCTAATCAAGCGTCCATTATAAGATAATTTTTTAGTTATAGAAACATATACATAAAGGTGTAGAGTGTTTTTTTCATCCCCTCAAAAAATATATATATATATATATGTTTCTTACTATATTGAGAAAAACTAAGAGTTATGTAATTTAACATTTTACATGTTTTAGAAGAGCTAATCAAGCGTCCATTATAAGATAATTTTTTAGTTATAGAAACATATACATAAAGCTGTAGAGTGTTTTTTTCATCCCCTCAAAAAAAAAATATATATATGTTTCTTAAACTGGAAGAAAATAAACGCCCACCGTGGGGCTCGAACCCACGACCACAAGGTTAAGAGCCTTGCGCTCTACCGACTGAGCTAGACGGGCAGCTTGTTGTATTTTGGAAGAAAATAATTTTTTCTAAGTAAATTTAGCTCTTGTAACGAAGTGTGTTTGTCCTTTGATCAAAACTGACGATGTAAATCATTAAAAAAAAAAAAGAGTATAATATTTAACTTAACTTGCTACTCTTTATTAGTAAATTATACATATAGTTGTGTGCTTGACGACACCAAAATACATACCGAGCAGCAGCTAGCAAAAGAAACAAAATTCAAATCGATCATTAGTTATCAAAAGAGCTCTAGCTAGTTTTTGCGCCACTTCCATCTAATTCTAAAAAGCTACCTATAAACTACATAGCCATCTTAATTAAGCACTGGGGGTCACAGAGTTTGATCATGATAATTAGTAGTAGTCGTCAAGGGACAAGTTGTCGACAGATCCAAAACTCTCAAAGGCTCCTTTTGATTTGGAATAGTTGTAATGAGTCATGGATCCTCCTAAGAAGTCGAGCAGATTGTCGCTTGAGAAGTTGGTTGTGTCGTAGACAAATTGCATGCTTGTTTCGTCCGCAGACTCCAAAACAGGATAGTTCATGTTCATGTGCAAGCAATTGGTAGAAGAGGTCGTGTTAATGTTAGCCTCGTACTGGTCTTGAATATGATCGTGGTCAGGAGGAACGTCCACCACCTGATCATCTTGCTTGATCAGTACTACATGATCATCATGATGAGCAGCTTCAGCAGGACTACTCTGATCTGTCATATTGTCCGTGTATACGACATCATGATCATGATCGTGATCATGATTATGATTATGATTATGATTATGATTATGATGATCTTCTTGGTGATAGATAGCATAAGCACTACTCTTTTTAGTTGCTTGAATCACCTGCTTATCATGAAAATACATCCAAAAAAATGATGGGAAAATATCTTTGAGTTTCAATACGTATAGCTTTTAAACGAATATTATAATTTGTATATGATGGGGTGGGGTTAGTTACATAATTTTTGTTCTCATTATCTCGATAGACCATGATGTAGTCTCCGAGCTGTAGCCCATGTGTATTAACGAAGTCCCCTGTAAGAAATTCAACCATCCATATAATATGTTTTGATCATGATAAACAGACTGAAGTAAAGAGAGACAATTAATTAACAGGAAAGGCATACCGGTGTTCTCAAGTACATACATTCTGCTGTTGTTATTAGGCCAAAATCTGCATATAATTCATTAGTTACGAAATAACATAACTTAGACAAGGATTAGTGTTAATTCTTCAGATTAATATACAGGTAATGCAATTGTTATTATTTTTTCGAACGAGAGTTACTATAAGAGTTTTAGGTACTTGTAAGGTTTAATTAATTTATTTGATCTTGCAGTAAATCATAATGACCACAGATTATTTTAGAACTTTACAGTCAGTACAAAAACATTTAGGATTAATTAAAATTAACCTGTATTTGAAGCTCCAGACATGCAGGCCATCCAAGTCGTCCATACTGATAAGCATTCCTTCTTTTGATTCGAGGACAGGAAGGTGAGCCTCCGCTGCTTTCTGAAATAATCACTCGATATTAAATTACCAAAGGCCCCTTTCTTTTCTTAGGGAGAACCCAAAACAAAGGGAAAGAGAAATTTAATTTTCTGATCTAAAGGGTAATTAGTTTTCACAATTAACGAAATGATAAACACCTTAGGGAGAATCATTCTTCTGAGAGAGCTAACATCACTGTTTTTGAGCTCCTTTTGGAAAAGGAACCTAAGCCTTCCTGGATCAATCCCCTGAATAACATATAGTTAATTACCATAATAGAACATTAGATAAGTACGTTTAGCTTTTAATTAGATAAGCATTTTGCCCACCAACGAGACTCCGACTTAAGAGACCACAGCAAATAACGTAATTTTCTAATGAAAAAGAAAAAAGATATTTTGAAAAAAATCAATCAACTAGGTATGTTTTAACTTGAAACTTTTTGCATTTCAGATTTACAGTTCTTTTGGTTAAACATTGCTCTTTCACACTTACAAACCAAAATGTATATCAATATAATGTAAATGGGAGCAGATTAATAAATTCGATCACACGTTGAGCAACCAATCGAGATTAATAGTAAGCTGGCACACAGGCCTAATTATTATGATATAAAGAGAATAATTAGTCGTAATTTAGTACTTTAACAAGAAAATTATATACACAAAAATGCGAAACAAGAAATGAACTTCAAATATCTAACAGTACTCGGAAACTAATCTAAGTTGTACTTGAGAACCTATAAAACAAAATAGAAAAATCCCTAATAATACGGATATTTTTCTAGACATCTAATTATATCGGAGAGAAAAATTTAGTCTAGTAATCAACTATTCCTTAGATCAATAGAAATTAGAGTGAAAATAAGTATAAAAAAAATCAAAATGTACATAAATGGGTAAATAGATTGTTTTAGTCAATATAGATTTTTTTCTCCTTTAAGCTCATATTAAAATAACCACGCGAAACTTAAGAGAGAGAAGAAAGGGAGGCTCACACGTGCGGGAGGGAGAGAGGTGGGAGGAGGAGGGGGAAGAGGCACTTGCGAGGAGGAAGGGAAAAAGATGAGGCGGTGAAGAAGGTTGTGGGATGAGCGCCTCTGTCTGGGCAATCTTTTCTTCTTGTGGACAGTACTTGAGAAGAGATATCGGGTCAACCCGATTGGTTGATCCGGTTTCATCATCGTCTCTTTGCAATTGTCCCCTTCACCACTACTACTACTACTACACCCAACACTTGCCCTTACTCCACACGCCTCGGTTTTGCCCATATCATTCATCATCATCATCATCTTAACCAAACCCAAGTTTAGTTTTATAACTGAAAAAAGACCAAAAAAGCACAAAGTCACACACAGATAACAGAGTGTGGGTTTCTGTGAGTGAGTGCGTGAGAGATATCTGGTTCTTTGCTTTGTGCGATATTGGCCTAAGTTACCTTCTCTTTCTCTCTCTTCTTTCTTTTTTTTTCTATTTTTGGCAAGATGGGGGTGGGGGGAGGTTTAATTTTGGGCCATGAGAATCGCAGCGCCTGGCACTGATGCCATTTGCGCATGCTGCATTCACTCAAATCTTATATTATATGCACCCACTTTTTTTCCTTTCCTCTTCCCCTTTTTTTTTTTAAAAAAAAATTTCAGTACACACTACACATTGTGGGTGTGCAAATGGGTAATGGGTAATGGGGGCAACGATAATTTAAGGAGAAAAAAAATGAAAAAGAAAAGAAAAAAGAGTAAAGGAGGTAGTAGGGTTTCGGTGAATGCAACACGGGGGTACTTCTTCTTCAGCCTGATCGGGTGACAAATGTGATATATGCATTGACGCCTGTTTTCCAAGTCCTTTTCTCATTGGTTTTGTCAATGGATATATTTTTGTGAAACTGAATTATTGTTATTATTATATATATATACGTATATATATGATACTTATATAAATGATATAACCAGAGTTATGGAGAAGGGAACTAGGGAGTGTGGTTAGTGTTGGGGAGATGGGGTGGTTAGGGAATGGCCAAGACAGGAGTGACGGATGGAGGGTGAATTGAGCAGAGAAGGAGAGGTAAAGGATGTCCAGCTGGTGCTAAAGTTCTGATTTCATGCAACGGAAATCAATGGCCCCAGTGATCATCTCTACTATCCTCCTCTTTCTCTCTCTCTCTTCTCCACGTGAAAACCACATTTTCTCTCTCTCATCAATGCAAAAAAAAAAAAAAAAACTTTGTGCATATATATATGTATGTGTGTGTATATGATAGTGTAGAGTGAAGGAAGGAGAGAAGAGGGGTTTGGTTTTCTTGAATTTGAAACGGGGAGAAGAGTGAGTGGATTTACGTGGTGGTGTTTAGCATGGGAGACGCGATGAGTTTTCTTTGGGTGTGATGTTCTCGGACCAAAATGCTAGCTGACTGGCGGAGAGGTTGTCGCGGACCCACTAGGTTAAATTAGATCTGTATGACCTGATTTTGATTGGTGGTTTTCCTGGCAAGTCTTTCGTTTCCCTCTGTCTACAGAGAATCCTCTCCCCTAATGGCGATTTTGCTTTTAGGGACAAAATTATTCTGGTCTTTACAGCTAGTTTTACCTTGGATGACACGTGGATTCCATGCAAAGGCGCTTCTCGTGGGACTTTAATTTACTAGATCAACCGAACTTTAATCTCTACAAGTAGATTCACTAACCGAGTTACCTACGGTGAATGATTTTTTACATAGAGACCTGATGACAAGCCAAATTATCATCCCGATTATCCCACAAGTATTATCTGCAAATAAATAAAGTGCTTCAAGTGCACCAATGACAGAGCGAAGATTTATTAATAAGGACCAAATTTATCTTTCTTAATTAAGATAAGACTAACACGTAAGAATTATCATTTTAAGGAGAGCCAGAATTAATTTATATACATACTTATTATATTAAAATTAAAACTACTATATAAATATATATTTAAAAGCTAGAGGGGCCCTTGTCCCCTGTCTCTGTCACTGAAGTTCATATTACCGCTAATTTAACCAATTTTCTTCTTTAGTGTAATAGGTTTTAACAAATTAAATTTTGGTATATTTCACTTTTATTTTTCGGAATGAATGATTTGGAATCTTTAAATTACGCTTGCATGATTGCCAAATTAATCATAAGAAGGTAGGGATCAAGATAAGATCAAGAAAAAAATCTGTTTGCGGCTGTTTGGTTCCAGAATCATATGTCAATAAAGAAAATTTTGGCTCCATATATCTTTAATATATTTATATATATATAAATAAAATGATAATAAGTTTTACATGATACTCTTAGTACGCTCAAAATTTGAAATGTTTCGTTGTTTTTTTTCACAAAATTTCCTTTTCTTTTACAATTTTTGAGCTGAAACATTTTTTTTTTTTACTTTTTGAAACATTTTTTCTAAAAAAAATTCTTTTTCTGTCCCGAAACTTTTTTTATTTATATTTCTTCCAAAAACTTTTTTTTTTATTTTAAAGTTTTTTTTAACACGTCTACTAGTTTTATCTATATAAAAAAGGGCCAGTTTCGTGGTGTTTTTAAAATAAGTGAAAATAATTTTATTTTAAAAAATAATATTAAAAATATTTTTAAAATTTTTACCTTAAAAACATGCAAAAATATTTCTAAAAATTTTTAAAACAAAACTAAATGGGGCATTCGGTTCCCTTTGAGGTGCAATAATGTGTTAATTGATTGCTTGCTCAACAAAATTGGTACTAGACTGCCACAAACATTTTTCTGAACCTTTTTATAGCTGAATCGTGATTCGTGAAGCGACACAAAATTCAACTTCATACGGGCTTTCTTATTATCTTGAGAGATTTGACTTTCAATCCTATTTGGCAGTTTATTGTCATCTGCCGACACAATCTTCTTAAACCTCAGAAAGAAAAACAGAAAATGGTTGAATCTCTAAGTGGTGGCTTAAATGCATTAACACAATTCAAGCTTTGAAGAATTATTTCTCCAAAGTTTGGAACCCTGCAGATTAGAGAAGCTCCTTCTTCTATTGAACTTGTCATCGTTCTAAATGCTTTATTCTAATTAATAACAGGTTTAAAAATTCCAAAAAAAAAAAAAAAGTCTACTAAATGTGTCGAACGAAATAAATTGAAAACGAAAAAGGAAAACAAAAATCGAAAATGGGAATTCCTTTTTCAATATCAGCCACTCGAACTATGGACTCCATGGACTAAAAAAGAAGGAAAAATAATAATTCGGAATAAGAAAAATAAATACAAGCTTTACTCAGGAAACATCTATTTATTATGTCCCAGCATGCGAGTGACAGAAAAATGTTCAAAAGAGTACCATTGGAGCAGCACAAACTTAGTGCTACATCTGTACAAAATTGAAACAGATAAAAAAACTAATTTATTCCTCCCCCCCAACCCAAAAAAAAAAAAAAATCAAAAAGACAAAATTTAACATATGAAACCACCAAAAAAAAAAAAAAAAAAACCCAGAGCAAGCACAGAGAGAATACAACACAATTAACTTGAACCGATATATACTAAGCTTGGTCACCTCTTCCCTTATTTTGATCTGACATGCCAAGGCTAGAAAGCTCCTCTCTTTTTCTCTGACTAATGCAACTTCTTAAAGCTTTCATCTTGTTCTTGCTTGTCGGGCTCAGCAGGGAAGTACTTAATACCCACCAGATCGCCAACCCGGCTGATAACCTGAATTGCAAAAGACATGTAGCAAAGCGCACTAGAAAAATGTTCCCTTAACTACAGTCAGAAACTTTTTTCTGTAACACAATTTGAAAAATCTAGCGACTTTTTTTCCTTTAGTGAACGGGTAAAATAATTTCATATTATTTAGCAGCGACACAATTAGAAAAAAAAAATAATAAATCATTAGAAGCATAATTGAAATCTTGCAAAACATACAGCAGAAAAAATTTAGAACTTCAAAAATCTCAGTGCAAGAACGTGCCCTCACGGAAATTCAATACATGCTGACTAGAACCCCAAGAAAATCCAAAAAGAAGAAGAAAACGCAGGACTAGTTTAGTAGCCAAAAGAATTGACATTAGCCAGTTACCTCCAAGGCTTTGACAAGGTCTTCCTTGGTATGAGAAGCTGAAATGCATATGCGCGTTCTTGCCAACAGCAGAGGGGTCGCTGGAAATGCTACTGTTACAACAGCAACCTGTACTAGAAAGAACCATTTAGTATTAACAAATGACAAATAACATACACTCATTAAAATTAATAGAAGAGCTCTAATTCCGATTCTGAAACACGCAAGGGATTCGAGGTTGGACTCACATTCTGCTTTAGGCACTCTCGCGAGAAGGCAGGGATTTTGGCTGGGTTGTAAAGCATAATTGGCATAACTGGAGAATCATTATCCCCCAGAACCTCAAAGCCCATTTTCTGCAGTTCTGACCTGAAGAAGTTGCTATTCTCCTGACTGCGAGCCAGTTTTTGGGCTCCTGAAACGACAACATAAGCTCCGTAATTTTTTTTCCTCTTGCATTATATTGTTTGACACGTAAGAATTAAAGAAAATGTACGATTTGCCCAATTATAATTTTATCCATATACTTATTATCGGTTTATTTTTGAAATGATTATAAGCAAGTAAATTAACTACACTAAGTTTTGGTTTTAAGTTTTCCTCTCAATAACCCTCTAACTATGGATGGATTAAAAATGATGGGGTCCAATAGTATTTTCCTTTCTTCCTAGTTCCCACCAAGTAAGCCAATAGCCAAAATGTATTTTCCATCCAGTAATCCCACTACCATCTTTCTTGCCCTTTTTTCCCTTCCTAACAATGGTGTTATACTATGTTTGGCTGAGGAGAAAAGTAGAAGGAAAGAAAGGAGTGGGAGATTTTGATGAGAAACCAGAGCTATGGTTTGTTGGTAGGAGAGAAAAGTAAGTTAATGAAAGGACCATGGGCCGCCATTTTTAATCCATCAAAAAATGAGAAATTCTTAGCGAGAAAACCCCCAATTCTTGTCCTCCTTTTTAAATCAAAACAATTATAGTTACTTTGTAGATTAGTGATTCACTAAATCACCTATTTCTTTCCCCTTATCATACAAAAAGGTAAATAAAAAACTTCTTTATTTCCCAAAAAAAAAAAAAAGAGGAAGAAAAACAACCTTCTACTTATTCATATTCTCTCTCTATATTCTCTACTTCTCATCAAAGAATGTTATAGAAGATCCAAATTTAGGTTGTCTAAACCAAAGCCGACATAACAAGAAGAGAGGGACCAAAAAAAATTATGGGAAAGAGTTCAAACCTCTATTTGTACCATCCTCTCCAAGAATGACTTTTATGGACGAAATTATCTGTTGTGCATATTGAAGTTGCATAAAGATGAGCAGGACAAGTGTACTTCAAGTATTTAATTAGCTCCTATCCAAAACCCGAATTATTAATATGTGCAACTCAGTATTCAACTGTTCATTTATTTAATACCAAATCCATGGGTCTGAACTTGATCTAATTCATTTGGCAAGGGGAAGAATTCTTGTAAACTGCGAGTCTATGCCAGGTAAAATAATTCAAGTAATATTTTCCTCATTCGTTCATTGTGATAAATACTTTTAAATCGCTATGTCCATAATTTGGCTAGATTACACCACAAACTGTTCAATGGCATATCAGAATATCGTTGAAGATAGCCACCACATGAGCCAAACGATTTTGTGAAGGTCCCCATCATGATATCTACATCAGCTGTATCCACACCCAAAAGCTCACAAACGCCTCTTCCAGTCTTCACTACTGCACCAATGCTATGGGCCTCATCCAAATACGTATATGCCTGATACAAAAGAGGAAGATGCTGAGACGAAGTAATACAAAACTTTTTTGAAAAAAAAGAAACCCATTCTTAGTGAAAGTAGATACAGATATAACAAACAGGAAGTAAGTGGCAAACTAATATCGAGAAGGGATGAAAAACAAATGCATTAAAATACAAAAAAACCTTCCAACATTCTTATCCATAATGTTTTCACCATCAAGATTAGGGCTGTTAATATAAAGAGAGTTGATTCCATAAAAGTTGGTAAATATAGTATGAAGGAATTGGTGTTGATAAAAAACATAAAGTTGTGCTCTAAGAGCCATGAAAAGTTTCGTGTCTGAAGTCCTTCGCATTGACACCACCTGTAAACTAAATTTCACAAATAACTTGCTCCTCAGGAAAATACAAAAAAGAAACTTTAGATTCAGGCATATAATTTATGATAATTAACATGCGGCACAACCTTACATTTTTTGCAGACTGCTATAATTTCAGGAAGCTTACAAAGCTCCCCTTCCATGCTATATATTCCTTCAACAATAACGATTATCTTTTTCCAGGGCCTGTGAGTCCGAGGTTGTCCTTCTGCAATTTGTTCCCTCAAAACTTCCTCCAAGTGCGCGGGCTCTGTAAGCAATATAGGAAGGAGAAATATGAAGGACAACTTTCAGCTGTATAATTTCTCTTCAAATCAAATGTTATATAATACTAAAGCTTATAGACTTACTATTCTGTTAGAAAACACGAATTGTAGCTCCAGATCATCGTGCTCCATTAACAATAGAGTTGTGGTTCAAGGAGTCACTAATAATCAAGCCTCCCTAAAAAAGATCATTGTACGCCATTGAATTGTGCATAAAAGTTAAAAAGACCATGCTTACGAAGACAATTTCATTAGCCAAACAAACAAACCTTCCCCATCAGGACAGGAAGGAGGGCTGAATTTGTCACATATCCCATGGCAAACACTATAGCAGATGGTTTACCAACAAACTTTGCAACACACTTCTCCAATTCATTGTGTAACGCCATTGTGCCTGATGCACAAAATCATACGATTTCAAACTCAAGTACGAATTTTATTATGCTCCAAAAGCATCTTTGAGAAGTCGAAAACCCACCACCATCCACCCGGCTACTACCGGTGCTTGGAGAATATCTTTTCAATGACTCAATTACGCGTGGTGTGCAGTATTCATCTGATGCACCAAAGCCAAGGTAATTGTAAGATCCCAAGTTAAGGCACCTACTTATTTTTGTGGTTCGCCTGCAGTAGAAGGAACAATGAGTTAAAAAGCTCTCCAACATACCCAAGCTTCATGCAAAAAGACACAAGAACATAAGCACAATTAGTAAAACAAGGCTATGAAACTTTGACAGAAATCAAAAAATCTTACTTCAACGTCTTGTTATTATCATTGGAGTAACGTTCAACCACATCAAACCAAGCATCAGGAGCACTCGATATTGGTCGCCCAAAACAGTCCTGACAATCTTAAACACATCACTCATACATGACTCATTACACCAGCTACAATGAATTTTACAGTTGCAATGTCCAACGCAAGTTCTTAAACCTTGATAGCCCACTTTATCTAAAAAGCCAATAGAACTAAAGAGAGCTTAGAAAACCATTTCCTGATCAAAACTAGAAAATCAAAACCCCATCACCAGACATACTCTTAAATAAAATTCAGAAGCTTTCCCATTATAGATATGGTTGTTCTCAACTTAAGAGCTATTTTATCTAAAAGTCATTAGAACTTGACAAAGATTAAAATATTATTTTCTGATCAATTGTAACCGAAAAACTGAATTGCCCATCAGCAGAAACATATTCTAAAATAAAATTCAGAAGCTTTCCATTATAGAAATGGTTGTTAGACATCTTATATCTAAATAAGTAGAGCAAATACTTGGACCCTTTCTTGTTATTGCTTGGAACCAATAAAAATCATTCATAAAACGTAGTAATTACGTCCTTTATTATTACCCTTTTTCAGGGCAAAAAGGTACATAGGTTCATAATTCAGAACACCTAAAATGATTTAAAGCTCACAAAAAGGAAAAGGAATGCATATAATTTACCTGAATACGGAGATACAGGCGGCGAATATAGAAATCTTCGAGTCCCAAACAAATAAGGGCGTCACCCTGCTCAAATTAATTCCAACATCACAAAAACACACACGTAAACTAATAATCGTAGAAGAAAGACGAGATTGTCGTGAACCAAAAATAATAATAATAAAAAAAGATAAAGAAAAAGAAAGAAAGAAACCTGGAGATTGTTAGAGCTCCACCAATCGATGAATTTGCGGCAGAAATCTCTGAGTTGGCCAAAGGCCTGAGGCCGTAGCTGAAATAGGTGGTTAAGGCATTTAAGTAGGGAATCGCAATCATTTTCTGAGAAAAATTACGACGATCCGATAGCTGACGAGCTCTGTTTTTTGCAGTGTTTGAAAGTAAGAAGAAGAAGAAAAAGAATTTAGATCTGTGTTGTTGTTGATTTGGTTCTTAGCAGTTGAGCAAGAGTTGCGTTTTGCGAAATATGAGAAATTCGGATCGACCCGGATCCGCATTTGGGGTGGAGTGACCCGTAGAAGTAGGAGTAGAAGAAGGCACTGAGACACTGAGAAGGAAATGAGAGTGGGAGAAAGGTCAGCCGTCAGCCGTCAGCCGTCAGCCACTTGTTTGGATACGCCACCCTGTGTTTTTTAAAAAACAACAAATAAATTAATCTTTTTTCTCTGTTTTTAATACTAAACGACAGGACAATTTTAAATGTGGTTTTTGGTTTTTATTTCTTTCGTCGGATGTTCTCGTATTTAGAAATATAGTGCAGTATTTTTTTTAATTTAAATTTTAAACTAAATTTAATTTAGCCTTTTGATTTAAACTACATTGTTAAACAACCTTTTTTTTTTTGTACTTTAGCAAAAAAGTGTTCACTAATAAACAAGATCGTCGTGTCTAAGAAAGTTCCTTTTTTTTTGGTTAGAAATCAACATGTTGAATAAATCGGTGTTTTTTTTTTTGCGTAATTTTTTGTTGTAAAGTATAAAATTAACGTTGGAAAAGAAAAAACAAGATTTAACAAAAAAAAGAGATGTATTTAAAAAAAATGTAGTTTCTTGTTTGCTGGTGAAGCTATTATTGTTTATAATATATCTAGAAAAGGCATGTCGTTTTTTCCTCTTCCTGGATAAAAAAAATGGCATGTTGTTTATTGAAGGCAAGATGATTCATCGGTTTTTTCTATAGTTCATGTTGTTTATTAATTGAATAAGACACTGATAGAAAAAAAAAACACTAGATGTTGTTTGTTTAAGGAACGTTATTCCCAAGACAACGACATTCGTTTCCGCTGTAAAGCATACCACGTGACATTGACGGGATAAAACAATTTTCTGGTTCCTGTGAATAAACGACACACCTTTTAAAATAAATGAATAAAAGAATTTTTTTTTTAAAATGAACGACCATTTTTCTATTTCAACATAATACACGTAGTCCCGGCCCCAAATAATAATAATAATAATGCAAAATACATTAAGTTTAACAAACCCTCTAAAAAACTGACATGTGGTTGTATAGACCTACAAAGTTTATCATCTTCCCTTCAAATGAAAAAAACAACACGCAGGAGTGATAAATACAAAAAATTCAATGCTAGTCATGAAGCCATAAAATTTAATCAGAGAGACTAATAATTTCAATAAATATTTAATCAAAATAGATAATTATTGAATAAAATTGTTTGTGTTTTAATGCCCATTCCAAAAAAGTTTTAATATCATAAAATGTTACATGGTGACTTTATTGTTACAATCATTGAATATTTTTTAACAAACACAAATAATCTGTCATTTGTCTATTAATCATCTATTAAGGATAATCTTTTATTATTTTACAAAAGATTGATTTCTTTCTTTCAAAATCTATCCCATAATATTCATTGAATTTTAGTTTAAATATAAGACCAAAAAAATCAATTTCTTGTATAACAAGTTAAGCAAAGAAGATAGAATGTCAAAGGAAAACAAAAGACATAAAATGTTATAAACATCTAAGAATTATTTCTTATTGATAACTTTATCCTGTCTTAACTATCTGGAAGGCTATTTGGCAAGTGGCGGTCTAGACCACTTTCTCAGTTACAAATAGTACGAAGCTCTCACATGCTATAGTAATAAAAAAAATGCCTACAGTGTAAAGCTCTCATATGCTATAGTAAAAACAGTTATAACCACCCTGTCAAACACCCTATAGGGATGCTAGTTAGACTTCGGTTTAAAGTGATAATTTTTTGGGGGATATATTTAATTTTAGCAAGAATATATGTATAGAAGTGCAAATATGAAAAAGTTGAAGGGGGGAGGGGGCTACCCCTTGTCCTTATTTAACTTCATCTCCGGCAACAAGCATGTGTTTGAAAAAAGAAAATAGGGAAAAATAAAAATAAATAAATAAATAAGTGGTTATGTAGCTTAACATTAAATTCACGCTATTGACCATGGTACTGAGGTGAAGTATAGATATGAAAAAAATAACTGCCTGAGCACAAAAATTGTCAAAATAACTCGATACAATGTGTTAATACTTTACAACATGTTGCATTTTTTACGGTTTAAATTTCAATCTATGATGAATTAAACCACACCATATTATTTTTTTAATGTGATTTCTAAAACATTTATTCGATAATTTAAAGTGTTTAATTCTTTCAACTATTTTAGCCACTATTTTGTATGATTTTACCGTTGATACATATTAGACATAATCTTATGAGGGGAAAAAGTAAAGGATATAGTAATTAATAGCCCGTTTGGTTCGAGTATTTGAATGAAGATTTAAATTTTTGTGAGAAAAAATACTGTAGCAAAATGATTCGAACCGTGATTCAAACCACGAAACAAACGCACCCTTAGTGTTTTACGATAGTATTTTATCACAAGAATACGAGTATCTTAAAAGACTCTGAATTAAAAGCAAATTATTTATATAAAGCACGTGCTAATTTTTTTGATTGGTCTAAATTTGCTAAGACCTAAATCTAGGCTTGTGTTTAGAAAGGTGATAGGAACCGTTGGATAAAACCATGTTTACTGTAGCACTGTGACACCCGTTATTCTCCTAACGGGTATTGAGGTAATTAAATTAATTTTTAATGTATAAAAAAAAAATTGCTTCATTTAAATTTATTTTATAATATTTATTTTTATCTATTTTTAAGTTTTCTAAAATTCTCTTATATTTATTTAGTATGATTACTAAAAAGCCTTAGAACTTCTAATAAATCTCAAAAATGTCATATTGGCATTATGTGTGTTAAAGTCTTTAGATGAGACATAAGGATATCTTTTCCAACTACTCTTGACCCTCATTTTCTTTATTTCCTCCGTGACATGCTTCAACATGTCTCCTCTATAATTGTTTCTATCACTTCTCTTCAAAGACTTCATCTTTTCTTCCTTTCTCTTCCACGGTTCCCACACTCTTCTTCTCATTTCTTTGCTGAAGCAAAATACTTAGAGAACTTCTTCAAGGCAGCCATAAAAATCAGCCACCATCACCTCCATTTGAGCAAGAATTTCAGTCATACCGAAGTAAAGGAACCTGTTTTGAAGCCATTTCAAGCTTCCAACTAACCATAATCCGAGGTTAGAATCTTATGAACAAATTTAGTCTTTCATTTATAAATTTTCTTTTATACTAAAGGATTATTCAAATTTGCGTTCTTAAACCTAAGTATATGTTTGTTGCTATTTTGGAGCATATGTATGAAGTCTAAGTGTATATGCCCTAGACAGAAAATTTATATTGTTAAACTTTGTAATACCTCTATGGGCAGTGGTTATTTCTTGAAATTCTAAGATTAAATTAAAATAAATTTTATGAATGTAGTTGTATGTTGTGCTTTAGTTTTAATTGTCCTTATGCACGCCTTAGGATCAAGGGAGTATGGAGCTAACGTTAATTGATTCCAGGATTAAGAGACTGTTGATAAGCTTAAAAGGTAGGGATTCTATTACTCATCTTTTGTGAGGTTTTTATAGAATTAAAATTGATTGTTTTGCCGCAATATATATATATATCTATGTTGAACTGATATTATATGATTATCACATATGAAACTATGACATGGACTCGTCTTGTATTGTACGGCGAGGAACATAATGAATTGACACATGTTATAAATTGAGAAGCATGGTTAGGAAAACTAACTCTATTGATAATGATTCAATATAGAGAAATTGTGAGACATGAAGAGGGCGACGGTTACGTCCTTGGGCATGAATACCCTAAAAGGTAAAATAGGGGGAAGGCGATGACGCTTCCTTGGGTTGAAAGTCCCAGAACACACTGTACAGGAATTGATTTGGTGAGGACTCGGGGCTTGATGTCCCCTCACCGGAACACCCTTGGAATGTTTATAGGGTGATCAAGTGCGCCCATTTGGGTTTCGATGAGTTGAGTGATACTCAATTTAACATGGATACCTAGGAACAATGATGATTGGTAATATTTGTATAAATGTGTAATTATGACACTTGGTAATGATTAACTACGGTATCCATAAGATGTGATCATAATAAACCTCATAATCTGAAATATGATGTGACTTACTAACCATGCAGATTTTAATGTGGTAATGATAGAGGTGAGTAATGGCTTTCTCTACTGAGCATAGTGTTGCTCATACCCTTATATTTTTATCTTTTCAGGACTCACTAAGTGTGAGGTGGCTACGAGAAATATAGTTGAGGAAGTGATGTAGCTATATTACATTGGGACTGCTTCAATTGTTGAGAATGTTCTTCATGATAATGTAAGCATCAATTGTTACTTTCTGTGACTGTATTACAATGTGTTGAGGGTTAAAATGATGATGACAACAGTTTATATTATTAAATTTAAGGTGCTACATTAAAACTGTGGTTTATTTGTCGTTTATATTTTTATTTTTGAGTTGAGAGTTTTCATTTAAGTCCCGGGCAAATTTTATTTTTAAGGTTTTACTTTTATTATTTATTTTTATTTTATCTCATTAAAAACTGTTAACCCCCATATAGGGGCGTTACAGAATTTTTGGTATCAGAGCCTAGGTTCGGTTAACCTAGGGAGTGTAGCACCACTTTAAAAAAATATATTTTTGAGATGGTTTTGAAGCTGAATTTTCATTGTCATCATCAAAATGAACCTTCACATTGATTTATACAGTCTAGAAGGATGTAACATGGAAATGCCATAGAATGAAAATATTAATAGTTATATGAGTACAATAATTATATAGAAGGAAAGTATTAATAGTTATAAGAGAATGATAATTATATGGAATGAGTTTATAAGTAGAATGCTTATGAGAGATTCGTATAATATTTGGATCTATAAGCATATTTAATTCGTATAAACGATGAGAAATTCGTATAGATACGAGGATTTAAAAGCCTTTTGTCTCGTGAAAAACAATAAGAAATATAAGGCTTGATTTATTGATTTTAAAGTTTGACATAGATATGCCAAATTTTTCGTAATTGATTCAAACCTAAGTAATGATTATGTGTGGATTCGATGGAGCACATAAGTGTCAATGTCTTTTCTTAAAAGTTCTATATATTTGAGGAATATGATATAAGTTGGGAATCATGGTGTTGAATTTTGAGAGAGATAAATGTTAGACTTTTGGTCTGTTGAGACTGTGTAAAGTCTAGAATGCATGAATCTCAAAATTGGAATATTTTGTTACGTACATTGTATTTAAGTATATCAGTGAATCTTTTGGTTACCTAAGGTTTTGTTATATGAGGAAATTATATATTGTATAAGTAGAATTGTGAGGATTGTAGATGTTCTTAAGTAGTAACATCAAGTGTCTTTGTTCGTTGATATGGTCTACGTTGAAAGACGTAAATCGTATTGATTTCAAGGTTAGTCACATTCTAAACCCTTGGTAGCAATGATGATGAATCCATTGATAGATGTTAAGTATTATGAATAACATATGGGTGTATGTATTGTTCAATAAGGTTTTGATTAAAACAAAATTATTTGAGTTGCTGGATCATTCAGGAAGATCCTTGTTGTCGTTAAATTAGATTTGTTGTTTATAGTTAACTTTATCTATAGTGGGCTTTAAATTGGGTTTAAGATGTATACAAATTGGTTTTCAATTTTATGTTTGTTATTTAACTCGTTCTAAATGTGTTAAGACCCGAAACAACCTGACCATTTTCAACTAAGAACATTTGGGCCTAGTTCAAATCTTAAATCAGTTTGATTCACACTATCTCTCCCACGTGGTCTCTATACGTGTCATATACAGTGGTTTAATTATTGTTTACATATACGTTTACTGTGCATAGGAGTTTATTTCTCCGAGTTCACTTTTTCTCTCTCAATTTGTTATTTTCTCTCTAAATCGTAAATCCTCTTCTTTTTCATTAAAAATTCTTCTTTTCCTCTAAAAGAAGAAGGAATTCTAGGATTCTGCAATTTACTATCTTAATTTTTCCTTTCTATTTACTCTTCTTTCATCTCATCATGGACCCAAAGTACCAACACCTGAGAAAGTATTTCCCATCACTCTCCCAAAAGATTCTCAGAAAGAAATACAAGGCTAGAATTACTCGGTTGTGGATTCTTATGCGTTTTGGTATCCCTTGTGATGTGAGAATGTTAATAGAGGGGAAAATCCGTCCGAGTGACTTTAGTCAAGATGTCGGTTTACCAGGAACAGGTACCAGTCGTAGTGCAATGAAAAGAAGAGCTCGTGCCATCGTGGTCACTTGTAACAAATGTGGAAGACAAAATTGTAACGGTAAATGTACTTCACCTGGTTATATGTCTACGAATAGAGAGGATAAAATAAGGTTTTGTAGGGATGGACTTTCAAAGGAGAACTTGGATAGCATCCATCCTCCTCTTCACGGTCACCCTAGTAGATATGTTCAAGGAGCTATTTTTAAACTCTGGCCTAAATTTTATACAGAAAGACAACGCCTCAGGAATATGGTATTTCTAGATCCTGTTTGCCAAACCATAAGAAAACTGGATGGGGAATAAGTCATCGCTCTATAAAGGTTATTTAGTCTTTGCTTATTTGAAGTAGTTTTAGCTGATGTTCAACAGTTTGTGTTTTTCTTTTACTCAGAATATTTGCTTTTGTGTTTGAAATAATTGTGATTATTAGATTGATACAGTAAGTGTTAATATCTTATTTAATTTATGATTTTCTTAAATATATATATAATAAAATATATTATCTTATCAAACACGTTACATACGGTACAGTAATATGTTTGAATTTTGAAAAGCTTATCCGGATATTTCAAGATTTGTGTCTCAAATTTCAAAAGTTCTACAGTATTTGTCGTTTATATTAAATTTCTAGACTTAGTGTATATTTGTCAAAAAGTCTACAGTTGTGTCAAGAGGGTCTTTTGTCAAATTGTTCTCAATTGTCAAAAGTTATACAATTAGAGTCTAATCTTTTTCAAAAAGTGAATCAGATTTTCTGTAAACTATCAATCACCTTATCTTACTTTCTTATCCGCACAAGATTTTGTTTAAATCTTTGGATTACCTTTTCATTACCTACTCGTCTATCTCTTTAGCCCTTTTTGTATATTTCTCATCTTTAAAAACTCATGTAGAACCCGAAGTCTAAGTGGAGCAGACATTAAGCAACCACTTCTATAAACCAAATATGTCTACCTCCCAGTCCACGAAGAAAATAAAGAATGTCTGTGTCTTTTGTGGTTCCAGCCTTGGAAAAGATAAAGCTTATTTAGAAGCTGCAAATCACTTAGGGCAAGTCCTAGCACGCAAAAAGATTAACATAATCTATGGGGGTGGTAGTATAAAAATGATGGTAAATATGGCACTAGCAGCTAGGTCTAGCGACGCTACTGATGTAAGAATTTGGCCTCATATTCCAGTTGAAGGAAACCTTTGTTAGGAAGCCATAGGTAAGGGAGAAGGAGTTAGGAGTATCCCTAAAAATTTTAAAGACATAATCTATAATTTTGATGCTTTTATAGCATTACCTGGTGGTCTAGGTACTCTTGAGGAAATATTTATAGTTGCTTGTGGGCAATTGTTGGGCTTTTATTCCAAACCTTTGGGACTGCTGAACGTAAAGGGTTTTTATGACGGTCTTTTGAAATTTCTAGATTACGCTGTGGAAGAAAACATCACTACAGAATCGGAGAGACAAATCTTTGTCACTGCTTCAACAGCTGAGGAATTGATAGATAAAATGCAAATCATACATCCAGAATCCGACACTGCAACATCCAAGCTTGAATGGGAAAGGGAAAGCCGGGAGCGGCCAATTGATTTGAATCTCCATCTGTAATCTTTTTGTTTTATCTTTGGCATATAGGCATGTGTGTCCGTATTTCGTGTGTTACGAATAACCGTTTGCCTTGTATTCTGTGTTTCTTGTGGTACGTTGTTGTTCAATCTTTTAGATTCATTGAGCCTAATGCCGGGATGGCTGGATACGGAGTACTTGATGCTCTCGAAACGCATCCTTCTTAAGGTCCGATCTTTTGTTTATCGATGTTTTTGTATCCTCTAAGCATGCATGATATGGATAGCTGGTATACGGAGTGCCTTGTACTCTCGAAACGTATCCGTATCATGTTTGTAATGTGTAATATTCTGTTAATATTATGTGGAAGTACCAAAGTCAGTTATGGGGATATTCCATATGAAATATGAGTATATTATTTGGATTGAATGTTTGTGTCATGAGGATAGCTGTTTAATGAAAAATATGCCGGGTATGTTTGCAACTCTGAGATTCCGTTTAATATCTCTATGAGTAAGTTTAATGTATAGTTTTGAATAAAAGCGTTTGTGATATATGTTTTATGATTATGTTTTAGTTTATTAGTTGAGGTATGAAATCAAATATATTTGACTTTTCCTTACTCAAAAAGGAAAAGGAACCTAAAGATGAAGTATATAAAATTTCTCTGGCAATCTCCTTAAATGTGATTGTAAATCACAGTCCATGGACAATGAAGGACTGGAATCATGATATGGTCAATATGTATGCCTGATCAGATTCTTAGACTATTATACGGTGTTATAAGTTGAAACTTGTCAGAAATACTCTCATTGAGGGATTTAGGAGTAAGATTTATTATGCAAGTAAATGAGTGGAGATACGATAACTTAAATTTGGAGGACAAACAACATTAACGGTTTAGACTCGGAATTGGAATCATAATGGAATTAAAATTTTTACTAGTATTGCTAGAATTGAAATTTCGAGGACGAAATTTCTTTAAGGGGGGTAGAGCTGTGACACCCGTTATTCTCCTAACGGGTATTGAGGTAATTAAATTAATTTTTAATGTATAAAAAAAAAATTGCTTCATTTAAATTTATTTTATAATATTTATTTTTATCTATTTTTAAGTTTTCTAAAATTCTCTTATATTTATTTAGTATGATTACTAAAAAGCCTTAGAACTTCTAATAAATCTCAAAAATGTCATATTGGCATTATGTGTGTTAAAGTCTTTAGATGAGACATAAGGATATCTTTTCCAACTACTCTTGACCCTCATTTTCTTTATTTCCTCCGTGACATGCTTCAACATGTCTCCTCTATAATTGTTTCTATCACTTCTCTTCAAAGACTTCATCTTTTCTTCCTTTCTCTTCCACGGTTCCCACACTCTTCTTCTCATTTCTTTGCTGAAGCAAAATACTTAGAGAACTTCTTCAAGGCAGCCATAAAAATCAGCCACCATCACCTCCATTTGAGCAAGAATTTCAGTCATACCGAAGTAAAGGAACCTGTTTTGAAGCCATTTCAAGCTTCCAACTAACCATAATCCGAGGTTAGAATCTTATGAACAAATTTAGTCTTTCATTTATAAATTTTCTTTTATACTAAAGGATTATTCAAATTTGCGTTCTTAAACCTAAGTATATGTTTGTTGCTATTTTGGAGCATATGTATGAAGTCTAAGTGTATATGCCCTAGACAGAAAATTTATATTGTTAAACTTTGTAATACCTCTATGGGCAGTGGTTATTTCTTGAAATTCTAAGATTAAATTAAAATAAATTTTATGAATGTAGTTGTATGTTGTGCTTTAGTTTTAATTGTCCTTATGCACGCCTTAGGATCAAGGGAGTATGGAGCTAACGTTAATTGATTCCAGGATTAAGAGACTGTTGATAAGCTTAAAAGGTAGGGATTCTATTACTCATCTTTTGTGAGGTTTTTATAGAATTAAAATTGATTGTTTTGCCGCAATATATATATATATCTATGTTGAACTGATATTATATGATTATCACATATGAAACTATGACATGGACTCGTCTTGTATTGTACGGCGAGGAACATAATGAATTGACACATGTTATAAATTGAGAAGCATGGTTAGGAAAACTAACTCTATTGATAATGATTCAATATAGAGAAATTGTGAGACATGAAGAGGGCGACGGTTACGTCCTTGGGCATGAATACCCTAAAAGGTAAAATAGGGGGAAGGCGATGACGCTTCCTTGGGTTGAAAGTCCCAGAACACACTGTACAGGAATTGATTTGGTGAGGACTCGGGGCTTGATGTCCCCTCACCGGAACACCCTTGGAATGTTTATAGGGTGATCAAGTGCGCCCATTTGGGTTTCGATGAGTTGAGTGATACTCAATTTAACATGGATACCTAGGAACAATGATGATTGGTAATATTTGTATAAATGTGTAATTATGACACTTGGTAATGATTAACTACGGTATCCATAAGATGTGATCATAATAAACCTCATAATCTGAAATATGATGTGACTTACTAACCATGCAGATTTTAATGTGGTAATGATAGAGGTGAGTAATGGCTTTCTCTACTGAGCATAGTGTTGCTCATACCCTTATATTTTTATCTTTTCAGGACTCACTAAGTGTGAGGTGGCTACGAGAAATATAGTTGAGGAAGTGATGTAGCTATATTACATTGGGACTGCTTCAATTGTTGAGAATGTTCTTCATGATAATGTAAGCATCAATTGTTACTTTCTGTGACTGTATTACAATGTGTTGAGGGTTAAAATGATGATGACAACAGTTTATATTATTAAATTTAAGGTGCTACATTAAAACTGTGGTTTATTTGTCGTTTATATTTTTATTTTTGAGTTGAGAGTTTTCATTTAAGTCCCGGGCAAATTTTATTTTTAAGGTTTTACTTTTATTATTTATTTTTATTTTATCTCATTAAAAACTGTTAACCCCCATATAGGGGCGTTACAAGCACGTGAGAGTTCTACACTGTAACGATTTTTTTTATTGAAACTGTAACATGTGAGAACTTTACATTGCTTATAACTAAAAAAGTGATGGGAATCACAGTTCCCACCACCCTTCCAAACATCCTATAAATCTAAATAACACAATGCACACCATACAATGCTGGCATGGTTATGCATTTAATTTTCTTTAAGTGGTTAAAAAAATTCTTTGTTTTTCTTAAACAAACCTTTTAACCACATCAAAGGGTGTTTGGCAGATCGACTCGAACCACGATCTGGACCATTGTCTCAGTTATGTAAAATGTAAAGCTCTTACATGTTATAGTAACAAAAAAAAGTCACTACAGTATAAAGCTTTCACATGATACAGTAAAAAATAGTTATAACCAACAATTCTAACCACTCTGCCAAAAACTCTATTAGTATTAAGTCAAAATTTTTGTATATAATTGACTAAGTATTTAACAAGTTAGTTAGAATTAAAGTTTTTTGAGCTTAAAAACTATAACATGTATATACTATAACAAGTTAGTTAAAATTAAAGTTATTATACTATAATAACTTTTTCGACTATTAAAATATTTACACTATAATTTATTAAACTAATTAATTCTAACTCACGTGCAAACAACACATGCTACTCGTATACGTTCAGGGATAGCAAAGAGTTTACATCCTTGCCGGGTATTTTAACAAACGACATCGTTTTGAAGGGAAAAAAGAAGAAGAAGACATTAATAAAGAGTCATGAAATGTGAACTTCCAAAGTCCAAACGACTTTGCCACGGGCCCTCCCCGCCGAGAATAACATGTCGTTATTTGGATAAAATATAAATTGTTCTGACTCGCCAATCAAAATGACAAAAATATATTTCTGTCGTTTGATATGCCCCCAAAATAAGGTTCGACTGGATTTGGTCATCTCACTGAGATCTTCATCTTCTTTGCCACCAAAACCCTACCCTAAAAACCCCTCCTTTATTCCTCCTATCTGAATCGCTTTCATGGCGGAAACCAAGAACCAAGAAGAACCTGCATTGCACGCTACCAAGCGCACTAAACCCGATGAGGTCGAACCTCTCGACCATCCCAAGAAAACTATCAAGCTCGACTCTTCCGACTACCAGACCCCAATCGCCGAGAGTTTGGACGGAAAATCCTCCGCTGGCGAAGCCAAAGATGCTGAAATCGAAGCTGGTCCCTTAGAGGACGAGAATGGTGAAGACGACGATGAAGATTACGGATCCGACGACGAGGAGGAGGACGAAGAAGAGGAAGAAGAAGGAGGTGAGAAGTCGAACAATGATGGACGGGCGAATCGCAAAGGAAAGGGGATTATGAGAGACAACAAGGGAAAAGGAAAATTGATTCTTGAAGAAGAAGATGATGACAACGACGACGATGATGATACTGATGACGGAAAAAGTGAATTGGACAGCGATTTGTCGGACGACCCGCTCGCGGAGGTTGATTTGGATAACATTCTTCCGTCGAGGACTCGGCGGAAGCAGTTTCAGCCTCCGCCTCCCGGGGTCCACATTGCCAATGATCTCGGAAACAACGACGATGATAGTGACGATAGCGATGCTTGAGTTAAAGTCGAGGAAAAAGGTTAGTTGATAGTTAGTCTAGTCATACTTTTAGCAGGATTTGACTACCATCTATGATACAGTTAGTTTCTTTCGGAGTTAGTAGGATTACTGCTACTACTTAATAATTACTTACTATGTTGTTGAGACTTGAGATTAATCTCATTGCTTTCGCTCCCAAGATCAATGCGGCTACGTTTGGTGTTGAAAAATTGATGTAACTAAGTTTTTTTTTTTTTTTTCCTTTGATATTCTTAAGGATCAATGAATCATGCCTTTTCTTTGAATGGGTATTTCCCTGCCTTTTGTATATGTGGCATGACCAACGGCTTTGTTGTTGAACCGTCATGTAACTAAGCCTTTTCTTGATATTCCTAACTTCCATTTCTTAAAGATCTTGCCTTTCCTTTAATGGGTATCTGAATCTTCCTTCAACTGAATCGTTGGCACGAGTTTTCTTTTATATTAAAGTTTGCACTGTTAGCTGCTTTGCTATGGTTTCTTTCTGTATATTGAGCCAATGACGGTAAGTTGTGAAAACTGCAAAGTGAAGGTTTTACGAATTGATGCTAAGCTAAACTTAAAGTAGTTTCTTGGAATTTCATAAGAGCTACAACATACTTATATTTTTACAAATCATTCTTTGCGACATTGATAAATTATAAACTGACTATTTCTTCGGTGATTCTATGAAATTTGATGTTTAACATAATGATTTACAACTGTAGATAGCTTCTTGGAATTTCATGACAGCAACAACTCTGTAATTTGTTAACCAAACATTTTTTGTCGTAGAAGCAAAAAAATTTCCTACCAATGACAAGGTTATGAATGGAAATACCTGTTCTCTTGTCATAATTGATCACGAACCCTTTGTTAAGTAGAAATTCTTCAAGTCAAGCAATCAGAAACCAAAATGGTTTTGTGTATTGACAGTACAGTTATGTCAAAGAAAATAGTTAATTGATTCTTCCAAGCGCATGATTGCACTTGCACATAGGCTTAGTGTTTAAAATCAGGTTGCAGCCAAGGTCTTTATGAACACTCTCTGTCTACACATCCGTACGCCTTTTGACCTTTTTTTATCTGTTCTAAGCAAGTGTGTTTCTGTTCTTGAACTTCAGTGGGTTAGTCATGTTCCATGCCATATGCCTTTTAGGCAGTCTACTGGAATGTAATTAGCATTCTTGGATGGGTCTAAAAATCCATAAGAAGCTATCAAGCACAACATCACAATACTTGGAGTACGTGGGTTATTTGATTTTGTATTGATCTTGTTGGCTTTGCTGTGTTTGTTAAAGTCACCAAGAACTGGACATAATTCTTGGGGGGCATGCATATTCAAGTCCTTCGAAGATTGTGATTCTTTTGTTCATTGTGATTTTGTTTAAGTTGCCTATGTTATAACGTCGCTTGCTCTTTCATCTTCTTTCTCTATGTGGCCATATTGTGATTATCTGTTTTTTGTTTGTTTTGTGACTATTGAAAGTTACTCGATCTAGGTGGCTTATTTTTGGGAAAGGAACGAGGGGATACCTTTTAACTTTTTTTGCTTGTGATCTGCTGCATGGATGTTGTGTATCATATTCCTATATTTTGTTCTATTCTTCTGCCGGAAGGAACCTCTTAGTCGTTTCAAAATTTTTTTGTCTAATTGACCATATGCATACTTTTGCTTCCTGTAAGTGACTTTGAGTGTGAAAGGGGCGAGGCATTGCACATCTTAGGTTTGTGTCTTGTCAAAAATATCAGACAATAGAGCTAGGAAAATGCAACATGTTTAAAAATGAAGTATTCGAATAGAGTACCACCAATTCGTGATCCAACATGATAGATTTTAGGTCACTTGTAGTAAGCATGGTGGTGCTCTACTTCTTGGGGGTATCATTCTTGAAGTTGAGTTTCTGATTTTTGCTTTGTGCGCTTCATAGCTTAGTCCTCTACTTGTTAACTAATCCATCATTTTAATGCTTGTCTTGTCTAGCGCTTCAAAGTATGATCAATGAGAACTTGTTTTCGAATCCTCCTTTGGTGTATCTTAAAGTGCAAGTGGAGTATTGGAATGGTTGCGGTTGGATAATTGGGGGATGTCAATTACGCTCTTTTTTAAGTGCAGGCCAGTGGTCCATGCTCCCATCTTAGAAATTAGAATATTGATGTTCAACATTGACTTCTATAGCTAGACTAGGGTCCATGCATGGTGATGCTGGGCCAAGGTCCATTTTATCTTAATTAAAGGTAAGTGTTCTCCCTATCATTGTCATGCTCTTTAATTGGACCTCTCTACACTCCCACTAGCTCATGAGATTCATGGAACTTTGTGAGATGAGAAAAGCCCACTCAGAACCTCACTTTGTGACTCCTTGTCCCCATAATGGAAAAAGGAAAACGTAAAAAGAACTCAAAAAGAAAAATAGTCTCCTTGCGGTCGGTATGGTATGTAGGTTCATGTGGTTTGAACCAATGAATCTGGTTTAAACTATTGTTCGGCTATGTATTTGTTGAAGTGGTTTTGAATCTTGATTTGATATTTATACCTATGTGAAACCAGTTTTGGAGAACTCTACCTAATTCTTATAGTTTAAACCGTTTAAACCATCCAATTCAAACCATATAGGTTCAAAATCACTAGTTCAAACCACAAAATTCAAAACCACATAAGTTTCAACCCACCTATCAAAGGAACAAGAAAAATATTGTTTATAAACATAGTGATGCTATCATCATATATATGCAAATCAAGACTTAGTTCTCTTTTGTTTATTTATGTAACAGTTCGTATTTATTGACATACTTGTAATGATATCTCAATAAAAAAATGATAATTTACAGTAGTATAAGTTACAGTTGTTACTATTGGCCTACAAGAAGTTTGAAAAATGTTATAACTTATGGTGTCGGGAAAATGTTAAGCATCATATAGAAATGAGATTTGTTCAGGACTATATATCATTATGACATTGACAGGCAGCTATTCATACAGTTTATATAGAACCGCTCGATAAGTTGGCACCCAATGATAAATGTTCACAAAGATCTGAGAAGTCAAAAATGAAAACGAAAAAAAAAAAAAAAAACTGACGTCCCACTTGAAACTCCATCTCATTTCTTCCGACTATTCTCCCTCTAGTGTTCTTTCTATAGTTCAACCAAATAGAGAATTAATATCTATCATCAATGGTGATGCAATTATCTTTTTTTCCTCGAGAAAAAAAGGATAAGTGTTGTCTTTACACCTCCGGTCTAGCACCATTTTTGAAATCTATTGAAACCATAAATAAATGGCAAGAATTCTAACAAGCTAGAGTCGAATGGGAGTCCGTTGACATATAGTATATGCCATAAGGCAAATTTTTGTGTGTGATGTAAGACTGAAGCCTCTGATCTATTAGTTGATGAAGTCTTCAAAAAAAAGCTTTTTTGCCACCATGCCGCCACCGTCGACGGTGATGATGCAATTATTATAGATACAGTAGTTTGTAAGAACTGCCACAGTAGTGTCAACTTAATATCATACTTTTTTGCTCATGTGACTTTGTTATACTGTTATATGCGTGTTGATGTGTTATCAATGGTATTGACAAATAACAACCCTCAATCATATAAACCTGTTACGAAAAGCAGGAATCCCTCTCAGCCAATGCAATGGTGCCTTTAAAGGCTGAGAAAGGCTGAAACCCCATACAAATAGGTATAAAATAGGAGCATAGCATGATGAGGCACTTGTGGGTTATGTATATCTATCAAACTACATAACCATGCGATCAACCTCAACCTGGACCAGTGGACTTTAGCGTCAATAGATCTTCTTGCATACCGTACGTTTTGCCAAATTCTGTCTCACAAGAAAGAAAGGAAGCTGACGTCAATTCCACAACCTTTTTATTTTTTTTTTCACTTTTTAATAAATGTAGTCCTCTGTTTCACTCTCTCATTTTCCTTTGCCGTATTTATTTGAAGACCACGACCTATGGTCCTTTGGCCATTTTGGATTACTTGCAAAGTATATGAGTGGGACACTTTTGCTTGGAGGGACCACTTTTTTTTCTTTTTTTTTTTGAGCAAAAGAGGCATCTGAAATGTGTACACAGGACCACGATATGTGTCTCACTTCCCCCACAAAAAAAGGAAAAGCTAAAAGACCATGCGTTGATGAAATCGAGGTGGCATGCCCTTCAATTTTGATTCATAGGACTTGATAAAAGGCAAATTATGAATTAAAGGCTCACTTCCCCCACTCTCCCTCTCGCCCATCTTTTTGTATTTTTATTTTTTTGGTGAATAAAGTAAAGAAAGTCGCTGCTTAGTGTTAGAGAAATCGAGTGTCTAATTGTGTTGATAATGGGGTAATCTTATTATTATTATTATTATTATTTTAAAATAGATAAATGTTATAAAAGAAAAGTTGGCCGGATAGGTTTTTTTTTTTTTTTTTCCTTCGACTTTCAAACCCCTTCACATGGCTGCAATTCTAGTAAATGATTGAAGGAGGCATACGAAGATGGAAATGATGATGGCCCCTTTTTTAAAAAGGATTACTTTTGCTACACTTTCACCTTCAATTATGTTATTCTGCTTGTAATTATATGCAAGTGGAGCTTTAATTATATTCTATTATCACCCCTTTTGCCCCTAACTACTTCCCTCTTTTCTTTTCTTTTTCCCTTCATAATTTGCAAATATTAGGATTCTCTCTCATTGTTTCGAGTTTAACTCTTTGTCGTTTGCTTCAACTAGCACGTCATTTGGTGCATAACGTATTTCCTCCTTGTTGATTTGTGCGGGGCACAGTTGGCTAATGCCAGACAAATGTTACTAGTCCACAAACCTTTTTATTCATTTATTATTATTTGTTTGCTGTTATAACTATCATAAGTATAATAATCTAATCTTAAGAGCACTCTTATTGCACATGTACTAGAACTACTTTCCTCTCCTTAAACAAAGCCGGTACTTTTCCTTGGCTTTTTTTTTTTTTTTAATAAATCCTTTGGAACCATAAATAGTCCTTTGGATTCTCAGCCAACCAACGTGTCGTCCCTTTAGCCCAATTAACGTTAATTTAACTGCCCAAAGAAAATTAAGGATGATGATATAAATCTCATATCTTTGTAACGTAATACGTTAAAAGGGTATTTGGGTTGTTGGTTACAATCAATTAATTCTAATTAATTCTAATTAATAAATAGTAAAAAAATTTCACATGTTACAGTATTTTTAACTAAAATTAGTTCTAACCATACTTTTTAAAAGTCTCATATATGTGAATATAAATATTACTATGGTTCAAATTTAAGTCTGAATTGTAACCGGAGGGAAGCTCATTGATCTTTATGATTATCCTTGAATTTTTTGTACTAATTGTAAACAAAACAAGCCAAAAGAAAATCTGCCCCGGAAAGAGAAGAGCATGGCAATTGGCAAATAACGTACAGCTCTGGTAGTTGTAAGGCCACATTAAGGCATTGACCAAGGTATGCCCCACCATCACGAGGCTGTTGATATATATATATATATATATATGCTACTCTTTCGTAGTTTGGATTTGCTTTTATTTATTTACTTTAGAAAATTCAACAAAGTTGGCGCGAATTCGGTAAAGAACTCGGAAACTTTAGCATATCATACTACCTGGTTTACTCTGACGCTGCACATTATTCACACAAAAGAAAATTATTTAACATTGATGTCAACAAAAGAGAGTCATTGTATAACAAAAACTAGTATGTGACGGTTTCATTGTATAATACGTATATAGTTATGGCATTTTCAAAATATTTTTGCACCATTAAAAAAATAAAAACAAAATTGCACCATTGATATTCTAGCAGCGTTTTTTTTTTTTTTGCATGATTATAGTGGAGTTTTCAAGCCGTTAAGTTATATATAATTTCTCATATATACATATATATATATATTTTAACATTTTACCGTATTTGTGACAGTTTCAATGTACTATATATTACCACATACATAGATAGTTATGCCAATTGTGATGAACAACATTAAGAGTCAAAATGCCTCATTCATATTCTAATAGCGTTTTCAAGTTCTGCCATAATTTTTTTTTTTTTTGACATTAATGTTTGGTAGAGGGGGACATGTTCAGTAAACAAGTCGAACATGCTCAAAGGAACAAGAGAACAAACAGTAAGATACAAAAGAATAATAATAAGGGGATCATGGTCCTCGTTTACATCTGAAGATTACACTTGTCCAAATGGTGTTGGAGGAATATTTCAAATCTCAGGCCAAATTGGAAGGTTTCCAGCAAGGCAATGAGAATATCTATAACTATAAGTTACAATTATATATATATATATATATATATATATATATATATAGGGAAAATTTGAAAAAAAGGGCCAAAAAAAAATCCAATCAGAGAAATGGCCTCTTTTTTTTCCACTAAAAAACATGCTTTTTTAGATAGTAAAACTACTCCATTTTTTTTCAAAAAAAAAGAGGAAAAGAATTACAGTGAGGAAAGGAACCTCAACAGGATGAAGAAAAAAAAAAACTAGAGCTATTTTTCTATCCAAAAAACTTGTTTTTTGGTAAAAAAAAAAAAAAAGCCATTTGTCCAAAATAGCTTTTTTTAAAAGCAATTTCTCAAAATCACCCTATATATATATATATGTATAGAGATTTTTGTTAGAAATATATATAGAGATAAACAACAAATAGACAACAGAAATAGTAGAAGGAATATTATTATAAAATTAGGAATAAAATATTACAATGGAGTTCTCAACCTTCAAATCGAATTGGAATAAAATAATAGTCGAGGCACGTGTAGCTCACGCTTTCCTTAAAACAGATTCGCCTCTCCCAGGATACAACAATAACAGACAACAACAACAGACGATGGTCTATGCACACTCCAACAACAGACGATGGTCTATGCACACTCTAACACCGCCTCTAGCGAACTTGAACAACTTCTTCCTCTATCACAAAAACGACGACTCACCAAAACCGACTCAAAAAGAAAGACTCAAGAAGAAGAGAACAAAAACACTCGAGAAGAAGAGAACAAAAACTCAAAAGCAAGAGAAAAGAAAACTATATGTTATTTTTGTGTGCAATTTTTTGTATGTCTAGATGTGGAGAAAGTCCCTAGTACTTATACAGGTCAGGGGATATCAAACTTTTATGTCTAACCGATGTGAAACTCCACATTTAGGCCTTTTTTTCCAACAAATTCAAATGTCAATGGGCACACTTTGAGCATCAATTTCTCATTCACCCGATTATCATTTTGAGCATATAAATATATGATTTCGATTTTCTCGTGACAAAAAATGCAAATCCGCCAAGACCCATCACTTTTATAAAGTGGGTCCCACTCAAAATTATGCCTCAAAATGGCTCCTTAAAATAGGTATTAACCATTTTTTCTAACAATCCCCCACATGAATGAAATTAACTGACGACAAGAGAAAACAAAGACACTACATGGTGATAGAGTTCTACAGTTAATACCTGCATAGGATAGGTAGGCTTTGACCATTGAACCTTCCCTTGTGAAAGTATGCTTACTTTACTAGCTGACAAGTAGACGCGATGTCCTTGAACTATTTTGCCGTTTGTGTAAACGATAACATACCTCACATAGGTATTTTCCTGACATAGTTTCAGTTCTCCCTGGTTTTGCAAGAATTGAGCCCTAGCAATTCTCCTTTGAAGCGGCCCTACTTCTCTCTCACATAGGTGATTTCTTACTTTAAGAGTAACCCATACTACTCCGCTCGAATTCCTATCATATTCGATGCATAAGAATCATTAAAAGCAAACTGCTTAACCTTTTCTTACGGGTATCACTGTTTTTATTATAGGAATGAGTTGGGGTAAGCCCCACAGTGATCCTACTCGGTCTATTCAGTTTAGTTATCCCATTAAACCTAGATCTTAGATCTCTAGTCAACAAGGTTGAGTTTCTACTATTTTGACCTATTATTTTATGGCCTTTAGTCCCAGCAAATATACATAGCAATATTTTGTGCTATCATCTATGAAAGTAACAAAATATTTGTTCCCACCTCTAGTTTGAACAAATTTTAAGTCACAAACATCGCTATGTATCAAATCAAGTAGCTTAATATTTCTCTCAATCGTTTGAAATGAAGATTTCATTAGCTTTGCCTCTACACATATTTCACATTTATGTTTGGGATTAATATCAAATGTGGATATGTGATCCAAGTTAATTAATCTACGTAATCTATGCAAAGTATTATAATTAACATGACCTAGTCTACCATGCCATAAATTAGAAGACTCAAGCATATAAGCGGAAGACTTTTTATTTTTATTAATGAAATTGGGCCTACACAGCTATTACATTCATTTTTCACATTTCATTTTTCACATATCCCTTTCCCACATACACCCTATGTTTAGACAAAACTATTTTATCAGCTTCAAAAACCATCTTGAAGCCATGTGAACTCAACAGAGTTCCCAAAATGAGATTCTTCCAAATATCAGCACATACAGCACATTTTGCAGCTTGACTTCCTTGCTTGATGTCATTTTTAGAAATAGGATCCCTTGGCCCTTGATATCAGATGTAGCTGAATTGCCCATATACCGCTTCTCCCTAGAATCTGACAACATGAGTTCAGCAAAGACAGCTTTATCACAGCAAACATAGCGTGTGGCCCCAGTGTCCAGCCACCACTCCTTCGAGTTGGAGTCCACCATGTTGATTTCAGAGACCACAGCAGAAAGACTGATGTCCTATCTTATCTTTTTTTATCTTTTTATCTTTTTCATATCTTATCTCTTACTAGGGCTTAAGTGTTCGTACCATTGCGCACATAGGTCTACGTGACACCGAGACCATACTATATTCTTAAACTCCTTTTAAGTCAGGAATCGGTACGACACTCTTCTTAATTCTGGTGATATATTTACCAGCCCAATTATTATGGTTATCATACCATGCATGAAGTTATAATCATATGTTATGCACCAAACATAAATACTCTTGTACGGTATAGTACACATAGGTACATACTTTATATACTCATAGGTACACATTAACATACACACAGGTATACAACATAATATACACACAAGTATTTATTTTTTATACTCACAGGTCTACACCAATATACTTATAGGTACTCACATTATAGCATATATACAGGTATACACCTTGATGTTGTAATGACCAAGGGAAATGTATTAATAAAATCTAATATTTAATTAGATTTAATTAATGAATTTACCTTTATAAATCGGATTTTTTTGTAAAAATTACGATAACGTATAATAAACAATATTAATTGAAAATTTCACTGTGAACGTGATGCAATGTTAGATATTATTAATACAGATTTTATGAGTTTAAATACCAAGAAATTTGTACATAATATCCATAAAATAAATTTTATATCACAATTAATTGTAAAATTATGATACAAACGGATAGGTAGTTAAGGTATAAATAAGTGTAGAGTTCACTAAAGTCCTAACCCAGTGTAAAAAAGGGGCCGAGCAGTATAGGTATACTGCTAAGTGACAACGCGGATATAAGAAATGTTATGTTTGGCCTCCAAAAATGCACCAAAGGCAAGTAAAATATTTTATACAGTCTAAGGATATGTTTTGCATTGATTTTACCACGGCAGTGTAAGAAAAATATTGTGTGGTAAAAAACTACACTGTATAAATTTTTTAGGCCCACCAAATGGACACCCACTTGGATTTCATTAGGCCGTCATGCCATGAAAGATGGCCCAATCCCATTAAGCCACATGGGTAAACCAAATGATTACTTAGTGAGTCACCATAAAGGATAAGCATACATTAAATGTGATTTTAGCCAATACTTTCCCATTTCTTCTTCCTTCCACCCACGACCACCATTGAAGTTCACTCCCAAAAATTTTCTCAAATCCAACTCTTTGCAATATTAGCCCCAATCAAGTTCAAAAGGCAAAATTCAAGGAATTTTATCAAGTATGAAGGTAAAAACCTAAACTTTTTCAAGGTTTCTTATGGTTTTTTTGGGTTAAGGAAGGAAAGTTAATTCAAGGTGTTTTTGCATGAAAATAATGTCTAGGAAAAGCTTCAAAGGAGCCTTGGAAGGCTAGAAGCACAAAGTGTTATTTGGATAAGTTTTGATTTCTTAAAGTTTTGAAATTATATGGTTTTTATTTTGATTTTTATTCTTTTAAAGATATGTGGGTTTTCAAGTAAATTTTTGGTTAAAGTTCATAAACATATTGTCACACCCGCTATTTTAACGGGTATGATTGTGTAACATTTAGTGTATAAAACATGATAATTAAAAAAAATTGTTGTACTTAAAATTACCGAGTTGCCCTCACAAATTCATTATTTACAACAACAAAAAAAATGCCATGATGGCATTTTGTGTTAAATATCTACGAAGGAGACAAGACAAGGAAACTACTCCCTTGTTTCCTTCTTTTAATTGCCCCATAAATCACTCAAATGTGTCTCCTTCAATTATTTGTTTAATTATTTGTTTTATTTTTATAAAACTCTCCTATCTATTTGTTTTTCTTCGTGCCTCACTCTCCATTAACCTCTCCCTGCTCTTCTTTACTTTTCTTTTCTTTTCTTCCCTAGTGAAACCCAGTCAGAGAAAAACCAAGGAAAGAACTCAAATAATCTCAACATTTCTAAACTATAATCTCTACAAACAACCTGTTAGACATGTATGCCCTAGGGAGTAAAAATGTAATAAGTTTTTAGAGACATTTTTATCAATAAAGAATTTATTCATTATTTTATATACAAAATATTGTCCTCTTTATGTTCATATTTGTTGAATGTATGTTAAGAAAACAATAGTATGAGATTGTCGATCTAAACCTTAAGAATTGGGCATATGATGGACAAATTATGCGGAAGACAAGATTCTTAAGGTGATAGTCTAAAACGTAAGATCCGCAATCAATGGAATAAAGTTGGGCACTTTATTCATGCAAAGATTGTTATCCCTTTTGGGAGATGGTTTGTCTTGACCATCGGAGGTGGACTCCGTGAATGAAAACATTGGCATGTTGTCATAGGTGACGATGTGTTGGATCGGGACATAAAGTGAATTGATTTGGATTAATAATTTTGTCTCAGCAAATCGATTTACTTTAAACAATCATTTGTGTTATATCTTAATCCTGAGATGAATAGTAGGCCCGTTGTCTTGACTTGTGTCTTTTGATGTACCAAAGGGTGACACCCACATCTTAATAGTGGTATGCATGCTGGTACGTTGAAGGCATGACTTTTGATGGCGTAGACTTATTATTCATAGATATGAAGTGAATTGATTTGGATTAATAATTTTGTCTCAGCAAATCGATTCACTTTAAACAATCATTTGTGTTGTATCTTAATCCTGAGATGAATAGTAGGCCCGTTGTCTTGACTTGTGTCTTTTGATGTACCAAAGGGTGACACCCACATCTTAATAGTGGTATGCATGCTGGTACGTTGAAGGCATGACTTTTGATGGCGTAGACTTATTATTCATAGATATGGAATCCATAGCTCCTCTTTAGGAGTAATGATATCCTCTTATATGCGTTGTCCTGTAATTAAAAAACTGAAGCGCTTAACCATTTGGATATATAGGTGTAACCGAATGGTATACTGTCTTTGGATGGTAAGTTTTCTGATGGTAAGATAATGAAACATAAGATAAAAATAATCGGGAAGGTAAGACAGAACTTGTCCTTAAGCCGGTTATGGATTATCATATGGGGATACGATACACTATGATATGTCATGGAGACTTAGCTATACGAGCTTTGTAATTCTATATAGTTCGAGAGTGCAGCTCCAAGCTTTTAGTGGAGTGGCGTTAGAGTTGATAATTATGAAATGTATATCTGGGATATTAGGTTTCATAATTATCAGGAGCTTGAACTATATAGGTCCATTTAGTCCCCTTTGCCAGCTCACAACATCCTGTAACGACACAACGTGCTTTTTCAATAATTTGTGACTCATGTCGGATTTATCAGATTGGTTAAAATTTGAAAGAATTAAATAATTTATGTCTGTTTATCGGTTGAATTAATTTTGTGATAAAATTAATTCAAGATAAACTTGTTAAATTATTGGATCGAATAATTCTTGTATGTTTATCGGTTGATTTAATTTTGGATAAATTAGATCAAGATAAACTTGTAGAATTATTGGGAATTTATTTATTTTCTTAGAGATTATCTAGATAAAGTTGTTTTGATTAGATAACTTCTCTATTGGGTTATTTGAATTAAAACTGAGACTTTATCCTTTAGAATCTCGGGTGAAAAATGAAAGATTCGTGGAGATTTTTTATTCGACAGTTTGGCCTGCTGATACACGTGTTTGGCCTGCCGATGGGCATGTTCGGCCTACCGATCAGCGAAGGATAAGATCACACATTTTCACGCAGATCTTATCAGATATTGATCCGAATTTGATTCTGATCCGAGTTTTGATACTTAATCTGATTAGGACTGACTCTAGGACCAACCTCTATAAATAGGGAGTGATTCTCACAGGTTACTTAGATCAATTGAGAGATTAAGAGTGATACTTTGCTAAGTGAGAATCTGAAAAACTCCCTAAGAGCTTTTGTTCACAAATCACGAACACTTGCTTTGGGTTCTCTCGATTGGTTGGAAGGAGAATCACCGGTGAAATAGCTGTATGTGTGAGCCCACACTCACTCCGGTCATGGATAGAGAATAGCAAAGAAGACCAGTTGGTTGAGGCTCTTATGGAACGTTATTTCTCTTCACAGATTGCGGAGGTTCTTCGACACACAAAGGTTAGTAAGATTTGGTTAATTTATACATATAGTATTTCAAACTTGTGTTTTAGAAATTACTCTGATTTAAAATTTTAAAAATTCTGCTGCGCACTCTTTTTCCGACACAACTTTCGACAAGCTCATAGATCAAGGAAACTTGGGGATATTCAAGATCAAACAACACTTTTGAACTAAGTTTTGAGGTTAGATTTCTAAAGTTTTAACTCTGATTTATAGCTTTATTTTGGTATGCAGATTGTGAAATATATGTTTTTGATGTTTAGAAATGATTGTGTATTGTTTATATATAGTTTTTATGCTTAAAAAGTTGTTAGGAAACTAAGAATTTAATTAAAAAGCTTAGAACTCGAATTTCAGGTTCTCTGTATGAGTTTTTCCCATAAACTGCTTGTCGTTTTTCCATATAGAAATTCAATAAAAAGAAGCTTTAAATAGGATTCGAACCCCCAACCTCGAGTCAAGTAAAAGGAGGCCAAACCACTAGGACAGGGAAAATTATTTGATAATTTATGAATCAGAAATAATAAATTAGGATTTAAGTTAAAGTATGGTTATTTTATACGTTTTAGAATAACAGCGTAATTGGAGCTTATGCGGTGAACTATGTAAGCTGAAAATTATCAGTGGATATTTGTAAAAAGGTAGGGATTTTATTACTTATCTTTTGTGAGGTTTTTATGGAATTAAAATTAATTATTCTACTGCAAGATATATATATCTATGTTGAACTACTCTTATATGAGTATCACATATGAAACTATGACATGAACTCGTCTTGTACTGTACAACGAGGAACATAATGAACTGACACATGTTGTTGTAAATTGAGAAGTATGGTTAGAAAAACTGACTCTATAAATAATAATTGAATATAGAGGAATGGTGAGACGTGAAGGGGGCGGCGGTTACATTCTTGGACACAAATACCCTAAAAGGTAAAATAGGGGAGGTAATGACGCTTCCTTAGGTCGAAAGTCCCAGAACACACTGTACAGGAATCGACTTGTTGAGGACTCGGGGCTTGATGTTCCCTCACCAGAACACCCTTGGAATGTTTAGAGGGTGATCAAGCGCGCCCATTTGGGGTTCGATGAGTTGAGTGATACCCTATTTAACATGGATACCTAGGAATAATGGTGAATTGTAATATTTGTATATATGTATAAGTATAAAACTTGGTAATGATTAACTATGGTATCCATAGAATGTGATCATAATAAACCTCATAATCTGGATTATGATGGAAATTAATTAACCATGCAGTTTTTATGTGGTGATGAATAAAACCTTAAGGTGAGTAATGATTTTTCTTACTGGGAATGTCGATGCTCATCCCTATCATTCTTACATCTCTCAGGTAGAATTCAGTGCAATTTATCTGACGAGGAATAAACAACTACAACACTGTTGTTTTCGTGTTAGAAGATTTTGTTTATTTGTAACTCGTCTAGAACATGTAAGATTTGTATTATTTTTGTGATGGTTGTGTTAAGTTATTTGGGAATTGTACTATAGTGATGATGAATGTATTTAATATTTGGTGCTACACTAAAACTGTAGTTTGTATTTACAGTTTATTTTTATTTTCTGTTCAGTTCCAAAGACCCATGGGCAATGTTTTATTGTTTTGAAACGATATTGTATTTAAATTTAATTTTTATTTATTCAATACTGTTAACCCTCACATAGGGGCATTACATATATGAACTATGGCATGTTGATATTGTGAAAATTAAGGGCTTATTATTTTTGTAATTTTAGTACTAGTTTTGCAAAATTGATGATTGGGCATGAAAAGGGGTTAGACAAGGGTTGGAACTCCCTTCACAAGGGTAGATATGCTGTTTAAAAATAAATTTTTACAAAAATGCCCCAAGGACTATGTTGATGCTTACCGCTGTCCGGTGTCGGATCAACACCCACATGTGACTGAACACCTTCTGACCTCCTCTTAAGCTTGCCCCCGGTCGGGATTGAGTACCTGCGAGAGGGATGATTCAGAGAAATGGGGTTAGCCAATAGACAAGGGCTCTCCGATGCTCAAGGCAAGAACTGCTCGGCAGAGGTCGGCAGCTGATTAAATGAGAAGAGGTCTCTCTCTCTAAAACGTCATAAATGCATCCTATTTATAGGCCACCAGCTGGATCGGGTGCAAGATGGGTTTTGCCCATTACCCAAGTGTCACATCAAAGTGTATCAAGCAATAGGTGACAAGTGTCGCGTCCATTGTCCAATGGATTAGACTCTATCGGACGGCAGCACGTCTGCCTGGTGTTGGCCTACAAGGATGGGTAGTGACGTGTTATGATGAATAGCGTGGCCTGGCCTGAGCTACTGTTCATCCCCGAGGTGGCAGCCTTCTTGGGGGTGTGCCCTCAGATAAGTGGAAGGCTCCTCGGGAAGAAGCATAATTCGTCGGGTCGGGCGGTAGCCTATGTCTGCCGAACTGATTTGCCAACCACCAAAGTTAATGTCCTCGGTGGAAGTGCCGAGCTAACCCTCAACATTAGCCCCCCAGTGCACCTGGTCGGTGTTTGGCCGGGTGGACTATGCCGAGTGGGTGAGGTCGGCTCAAAGGAAGAAGACTAAGCGACATTTAGAAGCGGGGTGAGGTGAAAAGACGCGCGGATCAGACGGGGGACGCGTGTCGGGTCGCAGCCGTCTGTGTGGCTGTCAGGCGTATTAATTGCGCCTTTTGGGTTTTCGCGCTCGAACTTCCCGCTTAAAATGGCTATAAATAGGGTCCCTCCCCTCCGTAATTTGCACTTCATTTTCAGAAATTTACGAGCAAGAAATTGTAGCTGCCGAGCTCAAGTACTAGCCGAGGATTATATCAACCGAGCTACCAAGAACCCGAGCAGGTAATTCCCGAGTGAAAATGAGTGATTTGTCCGACTCGCAAAACGTAGAGGTTTCATGGTCGGAAAGCAGCGGGGAGAGCAGTAGCTCTTCTTTGACTCAATCTGACGCCGAGGTGGCGTCCCAAAGACGGGAAGGGGCCAGGCGGCTGGAGCAGATCCTAAGGGTCGATTCCCAGACCGTGCCCGAGCAAGAATTTTTAAATTTGCTGGGCGGGCACAAACTTATCAGGCCGTCCAGGGAGCAAGACCCTTACACTGGGGCGGCAACAGCGGGCCATTCCCAAGTTTTTCCAAGGGAGAGGACCGAGTTTCAAACCCATGAGGACGCTCCGAGCACCTCTGGTCGGAATGCCGAGGCCCCCGTCCAAGTTGCAGGCGTGATTACGGTTGATGCCTCCGATGAGGAGCATGCGGTCGAGGAGGCAGGGGCAGAACAGCCAGAGATGGAGCAGGAGGTCCAGGCCACCCGCGTACGGGGCGTCACAGCATATCGGATAAGCCGTCCTGGGCAAACCTCGACGGCATGATATACGAGCGCGATTACAGAGTCGCGGTTAGAGACTCTACGCGCCGAATATGGTATTCCGGCCGATGTGGATCTCGTCGTTCCCGGCGAGGGGGATTCACCTTTAGAGGCGCCGGAGGGGTTCATCACGCTTTACGTCGAGTTCTTCAAGGCCGGGCTGCGTCTGCCACTGCACCGTTTCCTTCGTCGGGCGCTTAATGACTTTAATGTGTGCCCGGCACAATTAAACCCGAACAGCTACAGGTCGCTGATCGGGATGTATATTTTGTGGAAGTACCACCGGAGTACTGAGATGCCGCTGGAGGCCTTCAAGCAAGTATTCAAGATGAAGAAGCTTCCTCGGCAGTCCGGTTGGTACTACTTCACCGGCTTCAGAAAGGACTTTATTCTGGGCAACCCCGACTCGGACAAGCTGTGGAAGTACGAATGGTTTTACGTCGGGGGGAACTTTTTAGCCCGAGCCGGTGAAGCTGTCCCCGAGGATGAACAAGTGCCGGGGTCATTCGAGTTGGGGCACGTCTGGACTAAGCGCCCTTGGGCACCGAGCCATGTAATAGAGGTCGTGGATGAGCTGTTCGAAAAGCCCGAGTGGTCCAGACAACAGTCCTTTCTTCTGAGAAAGGACACCCTGTCCAGATACAGTTGGTTCGGGGAATCTAGCAGTCTTCCCCGAGCTAGGCGTCCTGCCTGGGAAACCGGGCAGGTTACTGTTGCCCATACGGGTGATGCGGATCTTCTAGGGCGAAGCACTTCCTAGTCCGGGTGGCCGACAAGGGAGCCTTCATTGTCCAGTACCGAGGACTCGTCCAGTGGCTCCCTCGATGCGGGGCCACCTGTAGCCGACGAGAACCTCGAGGGCGTGATTAGGCTCCTGTACCCGTCGGGCCAACTCCGGATCGGAGGTCAGCCCAGAACTTTATTTATAGTCGCCGTCCTCTTTTATTTCATCCTTTGTTTAACTTGGATTTTCTTTGTACAGAAATGACCGCATCGAGCTCCCGCGCTGGTAGGCTTGCCCAGATGACAACACAGAGGAAGGGCAAGGGCAAGGCCGTCGAGGCCAGCAAGAAGCGTAAGCGGACGCCAGCACCCGAGCCCCTGACACGTACCGGGCAAACATCCACATCAGTCCAAGTTCCACCGCCACCGCCAATAAGGACCTCGTCAGAGGTCGACCGAGTAGACGAGGCATCCAGAGGTTCTTCCGAGAACCAACAAAGAAGGCGCCCGAACTACCGCGGGATGCTCCTTGAACGCATCGGGGACGTGGCTCCCTCGAATGACTTCTTTATGGAGATTCGGGGTGAGGACTTCCCTGATTTATGCAACCTGGCGCTTCGAACGGCAACCTCAGTAAGTATCCAAGCCGACTAATGGTTGCAGGGACTTCCTATAACATTGCCGAGAACTTATCCCTTGTGCACATGGCTGAGTGCCGTTGTGCACATGGCGCACTCCATCGGAGTGAGGGAGATCCACAAGGAGCAAGAAAGGCACAAGAAGACCCTCCTCCTGAAATTGGACTCCGACAGAGAGCTTAACGACACGAAGGTTGAGCTAGGTCGGGCCAAGGAGGAGGCCCAGAAAGCGAAGTCCGAGGCCGAGGACATGTTGAGGCGGCTCAAGGATGCAGAGGATGAGGCCGCTCGGTAGGAGGAAAGAGTTGCTCGGCTAGACGGGTGGCTCGCAACTCTATAGGCCGAGCATCACCGATTCGTGGCCGGGCTCCCGGATCAGCTGGCCGCTGCTGTCGAGGAGTTCAAGACATCCCCCGAGTACATCGATCTCTACTTCGATGGAATGGTGGACCTCCGCGACCATCTGATAGAAAAGCATCCCGAGGCCGCTGCATTCGACTGGTCGGTTATTGTCGAGCCGGACCAGGGCGAGGCCGAGCAACAACGGGATGTTGAGGAGGTCGTCGTTGTAGACGGTGATGACGACGGGGATGTGCAAGCTACCGAGGGGGGCCAAGACGACAGTGCGACCGGGGACGAGACTCAAGCTGGTGATGAGACTCGGAACAATTGATCATCTGTTTCTTGCTTTTTGTGATTGGGCTTGGGAGGTGCCCGGTTTTCTTATACCTCCCTAATAAATAAAGTCAAAACTTTTATATATTTTTCCGTTTTGCATCCACTTTCTTACGTGTAGTTTTATTTTTCATCCCACGTAATGTTTGAAGTTAGATACTTCTCGGGAGGTTCCCAGGCTGGAGACAATTATTCTCGGCCCTTGGTTAATCCGAGTACCTCTGTCCTCGGTAGTTCCGAGTAGTTACCGTTTCTGCTTAGTTATCCAAGCAAGTTTAGGTTTCTGGTCTCGGTCGGGCGGAATATAAACGGCGTATATCTACCCTTACCCCGTCGCCCCCCATAGACTTGTAGTTTTAAAGAAACTTTACAAGTGTAGGACTAATCGGGCACATAGATGTGCCGAGCAACTTAGGGGTGTGCATGACAGACATGAGACATATACCGACTAGCCCCCCTGTCAGTTTGACGAGGATGACTCCCTTGGTGGGGAGTCAACATCTTGTCTTCCGAGCTGGGGTTCTGGCGTCCTAGGCATAATCCTCCCCCGAAAACACTGCTCTGGTGGAATGAGTTCAGGGAAGTTGTGCTTCATTAATGTAATATTTACATTGATTTTTCCAGACCTGGTCCGCAGGTCTAGTTACAAAAGAATTGTGGCCAGAGATCAAAAAAGGAATCTGGCTCTGATTTCCTGTTCTTTTTCAGGAATAGAATCTTTTTAACAGCTCGGCATTCCAAGGATGCCCAAGCTGATTCCCCTCCAAATCGATTAGCTTGTAGGTGCCTGATCGCACGACACCTTCGACTTTAAAAGGTCCTTCCCACTTCGGACCAAAGGACCCGAGACCGGGTTGTTGAACCGTGACTTTCTTCATTACTAAGTCACCAACCTTAAAGCTCCTCGGCTGGACCCGTTTGTTGTAATACCGGGCTACAACCTGATTCCGGGCTGCGTTATGAATGGATGCTCGGTTTCTTTTTTCTTCAAGTAGGTCGAGCTCGGTCATCATGAACTTTTCATTAAGTTTCTCTTCGTATTGCTCAACCCTTAAGGTCGGCAATCCAACCTCGGCTGGGATGACGGCCTCTGCCCCATAGACCAGGGAGAACGGTGTCTCACCAGTTGCAGCTCGCGCGGTTGTTCGGTATGCCCAGAGCACTTGGGGCAGCTCATCGATCCACGCACCCTTGAGCCTTTTGAGCTTCTTCTTTAGATTGTCTTTAATTGTCTTGTTTACGGCCTCCACTTGGCCGTTACTCTGTGGATAGCTCGGAGAAGAGAAGACTTTCTTAATGCCGAGCTTCTCACACAAATGCTGTAAACTCGAGGAGTCAAACTGCTTAGCATTGTCGGTCACGATAGTGTGCAGGATTTCAAACCGACAGACGATATTTTTCCATACGAAGTTGGTGTACTTAGCTTCAGTCATGTTGTTGCAAGGCTCGACTTCGATCCATTTTGTCAGATAGTCGATGGCGACGACACAATATCTGAATTACGAACGAGCCGGAGGGAGTGGTCCGATCAAGTCGATGGCCCATTTTGCAAATGGCCACGCTGAAGTCACCGGATTTAAAGGCTCGGCGTGCGAACCTAGCATCCTAGCAAATTGTTGGCATTTGAGGCATTTTCGTGCAAAGCTCACGCAGTCTTGCTGCATACTAGGCCAGTAGTAACCCTGCCGCAGACATTTCTGGGCCAAGGAGCGTCCACCGGAGTGATTGCCACACAGGCCCTCATGAATCTCTTTCATTAAGTACTTGGCCTCCTGGGGACCCAAACATCTTAGGTATGGCATTGAGTAGCTGCGTCAGTATAGCTTTTCCCCAATCATTGAATACCGGACCGAGCTGTTACGTATCCGACGTGCTTCTTCTCGGTCATCGGGTAATTCGGCTGAGGTCAGGTATCGGATTATCGGGTCCATCCACGAGCATTTTGGTTCGGCTGCCAGGCTCATGACCTCCGTACTGATACTTGGTCCAGAGAGTCTTTCAATAGGAACGAAGATCGGGTCTACTCCGCCTATCCCAGAGGCTAGTCGAGCGAGGACATCGGCTTCCACGTTCTCAGATCGGGGGATTTTCTTAAAAGTGTAGGACTTGAATTGTCCAAGCAACCGTTTTGCTTCTTTTAAATATGCCGTCATTGATTCTGCTCGGGCCTGGAATCCTCCTGTGACTTGCTGCACCACCAGCATTGAGTCACTATAGATGGTCAACCGATCAACTCCGAGGTCCCGGGAAATTCGTAGACCGGCCAGCAAAGCTTCATATTCCGCTTCGTTATTTGAGGTATTGAAGTCGAAACAAAGGGCATAAATGACCTTATATCCGTCGGGGCTTGTTAAAATCAAGCCTGCCCCCGACCCATCGACGCAGGTTGAGCCATCGACGTGTAGTTTCCAGTTCAGCTTCGAGGAGAGGCCTTGTTCACTGCAGCTAGCTGTATCTGGCTCCTCCATGGGTGATTTCTCAACTGAAGGAGCAACCTTTCTGGCTTCTGTAAATTCGGCAAGGAAATCCGCCAGGACTTAACGGTATGGCCCTGGTAATACGGCTGCAGCTTTCGGACTGATGTCATTAAGGCGAAGGCTAGCTTTTCCAATGATGAGTAGCACTCCTCGGTGCCTTGGAACGCATGGCTGGTATAGTAAACTGGCCTTTGGACCCTGTTTTCGTCACAGACTAGTACCGAGCTGACAGCCTTCTCCGAGACGGCTAAATAGGCAGTTAAAACCTCACCGGGTGAAGGTTTAGACAGGAGCGGGGGTGTGGCTAGGTAAGTTTTTAAACCTTGGAAAACGTCCTCACACTCCCTGCTCCACTCAAACCTCCCCTTAAGTGCCTTGAAAAAGGGGTGACACTTGTCGGTAGCCCGGGAGACAAATCTTGACAGGGCAGCCACCATGCCAGTAAGCCTTTGCACGCCTTTTACGGTCCGAGGAGAATGCATGTCTATGATTGCCTGGGCTTTTTCCGGGTTCACCTCGATTCCTCGTCGGTTAACCAAAAATCCAAGGAATTTGCCGGAGCCGACGCCAAAAGCGCATTTTGTCGGGTTAAGTTTCATCCCATACTCCCGGAGAATGTCAAAGCTAGCTCGAAGGTCGGCTATGTGGTCCATCACTTGGACAGATTTTACTAACATGTCGTCCACGTAGACCTCCATAGTTTTCCCGATTAGCCGAGCGAATATTTGTTAACGAGTCGTTGATAGGTAGCTCCGGCGTTCTTAAGACCAAACGGCATCACAACGTAACAATACAAACCCTGGTCAGTAACGAATGAGGTTTTAATTTGGTCCTCTTCAGCCATTCTTATCTGATTATATCTGGAGTACGCGTCCATAAAGCTCAAGAGCTCGTGTCCGGCTGTGGCGTCAACGAGCTGGTCTATCTGAGGAAGCGGGAAGCAGTCCTTGGGGCAGGTCTTGTTAAGGTCGGTGTAATCGATGCAGACCCGCCACTTGCCATTCGCCTTTTTGACGAGGACGACATTTGCCAACCATTCTGGATATTTGACCTCTCTAATGAACCCAGCCTTCAATAGTTTCTAGACTTCATCATTTATCGCGGCATATCTCTCCGGGTTGAAGGCTCTTCGTCTTTGTATCACCGGCCTGTGACCAGGTTGGACGTTAAGCCGATGGCTGATGATGCTCGGATCTATGCCGGGCATGTCTTCATGAGACCATGCAAAAACGTCGCGGTACTCGGAAAGAAGGGATTCCAGGTCGGCCCGGATCTCAGGTTGTAACTGAGACCCGAGTTGGACTGTGCGTTCTGGCCTTTCGGGGTCCAGGGAGAACGGCACTAAGTCTTCGACCGGGGTGCCCCTTACTTCTTCCTCGGGAAACCTAGGGTCTAGGTCCGCGAGCATCTTCGGCATCGGATCGGTTGGGAGGTCGATCTCGTCGATTGTGTGCACGGCCAGAATTCCCCGTTTGTGACACCCGTTATTCTCCTAACGGGTATTGAGGTAATTAAATTAATTTTTAATGTATAAAAAAAAAAATTGCTTCATTTAAATTTATTTTATAATATTTATTTTTATCTATTTTTAAGTTTTCTAAAATTCTCCTATATTTATTTAGTATGATTACTAAAAAGCCTTAGAACTTCTAATAAATCTCAAAAATGTCATATTGGCATTATGTGTGTTAAAGTCTTTAGATGAGACATAAGGATATCTTTTCCAACTACTCTTGATCCTCATTTTCTTTATTTCCTCCGTGACATGCTTCAACATGTCTCCTCTATAATTGTTTCTATCACTTCTCTTCAAAGACTTCATCTTTTCTTCCTTTCTCTTCCACGGTTCCCACACTCTTCTTCTCATTTCTTTGCTAAAGCAAAATACTTAGAGAACTTCTTCAAGGCAGCCATAAAAATCAGCCACCATCACCTCCATTTGAGCAAGAATTTCAGTCATACCGAAGTAAAGGAACCTGTTTTGAAGCCATTTCAAGCTTCCAACTAACCATAATCCGAGGTTAGAATCTTATGAACAAATTTAGTCTTTCATTTATAAATTTTCTTTTATACTAAAGGATTATTCAAATTTGCGTTCTTAAACCTAAGTATATGTTTGTTGCTATTTTGGAGTATATGTATGAAGTCTAAGTGTATATGCCCTAAACAGAAAATTTATATTGTTAAACTTTATAATACCTCTATGGGCAGTGGTTATTTCTTGAAATTCTAAGATTAAATTAAAATAAATTTTATGAATGTAGTTGTATGTTGTGCTTTAGTTTTAATTGTCCTTATGCACGCCTTAGGATCAAGGGAGTATGGAGCTAACGTTAATTGATTCCAGGATTAAGAGACTGTTGATAAGCTTAAAAGGTAGGGATTCTATTACTCATTTTTGTGAGGTTTTTATAGAATTAAAATTGATTGTTTTGCCGCAATATATATATATCTATGTTGAACTGATATTATATGAGTATCACATATGAAACTATGACATGGACTCGTCTTGTATTGTACGGCGAGGAACATAATGAATTGACACATGTTATAAATTGAGAAGCATGGTTAGAAAAACTGACTCTATTAATAATGATTTAATATAGAGAAATGGTGAGACATGAAGAGGGCGGCGGTTACGTCCTTAGGCATGAATACCCAAAAAGGTAAAATAGGGGGAAGGTGATGACACTTCCTTGGGTTGAAAGTCCCAGAACACACTGTACAGGAATCGATTTGGTGAGGACTCGGGGCTTGATGTCCCCTCACCGGAACACCCTTGGAATGTTTATAGGGTGATCAAGTGCGCCCATTTGGGTCTCGATGAGTTGAGTGATACTCAATTTAACATGGATACCTAGGAACAATGATGATTGGTAATATTTGTATAAATGTGTAATTATGACACTTGGTAATGATTAACTACGGTATCCATAAGATGTGATCATAATAAACCTCATAATCTGGAATATGATGTGACTTACTAACCATGCAGATTTTAATGTGGTAATGATAAAAACCTAAAGGTGAGTAATGGCTTTCTCTACTGAGCATAGTGTTGCTCATTCCCTTATGTTTATATCTTTTCAGGACTCACTAAGTGTGAGGTGGCTACGAGAAATATAGTTGAGGACGTGATGTAGCTATATTACATTGGGACTGCTTCAATTGTTGAGAATGTTTTTCATGATAATGTAAGCATCAATTGTTACTTTCTGTGACTGTATTACAATGTGTTGAGGGATAAAATGATGATGACAACAGTTTATATTATTAAATTTAAGGTGCTACATTAAAACTGTGGTTTAATTGTCGTTTATATTTTTATTTTTGAGTTGAGAGTTTTCATTTAAGTCCCGGGCAAATTTTATTTTTAAGGTTTTACTTTTATTATTTATTTTTTATTTTATCTCATTAAAAACTGTTAACCCCCATATAGGGGCGTTACAGAATTTTTGGTATCAGAGCCTAGGTTCGGTTAACCTAGGGAGTGTAGCACCACTTTAAAAAAATATATTTTTGAGATGGTTTTGAAGCTGAATTTTCATTGTCATCATCAAAATGAACCTTCACATTGATTTATACAGTCTAGAAGGATGTAACATGGAAAGGCCATAGAATGAAAATATTAATAGTTATATGAGTACAATAATTATATAGAAGGAAAGTATTAATAGTTATGAGGGAATGATAATTATATGGAATGAGTTTATAAGTAGAATGCTTATGAGAGATTCGTATAATATTTGGATCTATAAGCATATATAATTCGTATAAACGATGAGAAATTCGTGTAGATACGAGGATTTAATAGCCTTTTGTCTCGTGAAAAACAATAAGAAATATAAGGCTTGATTTATTGATTTTAAAGTTTGACATAGATATGCCAAATTTTTCGTAATTGATTCAAACCTAAGTAATGATTATGTGTGGATTCGATGGAGCACATAAGTGTCAATATCTTTTCTTAAAAGTTCTATTTATTTGAGGAATATGATATAAGTTGGGAATCATGGTATTGAATCTTGAGAGAGATAAATGTTAGACTTTTGGTCTGTTGAGACTGTGTAAAGTCTAGAATGCATGAATCTCAAAATTGAAATATTTTGTTACGTACATTGTATTTAAGTGTATCAGTGAATCTTTTGGTTACCTAAGGTTTTGTTATATGAGGAAATTATATATTGTATAAGTAGAATTGTGGGGATTGTAGATGTTCTTAAGTAGTAACATCTAGTGTCTTTGCTCATTGATATGGTCTATGTTGGAAGACGTAAATCGTATTGATTTCAAGGTTAGTCGCATTCTAAACCCTTGGTAGTAATGATGATGAATCCATTGATAGATGTTAAGTATTATGAATAACAGATGGGTGTATGCATTGTTCAATAAGGTTTTGATTAAAACAAAATCATTTGAGTTGTTGGAAGATTGTGTTGTTATGAAATGATTTTAAATATCATTCAGGAAGATCCTTGTTGTCGTTAAATTAGATTTGTTGTTTATAGTTAACTTTATCTATAGTGGGCTTTGAATTGGGTTTAAGATTCATACGAATTGGTTTTCAATTTTATGTTTGTTATTTAACTCGTTCCAAATGTGTTAAGGCCCGAAACAACCTGACCATTTTCAACTTAGAACATTTGGGCCTAGTTCAAATCTTAAATCAGTTTGATTCACACTGTCTCTCCCACGTGGTCTCTATACGTGTCATATACAGTGGTTTAATTATTGTTTACATATACGTTTACTGTGCGTATGACCTTATTTCTCCGAGTTCACTTTTTCTCTCTTAATTTGTTATTTTTTCTCTAAATCGCAAATCCTCTTCTTTTTCATTAAAAATTCTTCTTTTCCTATAAAAGAAGAAGGAATTCTAGGATTCTGCAATTTACTATCTTAATTTTTCATTTCTATTTACTCTTCTTTCATCTCATCATGGACCCAAAGTACCAACACCTGAGAAAGTATTTCCCATCACTCTCCCAAAAGATTCTCAGAAAGAAATACAAGGCTAGAATTACTCGGTTGTGGATTCTTATGCGTTTTGGTATCCCTTGTGATGTGAGAATGTTGATAGAGGGGAAAATCCGTCCGAGTGACTTTAGTCAAGATGTCGGTTTACCAGGAACGGGTACCAGTCGTAGTGCAATGAAAAGAAGAGCTCGTGCCATCGTGGTCACTTGTAACAAATGTGGAAGACAAAATTGTAACGGTAAATGTACTTCACCTGGTTATATGTCTACGAATAGAGAGGATAAAATAAGGTTTTGTAGGGATGGACTTTCAAAGGAGAACTTGGATAGCATCCATCCTCCTCTCCACGGTCACCCTAGTGGATATGTTCAAGGAGCTATTTTTAAACTCTGGCCTAAATTTTATACAGAAAGACAACGCCTCAGGAATATGGTATTTCTAGATCCTGTTTGTCAAGCCATAAGAAAACTGGATGGGGAATAAGTCATCGCTCTATAAAGGTTATTTAGTCTTTACTTATTTGAAGCAGTTTTAGCTGATGTTCAACAGTTTGTGTTTTTCTTTTACTCAGAATATTTGCTTTTGTGTTTGAAATAATTGTGATTATTAGATTGATACAGTAAGTGTTAATATCTTATTTAATTTATGATTTTCTTAAATATATATATATAATAAAATATATTATCTTATCAGACACGTTACATACGGTACAGTAATATGTTTGAATTTTGAAAAACTTATCCAGATATTTCAAGATTTGTGTCTCAAATTTCAAAAGTTCTACAGTATTTGTCGTTTATATTAAATTTCTAGACTTGGTGTATATTTGTCAAAAAGTCTACAGTTGTGTCAAGAGGGTCTTCTGTCGAATTGTTCTCAATTGTCAAAAGTTATACAATTAGAGTCTAATCTTTTTCAAAAAGTGAATCAGATTTTCTGTAAACTATCAATCACCTTATCTTACTTTCTTATCCGCACAAGATTTTGTTTAAATCTTTGGATTACCTTTTCATTACCTACTCGTCTATCTCTTTAGCCCTTTTTGTATATTTCTCATCTTTAAAATCTCATGTAGAACCCGAAGTCTAAGTGGAGCAGACATTAAGCAACCACTTCTATAAACCAAATATGTCTACCTCCCAGTCCACGAAGAAAATAAAGAATGTCTGTGTCTTTTGTGGTTCCAGCCTTGGAAAAGATAAAGCTTATTTAGAAGCTGCAAATCACTTAGGGCAAGTCCTAGCACACAAGAAGATTAACATAATCTATGGGGGTGGTAGTATAAAAATGATGGTAAATATGGCACTAGCAGCTAGGTCTAGCGACGCTACTGATGTAAGAATTTGGCCTCATATTCCAGTTGAAGGAAACCTTTGTAAGGAAGCCATAGGTAAGGGAGAAGGAGTCAGGAGTATCCCTAAAAAATTTTAAAGACATAATCTATAATTCTGATGCTTTTATAGCATTACCTGGTGGTCTAGGCACTCTTGAGGAAATATTTATAGTTGCTTGTGGGCAATTGTTGGGCTTTTATTCCAAACCTTTGGGACTGCTGAACGTAAAGGGTTTTTATGACGGTCTTTTGAAATTTCTAGATTACGCTGTGGAAGAAAACATCACTACAGAATCGGAGAGACAAATCTTTGTCACTGCTTCAACAGCTGAGGAATTGATAGATAAAATGCAAATCGTACATCCAGAATCCGACACTGCAACATCCAAGCTTGAATGGGAAAGGGAAAGCCGGGAGCGGCCAATTGATTTGAATCTCCATCTGTAATCTTTTGTTTTATCTTTGGCATGTAGGCATGTGTGTCCGTATTTCGTGTGTTACGAATAACCGTTTGCCTTGTATTCTGTGTTTCTTGTGGTACGTCGTTGTTAAATCTTTTAGATTCATTGAGCCTAATGCCGGGATGGCTGGATACGGAGTACTTGATGCTCTCGAAACGCATCCTTCTTAAGGTCCGATCTTTTGTTTATCGATGTTTTTGTATCCTCTAAGCATGCATGATATGGATAGCTGGTATACGGAGTGCCTTGTACTTTCGAAACGTATCCGTATTATGTTTGTAATGTGTAATATTCTGTTAATATTATGTGGAAGTACCAGAGTCAGTTATGGGGATATTCCATATGAAATATGAGTATATTATTTGGATTGAATGTTTGTGTCATGAGGATAGCTGTTTAATGAAAAATATGTCGGGTATGTTTGCAACTCTGAGATTTCGTTTAATATCTCTATGAGTAAGTTTAATGTATGGTTTTGAATAAAAGTGTTTGTGATATATGTTTTATGATTATGTTTTAGTTTATTAGTTGAGGTATGAAATCAAATATATTTGACTTTTCCTTACTCAAAAAGGAAAAGGAACCTAAAGATGAAGTATATAAAATTTCTCTGGCAATCTCCTTAAATGTGATTGTAAATCACGGTCCATGGACAACGAAGGACCGGAATCATGATATGGTCAATATGTATACCTGATCAGATTCTTAGACTATTATATGGTGTTATAAGTTGAAACTCGTCAGAAATACTCTCATTGAGGGATTTAGGAGTAAGATTTATTATGCAAGTAAATAAGTGGAGATACGATAACTTAAATTTGGTGGACAAACAACATTAACGGTTTAGACTCAGAATTGGAATCATAGTGGAATCATAATTTTTACTAGTATTGCTAGAATTGAAATTTCGAGGACGAAATTTCTTAAAGGGGGGTAGAGCTGTGACACCCGTTATTCTCCTAACGGGTATTGAGGTAATTAAATTAATTTTTAATGTATAAAAAAAAAATTGCTTCATTTAAATTTATTTTATAATATTTATTTTTATCTATTTTTAAGTTTTCTAAAATTCTCCTATATTTATTTAGTATGATTACTAAAAAGCCTTAGAACTTCTAATAAATCTCAAAAATGTCATATTGGCATTATGTGTGTTAAAGTCTTTAGATGAGACATAAGGATATCTTTTCCAACTACTCTTGATCCTCATTTTCTTTATTTCCTCCGTGACATGCTTCAACATGTCTCCTCTATAATTGTTTCTATCACTTCTCTTCAAAGACTTCATCTTTTCTTCCTTTCTCTTCCACGGTTCCCACACTCTTCTTCTCATTTCTTTGCTAAAGCAAAATACTTAGAGAACTTCTTCAAGGCAGCCATAAAAATCAGCCACCATCACCTCCATTTGAGCAAGAATTTCAGTCATACCGAAGTAAAGGAACCTGTTTTGAAGCCATTTCAAGCTTCCAACTAACCATAATCCGAGGTTAGAATCTTATGAACAAATTTAGTCTTTCATTTATAAATTTTCTTTTATACTAAAGGATTATTCAAATTTGCGTTCTTAAACCTAAGTATATGTTTGTTGCTATTTTGGAGTATATGTATGAAGTCTAAGTGTATATGCCCTAAACAGAAAATTTATATTGTTAAACTTTATAATACCTCTATGGGCAGTGGTTATTTCTTGAAATTCTAAGATTAAATTAAAATAAATTTTATGAATGTAGTTGTATGTTGTGCTTTAGTTTTAATTGTCCTTATGCACGCCTTAGGATCAAGGGAGTATGGAGCTAACGTTAATTGATTCCAGGATTAAGAGACTGTTGATAAGCTTAAAAGGTAGGGATTCTATTACTCATTTTTGTGAGGTTTTTATAGAATTAAAATTGATTGTTTTGCCGCAATATATATATATCTATGTTGAACTGATATTATATGAGTATCACATATGAAACTATGACATGGACTCGTCTTGTATTGTACGGCGAGGAACATAATGAATTGACACATGTTATAAATTGAGAAGCATGGTTAGAAAAACTGACTCTATTAATAATGATTTAATATAGAGAAATGGTGAGACATGAAGAGGGCGGCGGTTACGTCCTTAGGCATGAATACCCAAAAAGGTAAAATAGGGGGAAGGTGATGACACTTCCTTGGGTTGAAAGTCCCAGAACACACTGTACAGGAATCGATTTGGTGAGGACTCGGGGCTTGATGTCCCCTCACCGGAACACCCTTGGAATGTTTATAGGGTGATCAAGTGCGCCCATTTGGGTCTCGATGAGTTGAGTGATACTCAATTTAACATGGATACCTAGGAACAATGATGATTGGTAATATTTGTATAAATGTGTAATTATGACACTTGGTAATGATTAACTACGGTATCCATAAGATGTGATCATAATAAACCTCATAATCTGGAATATGATGTGACTTGCTAACCATGCAGATTTTAATGTGGTAATGATAAAAACCTAAAGGTGAGTAATGGCTTTCTCTACTGAGCATAGTGTTGCTCATTCCCTTATGTTTATATCTTTTCAGGACTCACTAAGTGTGAGGTGGCTACGAGAAATATAGTTGAGGACGTGATGTAGCTATATTACATTGGGACTGCTTCAATTGTTGAGAATGTTTTTCATGATAATGTAAGCATCAATTGTTACTTTCTGTGACTGTATTACAATGTGTTGAGGGATAAAATGATGATGACAACAGTTTATATTATTAAATTTAAGGTGCTACATTAAAACTGTGGTTTAATTGTCGTTTATATTTTTATTTTTGAGTTGAGAGTTTTCATTTAAGTCCCGGGCAAATTTTATTTTTAAGGTTTTACTTTTATTATTTATTTTTTATTTTATCTCATTAAAAACTGTTAACCCCCATATAGGGGCGTTACACCGTTGCTGGGCTGAGGCTGCCCGGACTGCATTTGCATAGCAAGCCTGGGAATCCGCCTAGGACGAGCGGATGACTCCAACGCCACCGTCTGTTGGGAACTTCATTGCCAGGTGATATGTCAAGACCACGGCTTTTAATCCGTTGAGTGTCGGTCGGTCGATGATTATGTTATACTGAGAGGGTTTATCGACGACCAAAAAGTCGACCACCCGAGTGACCCTGGCAACACCTTCTCCAAAAGTTACCGGGAGACTAACCTTCCCGATTGCTCGGACACACTCACCCGCGAAGCCAAAAAGTGGGGTCTGGACCGAGACCAAAGGCGCGTTGCTGATCTTCAGCCTGTCGAACGCCTGCTTGAAGAGGATGTCCGCCGAGCTGCCATTGTCAATTAAGACTCGCCGTACAACATTGTTGGCGATAGGCAGTTCGCAAACCAAGGCATCGTTGTGGGGATGCATCAGCCGGTCTGCTTCCTCCTCAGTGAAGGTGATCGGGATGTCTTCTTGTCGGCATATCTTATTGATGTGCTCGGAGACATTCATGAAATCACCCCGTTCAACCTGCCGGGCTTCTCTAACGTAGGATCGCCGCCCACTCGATGTGTCCCTGGCTACAGGCCCGCCAAGTATCGTGTGTATGATATTCAGGGGTTCCGGGGCGTTCACACTATCAGTCCTGGGTCGGCCTTGTACGTCTCGGCCTGACGAGTCGTTCCTTCCAGAGGTCGCCCTCAGGTTTATGGCCTTCTCCACGAACTCCTGCAATAGACCTTCTCGGACCAGCCTTTCTATTTGGTCCTTAAGTTGGATGCATTCTCGGGTTGTATGACCCACATCCTGATGGAATTTGTAAAACTTTGACTGGTCACGCTTCGCCCTAAAGCCTCGAAGCTTGGGCGGCGGTGTCAACAGATTCTTGTCGCCGACCTGGGCGAGCACCTCATCAATGGTTGCCACCAGGGGCGTGTAGTTTTGAAACTTGCCGGTCGGCCCCTTCGGCTTCTCAGCTTTCTCTTTCTTCTGCTTCTTCGCATGCTCGGTGCTGCCCTGCTCTGGTCCTTTTTTCTGCTTCTTTTCCTTTTTCGTCCCGCTCGGGCCAGCCTCCTCCTGGCGGCTTTTCATATACTCGGCAGCGTCTGCATGCCTTTGAGCATAGCCGAGCATTTGTGAAAACGTGTTTGGCTGCTCGAAGGCCAGGGACCAGGTCAGCTTCTCGTCTTGGAGGCCCCCTACAAAAATATGTTTGAGGGTTTCGTCTTCGACGTGCTTGACCTCAAGGGCAGCCCGGGTAAATCGGTTGACGTAATCCCTGACACTGCCGTCTCCCTGCTTGACAGCGTACAGAGAAGTTATTTCTTTCCTCCGCGTCCTAGTTGTAGAGAATGCAGCGGAGAAGGCGTCAGTTAAGTGCCCAAAAGAAGAAATCGACCCTGGTTCGAGCCGTCGGAACCACTGTCGAGCAGGGCCTGTAAGGGTGAGGGAGAAGGCTTTGCACATTGCAGCATCACTGACATTCTGCAACAACATGTACCCACGAAAGAGCTCGGCATGCTCATCGGCGTCGGTGGCCCCATCGTAAGACTTGATTTATGGGACCTTGAACTTCGGCGGCATGGGTGCCCGCATTATGTGATCCGGGAAGGGTGGACCCTGCGCCCCGATCTCATCCAAACCGAACCTGCAATTGCGGATCTCATCGATCTGTCGCTGCAGCACCCAGAATTGGCGACTATTCGTATCTTCGGGCAGTTCGACCCGATAAGGTACTCCGCCCTCAGCACGGCCTTCAGCTCCGCCTTGGCGATTTCTGTTAATCCCTCGGTATCCAAGCCGATCAAATACCGAGGCTCTGGAACCTTGTGGTGAAGGGACACGGTGTGGTTGACGTCCCATCCGGCGTTCATGAACCAGTCGATTATCGAGCAGGGGCCCTCTGGTGGATCCCAGAGACTGCTCTGATCGGTCCTCCCAGTTGGTGGCACTCTGCTCACGCCGACCCTCTGCCTGGTCAACCTGGGCAGGGGGTGGCGGTTCTGGCGCAGCTTGTTGTCGAGCTTGCGCGAGCTGCCGAGTTAATATTCGAACTGCATCTGTGAGCTCCCGGATGGGGTCTTGTGCAGCTCGGGCCTGCACCGACTCAGCTCTTGCCGCGCTTCCTTGCCCTCCGGACCGAGATCTGGCGGTCCGAGGATGACTGCTGGGCCGTTCTGTAGCTGGTTGCTTATGCCTGGCATCGCCCGACTCCTGATGTCGGGTGGTACTATCTCTTACGTTACCTCGTGTTGTCATTTCAGAAATCCGAGGTAGAATAACTTTGGATTGGGGCGCGTCCGGCCCTCCTTCTAGCGCCAAAATGTTGATGCTTACCGTTGTCCGGTGTCGGATCAACACCCACGTGTGACTGAACACCTTCTGACCTCCTCTTAAGCTTGCCCCCGGTCGGGATTGAGTACCTGCGAGAGGGATGATTCGGAGAAATGGGGTTAGCCAATAGACAAGGGCTCTCCGATGCTCAAGGCAAGAACTGCTCGGCAGAGGTCGGCAGCTGATTAAATGAGAAGAGGTCTCTCTCTCTAAAATGTCATAAATGCATCCTATTTATAGGCCACCAGCTGGATCGGGTGCAAGATGGGTTTTGCCCATTACCCAGGTGTCACATCAAAGTGTATCAAGCAATAGGTGACAAGTGTCGCGTCCATTGTCCAATGGATTGGACTCTATCGGACGGCAGCACGCCTGCCTGGTGTTGGCCTACAAGGATGGGTAGTGACGTGTTATGATGAATAGCGTGGCCCGGCCCAAGCTACTGTTCATCCCCGAGGTGGCAGCCTTCTTGGGGGTGTGCCCTCAGATAAGTGGAAGGCTCCTCGGGAAGAAGCATAATTCGTCGGGTCGGGCGGTAGCCTATGTCTGCCGAACTGATTTGCCGACCACCAAAGTTAATGTCCTCGGTGGAAGTGCCGAGCTAACCCTCAACAGACTAAATTATAAGAAAAAGTTTTCTCTCGACAGATTTAAAAAATACCCCAAAACACCCCTATGTAGTAAGAATTTTGAAAAAGTTAAAACATGAAAGTTGTAGATCTTGACGAAACTGTAAGATATCGTAAACAGTTCATCAAAAATCTCAACCGTTTGTGAGATTTTAATTTTACAAGAATTTGTTAAAAGTGAAAAAAATTTTAAAAGAGCAAAAATATTATTTTTTCAAGAGATTTTGAATATGGTACTTTGAGCAAAAATGATCCTTGTGAAAAATGAAAAATTTTGGTTTAAAGAGACAAATTTTAGTTCTAGGAGTAAAATTGTCAGAATTTTCAAATAAGGGACATAATTGCAAAGTTTTATTAAAATTGGGTGTAGACGAAAAATAAAGAGACCTGACACCCCGGGGTATTATTCTAAAGTCGATACATGGTTATTTTCGCTAGAATAGTGAAGTTAAACTCAGGAAGCTTAATAGGCCCGGCAGGGGCAAACTCTAAAACGTTCCAAAAAAAAAAAAAAAGGGGAAAGGAATGATTAGAAGGATTTCCACCCTTCATTAGAAACGATAGGGTAGAATAAGATAGGAGTAAGAAAACCAGGATTGTCGGAGTTGTGTATAGTTATATAGGTCGATTTATTAATTAATGAACGTTTCGTTTTAAAACATAGAGGAAACAGTAAAATTTGGCTAATAGTTTTGTAATTGGCCAGCATAAGCCTAGAAGTCTAGGAAAGAAAGAATTGAGGTCAAAGTGCATGGAGACCCACACCAAGTAAGTATCCATCCTACCTACAGTATGAAATTGTAGGTATAGAATGTGAAATATGTATATGTATACCTGTGTGTATATCAAGGTGTATACCTATGTGTATGCTATAATGTGAGTACCTATAAGCATATTAGCGTGTACCTGTAAGTATACAAAATAGATACCTGTGTGTATATTATGTTGTATACCTATGTGTATATTAAAGTGTACCGATGAGTATATAAAGTATCTACCTATGTGTACTACACCATACAAGAGTATTTATGTTTGGTGCATAACATGTGATTATCACTTCATGCATGGTATGAGAACCATAATAAATGGATTGGTAATTATATCACCAGAAGTTAAGAAAAGTGTCGTACCAACTTTTATCTCAAGAAGAGTTTAAGGGTCTGGTCACGATGTCATGTAGACCTATGTACGCAATGGTACAAACACTTGGGCCCTAGCTAAAGATAAGACAAGACAATGATAAAGAATGTTTATAAGAAAGCATAACTGGATCATACATTTTATTGAATGTGCATATAGGTTGTATTGGGATTTATTGGGCGTAAGCTCATTAAGTATTTCATGTTGTAGGTATTCTGACAAGAAGATCAAAATAATTTCATAGTTGAGCTGACAGAGCGATGAGTGATGTTCAGAATGGGTATGGATACCACTATAGTTTTGTTTCCGCTGTAACATATTTTATGTTAATTTGAAACGTAATGTTTAGCAAACAGTATTGTAAAAGAAAGGTTGTTTATATAAATATATGTATATGTTTGTATTTCAAAAGTTACTAAAATCAGTATATGTAAAATATTTATATAAAAAAAATTCCCTAAGTTTTTTCTCTATACATAAGTAAGAAAAATGTTTATCATAGTCTGAAAAAGACGGGTTGTGACAGTTAATATCAGAGCAGAAATCCTGCCACCCTACTGTACATTACCGTCTACTCCACCGCCATAGCTCAAGTAAGATAGTTTAATTTTTAACATAGGAATACTGAATTATGATTCTATGTGAGAATGTGATGCTAATTAAGATAATAAATATAGTATATGGTGAAGCCGCACAATAACCGTGACATGGAGGTGGACCGGAGAGCGAGTATTGCCTTTCGAAAGACGATACCTCCATGCTGCTATGGCAGTCGATGACCAATGGTCTTGATGGAATGGTTCAACGAGATAGAAGGAATTTTTGAGACTTGCCATACCCCACAGCATCTACAGGTTCCATTAACCTCAGGGCGACTGGCAGGAGCAGCATTGGAATGGTGGATGGGGCTCAGACCAAAAGAGCAGCAACATAACTGGGAAGGATTTAAAGCGCAGATCTCAGAAGCATTCGCACCGTTCCCACCTGTTGATAACATGCAAGTTCAAGTGATTACAATGTTATGGGCAGATTGGTGTTGCCGGCTGTATTTACGCATAGAACCGATATAGGGTAGATATGTAGGTGCGCCAGTGGATCATTATATCCTAAGGTTTCATCGTACTATAGTACCATTGATCCCGCTAGAAATCCCCTTACGGTGAATTTGTGACCTTATCTGGAGAGACCTTCCCGACGCAGTCTAGCAACAGATACAATAACCTAGAGATTTTCTTAGTCTCAATAATTTCATTATGGAAATATTGCATACGGAGCAAAATGTGGCCACGCCCTTAGAGGATCCTCCAGTAGAAATGGAAGAAGATGATGAAGATGACGATGATGATGATGATGAGCTCGAATTTGTTGTAGTAGCTCCCGAACCTATAATTGCCAGTGACAACGAGTCTACCGACTCAGATGAAGAGGAGGAGGAGGATCTCGAGAATAGCGATATTTTTGGTGTAGAGTCAGATTAGAAAGAAATGGGTCTATGAAGATCTGTATGTATTAAGATATATGTAGATGTGTGATTAGCACAGTTTTGGCTTTTTGCTTTTGTATACGAGTGTACTCCGGCAAGTGGTATCCTTCACAGCGATAGGGTATATGTAACCGGAAGAGATAACTGCTCCCGGAAATGATATGAATAGTTTATGTAAGAAAGAAAAGTAAGTATGTATGTTAGTCACTTATATAATGTAAAAGAAAGAAGTTAATGAAATAAAATGTGTGAAATGAGATATTAAGTTTATGTTATTATTCATGTTTGTATGTATTTATATTGTTTGAAAATATTTTCTTAAATACTATCAAGTTAATAGTATATACTGACATAATAACGGAATTGTTCGGTAGGCATCTAAGATTATTATCAATGGTTGATGCACCCGGAGGACCTGCGAATCAGGACCTGATGGCTATGATCATGGAGTTACAATAGAAACTCCAAGCTCAGGAGTTAGAAATGCAAGAATTAAGAGAGCGATTAGCAAACTAGAATCCTATACCACAGGCACGTGTGAACTCTCCAACCCTAGTACCACTGCCTTAGCAAGCGAAACCAGCTATACCAGTTGTTCCAGCTGCTCTAGTAGCATCTGCTATTGAATTTTATGAACAATTTGACGGATGAAAGCCCCGAAATTTGACGGATCTATTGATCCACTAGAAGCCGATGATTGGCTTATTGGCATAGAGAGGGTTTTGAAATTTATGGGGTTCAGTGACCATGAGAAAGTTTTATGTGCCTCATTTTCTCTCACTAAGGATGCTAGGAGATGGTGGGAGTCGGTAGAACATAGACGAAATGTCGTGGCTAGATTTCGTGGAAGAATTTGGAAGGGCTTACTTTAATGTGGAGACAATGGCAACCTAGCAAGAAGAATTCAACAACTTTAAACAAGGCAACATGTCAGTGGCTGACGCTATAAAGAGATTCAATCAGTTGGCACGTTTATGTCCCGAATTAGTACCTACTGATCAAGAGCGAATAAGAAGATTAATGCAGATGTCCCGAACCGACATTGCCCATGTAGTAGATAGTGGAGGGCAAGCTCCTAAAGGTGTAGAAGATTGTATCGAACGGGCTATTAGGGTTGAGTTTAGAATTGCCCGTGATAAGGAGGAGAGAGCAAGAATTTTTAAAGCTCAAAAGGAAGAAAAAGTGTTAGCCAAACAAAGTCAAAGCCGTACAAGCAAAAGGACAAGGAAGCACTCCGAGTCAAGGGCAGTCTTAGAGTCATCCAGCTGGACGTAACCACAACACTAATAATAAGAGGAAATGGAACGTGATTAATCCAAAGAATTAAAAGGGACAACCCCATAAGAGGATCAATGATGGAGGGAATAACAAACCACTCTATGGTCAATGCGGGAAAAGACATGCGAAAGAGTGTAAAGATGGCACCAACAAGTGCTTCCTCTGTGGCAAAGAAGGACACTGTGCCAGAAACTATTTCTCCAATCCCCAGAATCAAAATACTCAGAATCAGCAAAGGCCCTAAGGAACTCAACTTCATGCAGTTCAAGCGTAGATTGAAGGCCTTAACATCAGTCAGGGACGCTTGGAAGCTCTGGAACCCAATGGATGGATTTATGCTTATACAAAGAAAGAGGATGATGCGGGAACTTCAACAGTGGTGACAGGTCAGTTTTCTGTTGCCAATACTGATGCCTATGTTTTATTTGATTCTAGAGCAACGCATTCTTTCACATCACTTAAGTTTGCTAAAAGGATAGGAAATGAAAGGGATAGGATAAAACGTACTTTTAGGACTGCACTTCCCTCTAGGGAGGTGTTAAGTTATGATTTTTGGTTACGTCACGTACCCATCATCGTTTGTGGAAGAGAATTGTATATCAGTTTAATAATAATTGATATACAAGATTATGACGTTATCTTAGAAATGGATTTCTTAGGAAAGTACGCTGTCAAGATCAACTGCTGACATCGCAAGGTTACGTTTTGACCTTCCAGAAGTGAGAAATTCATGTATTCTGGGAAGATTCCTAAGGCTTTAAAGGCACTAATTTCGGCGTTGAAAGCAAGAAAGATGTTAGAAAGTGGATGCACCGGTTCTCTGGTGAACTTAGTAAACAAAGATCAAGAAGCTCAGTTAGGACCAGAGAATGTCCCCATAGTAAATGAATTCGTTGGCGTGTTTTCGGACGAATTACCAGCCTTACCACCAGAATGAAAGATTTTATTCGAGATTAAATTGATGCCAGGTACAGCCCTGATTTTGAAGGCACCGTATCGTATGGCTCCAGGAGAACTCAAAGAGCTTTAGGTGCAATTACAGGAATTGTTGGACAAAGGATTTATTCGACCGAGTTTTTCCCCATGGGGAGTGCCTGTATTATTCGTCAAGAAAAAGGATGAAACGTTATGGATGTGCATCAGTTAACGAGAATTGAACAAAGTCACGATTAAGAATAAGTATCCACTTCTGAGAATTGATGATCTATTTGATCAATTGAAGAGAGCAACAGTATTTTTGAAGATCGATTTATGTTCTAGGTATCATTAACTTTGGGTTAAGGAGGAGGACATGCCAAAGACTGCATTTTGAATGCGGTATGGGCATTATGAGTTTTGTGTCATGCCATTTGGACTGACTAATGCCCTAACAGCATTTATGGACCTTATGAACCAGATTTTCAAGGACTACCTCCATTTTCATCGACGATATCTTGATTTACTCAAGAACATCAGAAGAACATGAGGAACATTGGAAGCTTGCACTGCAGTTGCTGAGGAAGCATTAATTGTATGCCAAGTTCTCAAAATGTGAATTTTGGGTAGAAAAAGTTCATTTCTTAAGACATGTGGTCCATGAGATGGAGTCTCTGTTAACCCTTTAAAGGTAGAAGCAGTAAACAAGTGGCCTACGTCGAAAAGTGTTACTGAGATCAGGAGTTTCCTCAGTCTAGCAAGATATTATCGACATTTTGTGGAAGGGTTCTTTAGACTCACAACACCACTTACGGCCTTTACATAGAAAGCAGCTAAATATAAATGGACTAAGAAGTGCGAAAAGAGTTTCCAAGAACTGAAAAGATGACTCACGAGTGCCTCGGTACTGAGCATACCAGATCCAAATCTAGAAAACTTCATGATTTACAGCGATACGTCAAAAACATGCTTGGGAGCCGTACTCATGCAAAACGAAAAGGTGATTGTGTACGCATCCCGACAGCTAAAGGATCATGAAAGGAACTACCTAACACGTGACTTGGAATTACCAGCGGTCGTATTTGTACTGAAGATTTGGCGCCACTATTTGTATGGAGCTAAATGCGTGATTTATACGGACCACCAGAGTCTAAAATATATCTTTACACAGAATGAGCTCAACATAAGACAGCGAAGATGGCTCGAGCTGGTTAAGGACTACGACTGTGAAATTTTATACCACCCTAGAAAGGCTAACTGAGTAGCTGATGCACTCAGTCGTAGAACGATGTCTTCGCTTGCAAAGGTGCAATCGATGCCAAGACCTCTTCAGAAAGACTTGGTAGAAGTGGGAATAGAGATAATCACTAGAGGACTAGCCAATCTATCCTTCCGACCAGCTATCTGGGAGAATTTAAAGGAGCGACATGAAGCAGATCCATTGCAGCTCAGATATAGGAATGAGGTCCTTGAGAATAAAGAAGCAGAATTTAGCATCTTGGTACTAGGGGTGGCGAGTTCGCGCGTGCCTATGGTACAGGATTCTGGTTCGCTAATTGCTCTCTTAATTCTAGCATTTCTAACTCCTGAGGCCGAAGTTTCTGTTGCAATTCTACGATCATGGTCATCAGGTCCTGGTTCGTAGATCCTCCGGGTACGTCAGCCATCAATAATAATCTTATATGCCTATCGTACAATTTCATTATTATGTCAGTATATACTATTAACTTAATAGTATTTAAGAAAATATTTTCAAACAATATAAATACATGCAAATATGAACAATAACATAAACTTGATATCTTATTTCACACATTTCATTTAATTAACTTCTTTCTTTTTCTTTTACATTCTTCATTCCTAAAACATTACATAAGTAAATATCATACATACTTACTTTCCTTTCTTACATAAGCTGTTCATATCATTCTCGGAAGTAGTTATTTCTTCCGGCTACATATACCTTATCGCTGCGAAGGATACCACTTGCCGGAGTGCACTCGTATATAAAGGCAACAAAGCCATAACTACAGTAGTTGCACATCTAAGTACATCTTAATACATAAAAATCTGCTTAGGTCCATTTTTTTTTCTAATATGCCTCTACACTAGATATATCGCTATTTTCGGGGTCCTCCTCAGGGTCCTCCTCAGGGTCCTCCTCTTTTTCGTTAAAATCTGTAGACTCATCGTCACTAGCAATAATAGGTTCGGGAGGTACTGGAACAAATTCGACCTCATCATCATCATCATCGTCGTCCTCATCATCATCGTCGTCCTCATCATCTTCTTTCATTTCTACTAGGGGATCCTTTAAGGGCGCGGCCACATTTTGCTCCGCATGCAATACTCCATAATGAAATCATTGAGACTAAGAAAATCTCTAGGATACTGTATCTGATGCTTGACTGCTTCAGGAAGATCTCTCCAGATAAGGTCACAAATTTGTCATAGTGGTATTTCCAACGAAATCAGCGGTATCATAGTAAGACGAAACCTTAAGATATAGTGGTTCACCGGCTTTCCTACGTACTTACCCCATAACGATTCTACACGTAGATACAACCGACGACGCCAATCCTCCTATAACATCGAAAGAACTTGAACTTGCATATCTTCAACGGGTGGTAACGGTGTGAATGCTTCTGAGATCTACGCTTTAAATCCTTCCCAGTTATGTTGTCGCTCTTTTGGTCCGAGCCCCAACCACCATTCCAGTGCTGCTCCTGCTAGTCGCCCTGAGGCTAGTGGAACCTGTAAATGCAGTGGGATATGGCAAGTCTCAAAAATTACTTTAATCTCGTGGAACCATTCTGTCAAGATCATTGGTCGTCGACTGCCATAGTAGCGCGGAGGTATCATCTTCTGAAAAGTAATGCTCGCTCTTTGGTCCGCCTCCACATCATGGTTTTTGTGCGGCTCTGCCATATACTACATTTATTACCTTAATTAGCATTACATTCTCACAGAGAATCATAATTCAATATTTCTATGTAAAAAATTAAACTATCTTACTTGAGCTATGGCAGTGGAGTAGACGGGAATGTGCAGTAGAGTGGCGGGGTTTTCGTTCTAATACCAACTGTCACAACCCGCCTTTTTCAGGCTGTGATAAACCTTTTTCTTACTTACATATAGGCAAAAACATAGGAAATTTTTTCTTTCCACAAACAGATTTTTTTACAATTTCCAAAGTACAAATATATACATATATTTACATAAACACACTTGCTTTCACAATACCGTTTGTCAAATATTCTCAAGAGAGGTTTTGTCATACTTAACTATGTTACAACTTTTCTACACTGTGTTTCAAAATAACTTAAAATATACTACAGCGGAAACATAACTGTGGCAGAATCCATACCCATTCTGCACACTAATCATCTCTCCGCTAGCTCATCGATGAAATTATTCTGACCTTCTTATGGGAATACCTACAGCATGAAATACTTAATGAGCTTGCGCCCAGTAAGTCTCAATACAGCCCACATGCACATTCAATAAAATGTGTGCTCCAGTTATGCTTTCTTATGAACACTCTTTATCTTTTTCATATCTTATCTCTTACTAGGGCCTAAGTGTTCGTACCATTGTGCACATAGGTCTACGTGACACCAAGACCATACTATATCCTTAAACTCCTCTTGAGTCAGAAGTTGGTACTACACTCTTTTTAATTCTGGTGATATATTTACCAGCCCAATTATTTGGTTATCATACCATGCATGAAGTTATAATCATATGTTATGTACCAAACATAAATACTCTTGTACGGGATAGTACACATGTGACACCCGTTATTCTCCTAACGGGTATTGAGGTAATTAAATTAATTTTTAATGTATAAAAAAAAATTGCTTCATTTAAATTTATTTTATAATATTTATTTTTATCTATTTTTAAATTTTCTAAAATTCTCCTATATTTATTTAGTATGATTACTAAAAAGCCTTAGAACTTCTAATAAATCTCAAAAATGTCATATTGGCATTATGTGTGTTAAAGTCTTTAGATGAGACATAAGGATATCTTTTCCAACTACTCTTGACCCTCATTTTCTTTATTTCCTCCGTGACATGCTTCAACATGTCTCCTCTATAATTGTTTCTATCACTTCTTTTCAAAGACTTCATCTTTTCTTCCTTTCTCTTCCACGGTTCCCACACTCTTCTTCTCATTTCTTTGCTGAAGCAAAATACTTAGAGAACTTCTTCAAGGCAGCCATAAAAATCAGCCACCATCACCTTCATTTGAGCAAGAATTTCAGTCATACCGAAGTAAAGGAACCTGTTTTGAAACCATTTCAAGCTTCCAACTAACCATAATCCGAGGTTAGAATCTTATGAACAAATTTAGTCTTTCATTTATAAATTTTCTTTTATACTAAAGGATTATTCAAATTTGCGTTCTTAAACCTAAGTATATGTTTGTTGCTATTTTGGAGCATATGTATGAAGTCTAAGTGTATATGCCCTAGACAGAAAATTTATATTGTTAAACTTTATAATACCTCTATGGGCAGTGGTTATTTCTTGAAATTCTAAGATTAAATTAAAATAAATTTTATGAATGTAGTTGTATGTTGTGCTTTAGTTTTAATTGTCCTTATGCACGCCTTAGGATCAAGGGAGTATGGAGCTAACGTTAATTGATTCCAGGATTAAGAGACTGTTGATAAGCTTGAAAGGTAGGGATTCTATTACTCATCTTTTGTGAGGTTTTTATAGAATTAAAATTGATTGTTTTGCCGCAATATATATATATCTATGTTGAACTGATATTATATGTGTATCACATATGAAACTATGACATGGACTCGTCTTGTATTGTACGGCGAGGAACATAATGAATTGACACATGTTATAAATTGAGAAGCATGGTTAGGAAAATTAACTCTATTAATAATGATTTAATATAGAGAAATTGTGAGACATGAAAAGGGCGACGGTTACGTCCTTGGGTATGAATACCCTAAAAGGTAAAGTAGGGGGAAGGCGATGACGCTTCCTTGGGTTGAAAGTCCCAGAACACACTGTACAGGAATCGATTTGGTGAGGACTCGGGGCTTGATGTCCCCTCACCGGAACACCCTTGGAATGTTTATAGGGTGATCAAGTGCGCCCATTTGGGTTTCGATGAGTTGAGTGATACTCAATTTAACATGGATACCTAGGAACAATGATGATTGGTAATATTTGTATAAATGTGTAATTATGACACTTGGTAATGATTAACTACGGTATCCATAAGATGTGATCATAATAAACCTCATAATCTGGAATATGATGTGACTTACTGACCATGCAGATTTTAATGTGGTAATGATAGAGGTGAGTAATGGCTTTCTCTACTGAGCATAGTGTTGCTCATTCCCTTATGTTTATATCTTTTCAGGACTCACTAAGTGTGAGGTGGCTACGAGAAATATAGTTGAGGAAGTGATGTAACTATATTACATTGGGACTGCTTCAATCGTTGAGAATGTTCTTCATGATAATGTAAGCATCAATTGTTACTTTCTGTGACTGTATTATAATGTGTTGAGGGTTAAAATGATGATGACAACAGTTTATATTATTAAATTTAAGGTGCTACATTAAAACTGTGGTTTATTTGTCGTTTATATTTTTATTTTTGAGTTGAGAGTTTTCATTTAAGTCCCGGGCAAATTTTATTTTTAAGGTTTTACTTTTATTATTTATTTTTATTTTATCTCATTAAAAACTGTTAACCCCCATATAGGGGCGTTACAGAATTTTTGGTATCAGAGCCTAGGTTCGGTTAACCTAGGGAGTGTAGCACCACTTTAAAAAATATATTTTTGAGATGGTTTTGAAGCTGAATTTTCATTGTCATCATCAAAATGAACCTTCACATTGATTTATACAGTCTAGAAGGATGTAACATGGAAAGGCCATAGAATGAAAATATTAATAGTTATATGAGTACAATAATTATATAGAAGGAAAGTATTAATAGTTATAAGGGAATGATAATTATATGGAATGAGTTTATAAGTAGATTGCTTATGAGAGATTCGTATAATATTTGGATCTATAAGCATATCTAATTCGTATAAACGATGAGAAATTCGTGTAGATACGAGGATTTAAAAGCCTTTTGTCTCGTGAAAAACAATAAGAAATATAAGGCTTGATTTATTGATTTCAAAGTTTGGCATAGATATGCCAAATTTTTCGTAATTGATTCAAACCTAAGTAATGATTATGTGTGGATTCGATGGAGCACATAAGTGTCAATAACTTTTCTTGAAAGTTCTATTTATTTGAGGAATATGATATAAGTTGGGAATCATGGTATTGAATCTTGAGAGAGATAAATGTTAGACTTTTGGTCTGTTGAGACTGTGTAAAGTCTAGAATGCATGAATCTCAAAATTGGAATATTTCGTTACGTACATTGTATTTAAGTGTATCAGTGAATCTTTTGGTTACCTAAGGTTTTGTTATATGAGGAAATTATATATTGTATGAGTAGAATTGTGGGGATTGTAGATGTTCTTAAGTAGTAACATCAAGTGTCTTTGTTTGTTGATATGGTCTACGTTGAAAGACGTAAATTGTATTGATTTCAAGGTTAGTCACATTCTAAACCCTTGGTAGCAATGATGATGAATCCATTGATAGATGTTAAGTATTATGAATAACATATGGGTGTATGCATTGTTCAATAAGGTTTTGATTAAAACAAAATTATTCGAGTTGCTGGAAGATTATGTTGTTACGAAATGATTTTAAATATCATTCAGGAAGATCCTTGTTGTCGTTAAAATTAGATTTGTTGTTCATAGTTAACTTTATCTATAGTGGGCTTTGAATTGGGTTTGAGATTTATACAAATTGGTTTTCAATTTTATGTTTGTTATTTAACTTGTTCTAAATGTGTTAAGGCCCGAAACAACCTGACCATTTTCAACTTAGAACATTTGGGCCTAGTTCAAATCCTAAATCAGTTTGATGCACACTGTCTCTCCCACGTGGTCTCTATACGTGTCATATACAGTGGTTTAATTATTGTTTACAAATACGTTTACTGTGCATAAGAGCTTATTTCTCCGAGTTCACTTTTTCTCTCTTAATTTGTTATTTTCTCTCTAAATCGCAAATCCTCTTCTTTTTCATTAGAAATTCTTCTTTTCCTCAAAAAGAAGAAGGAATTCTAGGATTCTGCAATTTACTATCTTAATTTTTCCTTTCTATTTACTCTTCTTTCATCTCATCATGGACCCAAAGTACCTACACCTGAGAAAGTATTTCCCATCACTCTCCCAAAAGATTCTCAGAAAGAAATACAAGGCTAGAATTACTCGGTTATGGATTCTTATGCGTTTTGGTATCCCTTGTGATGTGAGAATGTTAATAGAGGGGAAAATCCGTCCGAGTGACTTTAGTCAAGATGTCGGTTTACCAGGAACGGGTACCAGTCGTAGTGCAATGAAAAGAAGAGCTCGTGCCATCGTGGTCACTTGTAACAAATGTGGAAGACAAAATTGTAACGGTAAATGTACTTCACCTGGTTATATGTCTACGAATAGAGAGGATAAAATAAGGTTTTGTAGGAATGGACTTTCAAAGGAGAACTTGGATAGCATCCATCCTCCTCTCCACGGTCACCCTAGTGGATATGTTCAAGGAGCTATTTTTAAACTCTGGCCTAAATTTTATACAGAAAGACAACGCCTCAGGAATATGGTATTTCTAGATCCTGTTTGCCAAGCCATAAGAAAATTGGATGGGGAATAAGTCATCGCTCTATAAAGGTTATTTAGTCTTTACTTATTTAAAGCAGTTTTAGCTGATGTTCAACAGTTTGTGTTTTTCTTTTACTCAGAATATTTGCTTTTGTGTTTGAAATAATTGTGATTATTAGATTGATACAGTAAGTGTTAATATCTTATTTAATTTATGATTTTCTTAAATATATATATATAATAAAATATATTATCTTATCAGACACGTTACATACGATACAGTAATATGTCTGAATTTTGAAAAGCTTATCCAGATATTTCAAGATTTGTGTCTCAAATTTCAAAAGTTCTACAGTATTTGTCGTTTATATTAAATTTCTAGACTTGGTGTATATTTGTCAAAAAGTCTACAGTTGTATCATGAGGGTCTTCTGTCGAATTGTTCTCAATTGTCAAAAGTTATACAATTAGAGTCTAATCTTTTTCAAAAAGTGAATCAGATTTTCTGTAAACTATCAATCACCTTATCTTACTTTCTTATTCGCACAAGATTTTGTTTAAATCTTTGGATTACCTTTTCATTACCTACTCGTCTATCTCTTTAGCCTTTTTTGTATATTTCTCATCTTTAAAATCTCATGTAGAACCCGAAGTCTAAGTGGAGCAGACATTAAGCAACCACTTCTATAAACCAAATATGTCTACCTCCCAGTCCACGAAGAAAATAAAGAATGTCTGTGTCTTTTGTGGTTCCAGCCTTGGAAAAGATAAAGCTTATTTAGAAGCTGCAAATCACTTAGGGCAAGTCCTAGCAAGCAAGAAGATTAACATAATCTATGGGGGTGGTAGTATAAAAATGATGGTAAATATAGCACTAGCAGCTAGGTCTAGCGACGCTACTGATGTAAAAATTTGGCCTCATATTCCAGTTGAAGGAAACCTTTGTAAGGAAGCCATAGGTAAGGGAGAAGGAGTCAGGAGTATCCCTAAAAATTTTAAAGACATAATCTATAATTCTGATGCTTTTATAGCATTACCTGGTGGTCTAGGTACTCTTGAGGAAATATTTATAGTTGCTTGTGGGCAATTGTTGGGCTTTTATTCCAAACCTTTGGGTCTGCTGAACGTAAAGGGTTTTTATGACGGTCTTTTGAAATTTCTAGATTACGCTGTGGAAGAAAACATCACTACAGAATCGGAGAGACAAATCTTTGTCACTGCTTCAACAACTGAGGAATTGATAGATAAAATGCAAATCATACATCCAGAATCCGACACTGCAACATCCAAGCTTGAATGGGAAAGGGAAAGCCGGGAGCGGCCAATTGATTTGAATCTCCATCTGTAATCTTTTTGTTTTATCTTTGGCATGTAGGCATGTGTGTCCGTATTTCGTGTGTTACGAATAACCGTTTGCCTTGTATTATGTGTTTCTTGTGGTACGTCGTTGTTAAATCTTTTAGATTCATTGAGCCTAATGCCGGGATGGTTGGATACGGAGTACTTGATGCTCTCGAAACGCATCCTTCTTAAGGTCCGATCTTTTGTTTATCGATGTTTTTGTATCCTCTAAGCATGCATGATATGGATAGCTGGTATACGGAGTGCCTTGTACTCTCGAAACGTATCCGTATCATAATTGTAATGTGTAATATTCTGTTAATATTATGTGGAAGTACCAGAGTCAGTTATGGGGATATTCCATATGAAATATGAGTATATTATTTGGGTTGAATGTTTGTGTCATGAGGATAGCTGTTTAATGAAAAATATGTCGGGTATGTTTGCAACCAGAGATTCCGTTTAATATCTCTATGAATAAGTTTAATGTATGGTTTTGAATATAAGTGTTTGTGATATATGTTTTATGATTATGTTTTAGTTTATTAGTTGAGGTATGAAATCAAATATATTTGACTTTTCCTTACTCAAAAAGGAAAAGGAACCTAAAGATGAAGTATATAAAATTTCTCTGGCAATCTCCTTAAATGTGATTGTAAATCACAGTCCATGGACAATGAAGGACTGGAATCATGGTATGATAAATATGTATGCCTGATCAGATTCTTAGACTATTATACGGTGTTACAAGTTGAAACTTGTCAAAAATACTCTCATTGAGGGATTTAGGAGTAAGATTTATTATGCAAGTAAATAAGTGGAGATACGATGACTTAAATTTGGAGGACAAACAACATTAACGGTTTAGACTCAGAATTGGAATCATAGTGGAATCATAATTTTTACTAGTATTGCTAGAATTGAAATTTCGAGGACGAAATTTCTTTAAGGGGGGTAGAGCTGTGACACCCGTTATTCTCCTAACGGGTATTGAGGTAATTAAATTAATTTTTAATGTATAAAAAAAAATTGCTTCATTTAAATTTATTTTATAATATTTATTTTTATCTATTTTTAAATTTTCTAAAATTCTCCTATATTTATTTAGTATGATTACTAAAAAGCCTTAGAACTTCTAATAAATCTCAAAAATGTCATATTGGCATTATGTGTGTTAAAGTCTTTAGATGAGACATAAGGATATCTTTTCCAACTACTCTTGACCCTCATTTTCTTTATTTCCTCCGTGACATGCTTCAACATGTCTCCTCTATAATTGTTTCTATCACTTCTTTTCAAAGACTTCATCTTTTCTTCCTTTCTCTTCCACGGTTCCCACACTCTTCTTCTCATTTCTTTGCTGAAGCAAAATACTTAGAGAACTTCTTCAAGGCAGCCATAAAAATCAGCCACCATCACCTTCATTTGAGCAAGAATTTCAGTCATACCGAAGTAAAGGAACCTGTTTTGAAACCATTTCAAGCTTCCAACTAACCATAATCCGAGGTTAGAATCTTATGAACAAATTTAGTCTTTCATTTATAAATTTTCTTTTATACTAAAGGATTATTCAAATTTGCGTTCTTAAACCTAAGTATATGTTTGTTGCTATTTTGGAGCATATGTATGAAGTCTAAGTGTATATGCCCTAGACAGAAAATTTATATTGTTAAACTTTATAATACCTCTATGGGCAGTGGTTATTTCTTGAAATTCTAAGATTAAATTAAAATAAATTTTATGAATGTAGTTGTATGTTGTGCTTTAGTTTTAATTGTCCTTATGCACGCCTTAGGATCAAGGGAGTATGGAGCTAACGTTAATTGATTCCAGGATTAAGAGACTGTTGATAAGCTTGAAAGGTAGGGATTCTATTACTCATCTTTTGTGAGGTTTTTATAGAATTAAAATTGATTGTTTTGCCGCAATATATATATATCTATGTTGAACTGATATTATATGTGTATCACATATGAAACTATGACATGGACTCGTCTTGTATTGTACGGCGAGGAACATAATGAATTGACACATGTTATAAATTGAGAAGCATGGTTAGGAAAATTAACTCTATTAATAATGATTTAATATAGAGAAATTGTGAGACATGAAAAGGGCGACGGTTACGTCCTTGGGTATGAATACCCTAAAAGGTAAAGTAGGGGGAAGGCGATGACGCTTCCTTGGGTTGAAAGTCCCAGAACACACTGTACAGGAATCGATTTGGTGAGGACTCGGGGCTTGATGTCCCCTCACCGGAACACCCTTGGAATGTTTATAGGGTGATCAAGTGCGCCCATTTGGGTTTCGATGAGTTGAGTGATACTCAATTTAACATGGATACCTAGGAACAATGATGATTGGTAATATTTGTATAAATGTGTAATTATGACACTTGGTAATGATTAACTACGGTATCCATAAGATGTGATCATAATAAACCTCATAATCTGGAATATGATGTGACTTACTGACCATGCAGATTTTAATGTGGTAATGATAGAGGTGAGTAATGGCTTTCTCTACTGAGCATAGTGTTGCTCATTCCCTTATGTTTATATCTTTTCAGGACTCACTAAGTGTGAGGTGGCTACGAGAAATATAGTTGAGGAAGTGATGTAACTATATTACATTGGGACTGCTTCAATCGTTGAGAATGTTCTTCATGATAATGTAAGCATCAATTGTTACTTTCTGTGACTGTATTATAATGTGTTGAGGGTTAAAATGATGATGACAACAGTTTATATTATTAAATTTAAGGTGCTACATTAAAACTGTGGTTTATTTGTCGTTTATATTTTTATTTTTGAGTTGAGAGTTTTCATTTAAGTCCCGGGCAAATTTTATTTTTAAGGTTTTACTTTTATTATTTATTTTTATTTTATCTCATTAAAAACTGTTAACCCCCATATAGGGGCGTTACAACACACATGTACGTACTTTATATACTCACAGGTACACATTAACATACACACAGGTATACAACATAACATACACACAGGTATACAACATAATATACACACAGGTATCTATTTTGTATACTCACAGGTATACACCAATATACTTATAGGTACTCACATTATAGCATACATATAGGTATACACCTTGATATACACACAGGTATACATATACATATTTCACATTCTATACCTACAATTACATACTGTAGATGGGATTGGTAATTACTAGGTGTGGGTCTCCATGTACTTTTACTTCAGTTCCCTCTCTCCTAGACTTCTAGGATCCTGTTGTCTAATTACAAAGCTATTAGCCAAATGTTCACTACTTCTTCAAGGCTCTATGAATCATTACAAAATGATCGTTAATTAATAACTTGAGTTGCATAACTATATACAACTCTGAAAACCATTGGTTTTCATATTCTTATCTTATTCTACCTTATCGTCTCTAACAAAGAGCAAAAATCTTTCTAATCATTCCTTTTTCCTTTTTTGGAAGGTTTTAGGGCGATTCGGGTTACTTGGGCAAAAATGACGATTTTATCCTTGGTGGGTCTCCTAAATTTTCCAAGCTTGACTTTGCTATTCTAGCAAAAATAGCTAAGTATCGACCTTAGAATAATACCCTGGGGTATCGGGTCTCCTTATTTTACATTTATACCTTATTTTAGAAAACTTTGCGAATTTGCCCCATATCTGAGAATTTTAACAGTTTTACCTTGAAATTAATCTCTTTAAACCAAAATTTTCTATTTTTTATGAGGAAAATTTTTGTTCAAAGTACCATTTTCAAAATCCTTTGGAAAAATGACATTTTTTCCCTTTAAAAGTTTTTTTCAATTTTAATAAATTCTTGTAAAATTAAAATCTCACAAACGGTTGAGATTTTTGACAAATTGTTCGCAATGCCTAACAGTTTCGTTGAGATCTACAACTTTTATGTTTTCACTTTTTTGAAATTCTCACTACAAATGGGTGTTTTTGTGCATTTTTCAAATCTGTTGAGGTAAAACTTTTTCTTGCAATTTAGTCCTTAGGTCATTTTTGTAAAAATCTGTTTTTAAATAGCATATCTACCCCTGTGAAGGTAGTTCTAACCCTTGTCCAAACCATTTTTATGCCCACTCATCATTTTTGCAAAGCTAACATTAAAATTACAAAAATAACAATTTTTGCGTAAACTACCATTTGCACAATGAATCCTAAATTTTCACAACATCAACATGTCATAATTCATATATTTATGGGATTTAATCAAAACTTTGCTTGAATACCCACATACTTTTGAAGGAATAAAAATCAAAACAAAAACCACAAAATTTTAAAACTTTAAGAAATCAAAACTTAACCCCAATGGAAACTTTGTACTTCTAGCTTTCCAAGGCTCCTTTAAAACCTTTTTCCAAAACCGATTCAAGAAAGACTCGAGAAGAAAAGAACAAAAACTCGAAAACAAGGGAAAAGAAAACTATATGTTATTTTTGTGTGTAATTTTTTGTGTGTCTAGATGTGGAGAAAGTCTCTATTACCTAACCAATGTGAGACTTTTCTAGTACTTATACATGTCAATAAATGTCAAGTTTTAAGGCCTAATCAATGTGGGACTTCATATTTAGGCTTTTTTCTCAACAAATTCAAATGTCAATGGGCACACTTTGAGCATCAATTTTTCATTCACCAGATTACAATTTTGAGTATATAAATATATGATTTCGATCTTCTCGCGACGGAGAACGCAAATCCGTCAAGACCCATCATTTTTATAAAATAGGTCATACTCAAAATTATACCTCAAAATGGCTCCTCAAAATAGTTATTAACCATTTTTTCTAACAATTTTTAGGGAATTGTCTTTCATCCAGTTGATCATTTTTTCCAAAGAGCGACTTCAGTTTTCTCATGTCACTGTAAGAGGTTTTTTTTTTTTCGTTCTTAAGAACTTAATTACCTTCCACTCGAACTCATTTTGAGTGTGAAGTTGAGAACTAATGAGTCCAGAGTCATTTATCAATTCTAATTAAAAGGTTATGTTATCAATCTCAGGTTTCAACTCTTTCTCTTCCAATAATGAAGACGACGACGATCGACAATGATAATAAATCACATCAATAATAATTAATAATTACTTCAATTGCCAATATTTCACAAACAACAGTCAAACAGCCACTAATCAAGTGAGGCGCAAATACTCATTTTGACTACATGACTGGGGCAATGACACTTTAGCATTTAAAGGTCTCCAACCCTTTTTACACTTTCTTTACTTGACACCACTTTCTTTCTCTTTCTTTTTCTTTTTTTTTTTTTTTTAAGAACTTGACACAGCATTTTTACCATGAAAAAAAACCCCAGGAAAAGAAAAGAAAAGAAAAGAAAAGCAAACTAATGAGGAAAATTGCCAATGCATGCGCATGAATGAGCTACCAAAAAAAAAAAGGGCCAGCCAGTAGTCAGACACTGGTCTGGCCTTCAATGCAATTTCAATTTCTTTTTCCAATTTCCATAAATGAATTTTGTCAGCAGATGCAGTGAATCCAAAAGAATTTCTCAGTTATGCGGATATAGGTGGGAACACTCTTTGTAATGTAGCTCATCCTTACAAGAGAATATGTACAAAATATGTATATATATATATATATATATATAAGAAAAAGAAAAAAAAAAACTGATCAAAATTCAGTCTACCAAGCAGTATTAGTACTCTACAACACGATCAGTGCGTTTCTTGTTGCTTCTTTTGGCATTTCACACTGGCCAATATCTGATGATATGCCAGATGAGATAAATTATATGTTCCTTCATAATTGTGACGTATTCTGAAGAAGCATATTTTGGCTTATAATTGGTTTGGATTTTCCATATGAAATTGTTTATAAATGAAATTGTTCCAATATTGCTTATTATAGCTTTAAGTAGTCTAATTACCATTTTAATTATAGCTGCAATCAACTTCATCATAGGAAAGAGTGAACACTATATTTTGTTAGCCAAAAGCCCTTTTCAAAAATAAATAAATAAATAAATTAGTTGAAGGGTGTAATGTTTAGAAAACGCAGATCAATAGGAATTATGTTGTCAAGAAATTGTTTTTGTTGTAAACAAAGGTTAATCGAATTAGTTTATTTAGGTTTTATTTTTCAATATTTTGACTGGTAAGAACCACAGAATAGACCAACGATCTTTGAGTGAGTTTGAGATATTGTAGCTTAAAGAGATGAGTGGATAAACAAGCGAGTTCAAATTAGTCATGTTGAACAATATTTTACTAGATCTTTTGACTTTAAAAGTAAAGTTGGATGGCTGAAAATATAAAATTAGGAACGGAGATTTTGAAAATAAAAAATAAAGAGTATAATTTTAAAAAGAATAAAACTTATTTGTTACTTGTAGAAACCAGAAAAATTAAATACATGCCAACATTAAGTACTTTCATAAATTATCAATGATGACATTATTTCCCTCTGGGGGACGCGCTCCCGCGGGAGGCAAATCAACAATACGTTCCCGGGACCTCGGCCGGGCGGCTGGGACCAAACTCGGCCGGAAACTCAGCCGGGAACTCGGGGATATGTTGAGAGGAAAACCCTCAACAGATACCACATGTAAATTTTTATAGTGGTTCACTCTATTAAAAGAGTTACGTCCACTGTTTTTCACTACTGTAGGAGTTGAGTATAGAATACAAAAGCACAAAAATGAGAAATAAATTTGGCAGGGCTTCTGTATATTGTGTTCTTTGTGTCTATATAATGAAGACGATATCTCCTTATATAGAGGAGGAGAGTCGTGGCTTCTAACCATCTGACGAACTTGTGTAATGGTGTTGGAGATAACTGCAGTAGTGGGACACGTGTTGGTCTGCGATATGCCCACCTGAAAACAAATCTGGACAACCTTTAGCATATGCAATCTAGATACAGAATCGAGCTGATCGAACCAAACGAAGCCTCAACTTGGTTTGTATAGGCTTTTCTACTTCGAATAGATGAGTCACTCGCTCCACTTGACAAACTCTAATCGTAACAATGGGCCATCGTTTTTGGCCCATAGACAATTTAAACCAGACCAAATTGTACCACAACAGCAATCACAGAAACAAAAAGCACTTTCAACTTTTACGTATGAGATTTGTTGTGTGTTTATCAAATTCACCGCTTAAGAAGTAATGAAGTGTGAAGAACCTCAGCTCCAAAAATATGTATGCTCCCCTTTTGTGGCATCCTAGGATTCCCTAATTCAAGTACATGTTTTATTACCTAACATATTACACAGTCCTGACCTTTGATAAACACAACCCGTCAATAATAATAATAATAAATTTTTTTTTCTAAAAGAAGGATTTCATTCAACCAAGCAAACAGTTGTCTCCGTAAGACAAAATATAACTCTTGAAAGAAGTCGATACCAGCTAATAACACATCATTTTTTTAGGCATGCATGTAATTAAATATTTGAAATCTAATTTCAAACTACGATAGTATTTGGATAATCAAAATAAATAAACAAATGAATATGACATTTACCTTTCGTTTGGAGCCGTAATTTAAACCGTCTTTTGTAATTCTAACTATTATTTTAACAGTATTTTTGCTTGTGAAGTTTTTTCATTTTAAACTCTACGTTTCAACTTATTTTTCAAATGATATATTAAAATTTGGACAATTCTACATATTATTAATGCACAGATTTGCAAGAAACACTCTTATTGACGTCGAATGTTCCACAAAATTCTCGAATCTAATAAAAGAACATCAAGGACTCAAACGTTCCACAAAATTCTCCAATCTAATAAAAGAACATCAAGGAGTGGCGAAGCCAATTGAGAGGAAATAGTGTAACGTGGTACGGTGCACACCGCACACCATATAATCAATCATCAATCATGATCATCGTCATCGTTATCATTTTCCACCTGTTATCATTTTCCACCTCCTGTGATTCTGTTTCACCACTTTGGATATTTCAATGCATTTAAAAAGCAGTCCTAGATTTTGTCAAAATGATTTCCCGCCGGCCCCTTTCTATGTCTTTTTACTGAATCCCCCTAATCATTACAGAAATCCCATTATCACTCGGTTATTAATATTCCACGACCACAACAAGAGAAAACAAAAATATCAAACCAAAAATAAAATTAAATGATTATTTTCTTCATAATATATGATTTGGCTTTATTTGAGAAGTATGTTAGAAAAATAAAATTCAATTTATTGTCGTATAAAGTTCTCACATATCACAATAAAAACAAAAAATTTATTACAGTATAAATCTCTCACATACTACTTCAAGTTTAAACTAATTTCTTAAACACATTCAAATTTTCTAACAATTCACTTAATGTCCAAACTTAACTTGATCTATCATTTGTTTTAGTTTTATAAGTGTTTGACTGTTTGTTAGAACCATAACCAATAAATTAAAAAAAAAAAAAAGCTCTCATATGTTATAGTAAAAAAAAAGAAGTTGCTACAACTTAAAGCTCTTACTTACTAAAACAGTATTTTTATCAAAATTTGTTTGAACTATCAATTTCACCACACTTCCCAACCATCCCATTAATTCCTTGCATATTGAATGTCTAAAGATAATGGAATATTTTTTATGGTGTTCGACAATAAATACCTATTTTGTGTTATGGAAGCTAAGTGTTATTTCTCAATAGCATCATATACATATTATATATATATATATATATATATATATATATATTTTAAATTTTAATTCAAACTTATCAGCTACAACTGTGAAACAAGTTATTAAATTTGAAACTGTTACAGTGTAAAGTTCTCATATGTTACATTTTTAAGCCAAAAACATCAGTTACAATTAAAGTACTAAACAGTAGCCAAACATGAAACAAGTTATTAATAAGATGTTTGGCATGGTGGTTAGAACTATAAAAACTGTAACATGTGAAAGTTTTACACTGTAACAACTTTTTTATTTTTTGTTGTAACATGTGAGAGTTTTACACTGTTCATAAATAAAAAGTTGGTTAGAACAACTAACGATAAACATGCTATAAATTTGAACTAAGTAAGACACTTTGTAAGAGCCAAGGAAGGATTGAAGGTAAAGTTTGGGGCTCATTCTGATTAACTAGTTTTTTTTGGGTCAAAATTTTCTTTAAAAAATTCGTCAATTTGAAAATTAAAAATAAAGAAAAAACATCTGTATATTATTATTTTTTTACCATACAACAACATTATAAAACACAATAGATGTTCTACACAATAAATATTCCATAATAATTCTTCAGAAAAATTATAGAAAAAACATTTGTCACTTCCGCGAGTTGAAATCTCTGGTACTCGCTCGGAGGTCATGGAAGTGTCTGTTTAGCGACTCGCTAGACTCCAAGGGCGGTACTATGCGCCTCACATGGCATTGTCTTCGTCAGAGATCCCAACTTTTCTAACAGTCGCGCGCGTGGAGCAAAGAAAGAAACCTTATTATGATGTGGCATTTTCGTAATTCTAAACGAATAGAATGTCATTTCAGAACAGTCCTTTGATCTGTCATCGATCTCTTTAGTAACGACATTAGCAGCGAGAGAGAGCAAGTGACAAGTGCCAAGTGCCAACGGCACATCAATGCATTGAACGCCCAATCTACGGTCCAGATTCCCCTCACTTTCCCACTAAACCTATTTTCAACCGTCCGATGGTCCAAGCCAAGGTTGAGAAAATTAACCATGGTTGAGTTCTGGGTCAGGGTCTCTCTTCCAGGCTTCTCTGACCCTGAGTTAAGCTTTAACACCGGGCTGTGTGTTGTGGCTGTGGGTTGAAGAACAAGGGTGGAGAGAGAGAGGAGTGTCTCTCTGTGTGTGTTTATTTCTCTCTTTCTCTCTCTTTTTCTCTCTGGTTTAGAATCATAAACTCATAAGTATTTTCCATTTCGTCACAAATTTCTATTTCTGGAAAGTTTTATTTTAGATTGCGACAGATCAACGGGTTTTTGATCTTCTTTTTTTTTTTTTGGGCGGGGGGTTTCATTTCATCTCTGTAATCATCACCGTTTGATTCAAGATTTTCCCTTTCCTCTTCCTACAGAAAAACTTTTTGATTTTTTTTTCGTCTCTCTCATTGCGGATCTGAGAAGTAATGAAAGAGGTATGGCAGAATTTCTAGCTCTATAAAGGCTTTTCTTTTCTTCTTTTTTTTTTCCTTTAAGATTTAATTTTATTTTTGGAAATTTTAGTTATGTTCTTCCAAAGCTTGCGGATTTAGTGAAAGTTTGTTAAGCGAAAATCCGAGTTCAGATCAAACTATATATAAAAATCTTTCTCCGAGTTTCCGAGAAAATTCTTTTTTTTTTTTTCCGAGAAGCGAGAAGAAAAAAGATGAACTACTTCCCAGACGAGGTGATAGAGCATGTGTTCGACTACGTGACGACGCATAAAGACCGAAACGCGTTGTCGTTGGCGTGCAAGGCGTGGTACAGAATCGAGAGGCTGAGCAGGCAGAGAGTTTTCATCGGGAACTGCTACGCCATCAGCCCGGAGAGGACGGTGGAGAGGTTTCCGGCGCTGAAATCTCTGACTCTGAAAGGAAAGCCTCATTTCGCCGACTTCAATTTGGTTCCTCATGGCTGGGGAGGCTTCGTTCTTCCATGGATTGAAGCCCTCGCCAGAAGCCGTGTTGCGTTGGAGGAGCTCAGGCTCAAGCGTATGGTCGTCTCCGATGAGAGCCTTGAGATTCTCTCTCGATCCTTTTCTAACTTCAAATCGTTGGTTCTCGTAAGTTGTGAAGGTTTCACCACCGATGGACTCGCTGCTATAGCTGCCAATTGTAGGTCAGTGAACAAAAGTGGTTCGAGATTTTGTTTAACTATGTTTTTGTGTTTGTTTTTTTTTATTTTTTAATTTTATTTTTACTAATTGGGTTTTGTGGATGTTAATTGAAGAAATCATTTTATTAAGATATTTTCTGCTTTGTAGTTCCTATTTTTAACTATGGGTTGTGTTTGAATTTTGATTTTAACTTAGCTGTTTGCTTTGTAGTTAGTATTTAGGAATTTCCTGTTTCGTACCTTTTTCACCTATGTCAAATTTCGTATCTTTTCCTTTTCTTTGGTCTTGAAGCTATACTCTTTTTCGTAAACATACTTGTCATTGAGGTCTTTCACTAATTGGTTTTTGTGGGTATCAATTGGAAGTAGTGATTATGGAAGAAAGCTCTTTGATTTGACTGAAGTATTGAATGGGCAGGTTGTGAGTTGGGGATTGTAGGATCTGTTTGGTGCTGTGAATCAAATTTTGATTTACCTGTTCTATCTGTTTTTTCTTTTGCTTTTAGCAGTTTGTTGGTTTGCACTTTTTCACCAATGCATTAATTGTTACCTTTTTGAGCTCTCTGTATTATATTAAGTATATTTTGTGGGACTAGTGAAAAAGTCCTATGCTAATTAACGCACCTAGGATGGCCTAGTGAACCTGCTCAATTGTAGAACTAAAATATTTCTTGGTTGTATTGGTGAATCCATGATGCGTGAGTGTAGTAGATCTAATAGTCTATGTCAAACCAAACAAGTGTTCTATATGCAGGGTCTAGAGTTATTTAGCTGACATTTTCTTCTGCTTTGTCCGTAGGCATCTTAGGGAGCTGGATCTTCAAGAGAATGAAATCGAGGACAACAGAGGCCAGTGGCTTAGCTGCTTTGCCGATAACTGCACGTCACTTGTGTCCCTCAATTTTTCATGCCTCAAAGGAGAAATTAACTTAGCAGCGCTTGAGAGGCTTGTTGCAAGGTCTCCAGATCTCAAAGTCTTGAGATTAAACCGTGCTGTCCCTCTTGACGCGCTCCATAAAATACTGATGAAAGCTCCTCAACTAGCGGACCTCGGTACTGGGTCTTATGTCACAGATCCTCGTTCTGGGGCCTATAACAAACTAAAGACCGTCCTTCAAAAATACCAATCAATTCGGAGCTTGTCAGGGTTTTTGGAGGTTGTACCTTGGTGCCTGCCTGCTTTTTATCCTGTTTGCTCGAACTTAACATCTTTGAATCTGAGTTATGCACCGGGCATATATGGCTCTGAGCTTATTAAGTTAATTCGTCACTGTGCAAAGATTCAGCGCTTGTGGGTATGTTTCCAAAGCATTTCACTGAATGTCTTAGATGATTTTCTTAATGACATAATGAATAATGGCTGTTTTCACTTTTGGGCCAGATATCGATGGTACAGAATGATTAAGGGTAAGATAAAGAACTTCGTCAAATGTTTTAGTCGATTTTGTTATGTTAATGATCAAATGATTGTGGGTCGTTTTTTATTATGGGCAGGTTTTATAGTATATTTGTTAAAGCAGTTCTGTAAATATTTAAACCATTTTTTCTTGATGATAGAATCATTAAGGGCTGATTTCATGATTTTTGCAGATACTAGATTGTATTGGAGACAAAGGACTAGAAGTTGTAGCTTCCACTTGTAAAGAGTTGCAAGAATTGAGGGTTTTCCCATCTGATCCATACGGGATAGGTCATGCTGCTGTTACTGAAGTAGGTCTTGTTGCTGTATCCGCAGGTTGCCCTAAGCTCCATTCCTTGCTATATTTCTGTGAGCAGATGACCAATGCCGCCCTCATAACTGTAGCCAAGAACTGCCCTAATTTTATCCGCTTTAGGTTATGCATCCTGCACCCCAAGAAACCGGACCCTGTAACCTCAAAGCCGTTGGATGAAGGTTTCGGGGCAATTGTTCAGGCATGCAAAAGCCTTAGGCGGTTGTCGCTCTCTGGCCTTCTGACTGACCAAGTTTTCCTCTACATCGGAATGTACGCGGAGCAGCTTGAAATGCTTTCTGTGGCATTTGCTGGGAACAGTGATAAAGGAATGCTTTATGTGTTGAACGGGTGTAAGAAGCTTCGCAAGCTTGAGATCAGGGACAGCCCATTTGGTGATGTTGCACTCTTGACGGACGTGGGAAAGTATGAAACAATGCGATCCCTTTGGATGTCGTCCTGCGAAGTTACTCTAGGCGCCTGCAAGACAGTCGCGAGGAAGATGCCAAGTCTTAACTTTGAGATCATAAATGAACACAATCAGACTGAGTTTTACCTTGATGATGAGCAGCAGAAGGTCGAGAAGATGTATCTTTATCGAACCATGGTAGGGCCAAGGACTGATGCACCGGAGTTTGTGTGTACGCTTTAGGTTCATTTTGGTCTTAACCTTTGGGCTTCAAATTTTACTTTTATCATTATTATTATATTTTTAGTTTTTTTTAGTAGTTCCAAGTTGTACCCTGTTTGGTGAACAGATAAATTGAACTTTAGCCCAGTTGTTTGGAAGGGGGTTTAGTGGTGTGGTGTGGTGTCTACTTACGAGGGATTGAACTATTTAGTAGTAATCCAGGTTCTTATAAATAGACGTTAAATATTTGCAAACGTGCCTTTCTTTTGCTTGCTAGGTTGATTGATAAAATATTGGACCTTGAAACGACCGGATTTTACTTTTAGTCTGATTTTTTTTTTTTTAGCTCGGAAAAGTAACAATGTTTTGCACCAAACACGAAGTTGGAACATCCGATCCACGATTATTTGATTGGAATGAGAAGATGGGACACAATAACAAAAACAAATGTGAGAAGAATATATTTGATGGTTATCCACATCCAAGGCAATAATATTAGTATAAGCATAGAAAACGTCTAACCATGGTGGGATTGAGATTGAAAAATAACTCAAGAGAGCCTGTTAACTCTATAGTCGCACTTTGTGCTACCTTTTATAAGCCTTCAATTTTTTCTCTCTTTTTTTCTCATCACCTCCAAGTATATGCAAGAGAGTTGTTTACGAGAGAGATTGACTATTGTAATCGATGTTCCTGCTTGTAAATAGATTGGTGAATATGAAGTAGCAACAATGTTTGTCATGCCTGATGCCACCCCAAGCATTCATTTTTTTTTTTAAGGCGGCAAAACAAACTAGGAAGGGGACCTACATTCACGAAGGGTCAAAGGACAGTAAAAGAAGGCGGGATCAGCCTCAGCCTCAACAAAGGATCCAAAACGACCCAACAAGAGCTTTTAGTTTTTAGAATTCATCTATAGCGCAGTACTTGAGCAAAATTAGTATTTGCTTCCAGTCTTTCATTTCATCTATCAATATGATATCATATGCCAATAAAAACACAAGAACAAAGTGGAAACTTCTTCATGGTATGTTTTCAGGCCACACAATTTACTTGTGGGACTTTGGTATTTGACTGCAAAAATAAAACATAACCACACTCTGAAATTACCGCTTTTCAACCAACCGCACAATATGATCATTGCAAGAATTCCCGATTGACCATGTCATATAACATCAAATACACGATGTGGTACTTCTCCAGCAGCAGAGCAAGAGTAAGAAACCGTTGCCTCATAAAGACTCAATAATCACAGACAGCAGCACAATGCCTCCAACAGGCAACAGCAGCAAAGCGCAGCAAAACTGGACATTTAAGTGTTGTCACAAAGAAAAAAAAGGCAAAAGAACTAGATAATATTTAGAAAGGATTAAAAGCTTGAACAACTCAAAAGACAAATTATGAGAATAAATATAAAAGCAGAGCAGAGTGAAAACTTAACATAGTAGTGACACCAAGAGGGAAATATCTGACCCCATCAGATCTGGAACCAAAGACTGAGACTAGCCTAGCCCCGCTTAGGCAGAGATCAAGGGATGCACAGAGCTTAATCTTTTTGCTAAAGTTCATGAATCATACACTTATTCATGAGCTGAGACCAAGAAAGATCTTCATTGCCAGAGAACTTGAAACGAAACAGCTATATTCAAAGAGAGGGAACCATGATAGGAGTGAGACTGTATCCTTATCTATGAAGGACCTCTTTAGTGGAGAGCACGCCTAGGGCAGAGCATGCAAGATGAAAGAAGTAACCAAGCTTTATAAAAGCTAGCTGGCGTAAAAAGAGACTTAGAATATCATAATAAGGCCCCACAAAAGGCGCATCTATGCATGTTTATATAGTCCACTGGAAAGAAATCACAATTCGATTGGAGAATGTTCTTGTACCAATGAGATCTCAATTCAAAGAGTTGAGATAGCTAACAAAAGAATGTACAAAGGTAGCCAGCTAACAGAACCCTACTTGCCGAGGAGGAAAAGGTCTTACTTAAGATTCTTTCAAAGATTGTTCCTTCCCAAAAAATAAGGATCGACTATGTGTCCGGAGTGCTCCCCACGAAGCTCCCTATTCCCTTGCATAGTGAAAAAATAAATTGAGAACATTCTTCCTCTCTTGCCTAAGACGAGACAATAATTTTAGAAACTCTTGTATACTTCATCTAGATAAAAGCCTTTGACGATTTTCGGTGAGAAGACAACATTGGAAGTTTAGCTGACTGTTTAAAAGAACGACATTATAGTCATCCAGACAACTCATCTCCACAAAGCTCGATTAGTAACCAATTAATAACTAATCTCTCATTAGTCTGCTTACGCTAACTACATTGATTGCTTAATGGAGGTTGAGATTAAACAGGGTCAAGGAAGAAGAACCTCAGCTTAGAAAACTAGAAATATTTCAACAAGAAACTAGGGACAAACAATTCATTGGCCACAAACAAAAACCAAGCCAGATCAGTTCCATCACAAAATAAAAGTTCTAACGAACCAAAATGTAATGATCGCATCACACATGAGGAAGAAACTCTTAGGCCAGGCCCTGTTTGGTAGGAGAGAAAAGTGAAAGGAGAGGAAGCGATGGGCAGACTGGTGGATGATTTTAGGACCTATGGTTGTTTGGTAGGAGGAAATGGATTGAACTAGAAATTTCTAAATCTTTTCATATTTCCCAACATACAGGGATCGTGTTAGATCCTTCATTTTCCTCACCCACGTTCTATATATTTCTTTCCCTCCTAGTTTCTCTCTCTGCTGCTGAAGAGTTATGGTCGCTTGGTAAGAAAAATTAAAAATCCTCATAAAAAACTCCAATTTTGATCCTTTCAAATTTCCGATTTTGAAAGGAAAGAAAAAAGAAAAAACGCTTTCCTTCGTGCTAAACTCTCTTATTTTCTTGGGCAATGAGAAGCAGAGATGAATTACATACCAGCCTCGCAGAAAGGAAAGGCAACCGTCGTTGTGATCATGGTAATGGTGATGATCGTGGTGACGGTAGGGGTCGTAATTAGGTTGGGGAGGGGGTGGAGGTGGCTGGAAATAACCCTGGTACCCTCCTTCGTATGGCGGACGTGGCGGCGGGTACCCCGGATACCCCGGTGGCGGCGTCGCTGATGGAAATCCTGGAGGCAGCGGATGATGCTCGTGATGATATGGCGATCCGTAACCTTACAACGCACAAATATACATATAGATATAGATTGGATCAGAAATCACAAAAATGATAATAGAAAATGGAATTAGGAAATTGGATTTTCCCGGAGGAGGATAACTCATAGTCGTTTGGTGATGGAGTGATGAATTGTTGGACTTCAGGGTTCTTTTCTTTCCAGAGAGACTAGTTAGCTGAGCTCCAATAATGGTAATGTAATGACAACGTGTTTGCCTGTTTGTTTGTCGTGTTGCTAGGCTGTTGCCAGTTATGCTCCCACACGTAACCTTTTAAACTTATTTGTTTAAAACGTCGTCGTTTTGCCAAGACAACCTTATTTTATGTCCTTTGCACCAAGGAAACGACCAAAATCAGTTTGCTATTTATCATTAAAAAAAAAATTTCAAACCAGAATTTTAGGACATGGTTAATGGTGAATTCCATATCGACGTCGGGGCCGGGTCAGGGTTGGCACTCAAAAATAAATGGATATTGTTTTCAATACATTTTTAAGCAAAAAATTTTAAAAAATATATGGTTAATGGTGAATATGAGATCATTGTAAGATCGAGTCGGATTGGGTCACAACGAGCGTTGGACTCATGGGTGGAGCCAGAAAACTTGTTTACAGGAGGTAAGGTCAAGTTAAATCAAAATTTTTGACAAAGTCAATAGTGTAATAAATGTTGAAACTAATATTTAAATTAAGCTAGTATTGTCTTTTAATTTTTTTATTTGGGTTTAAAAGCAAAGCAAAAATTAGGAGGGTAAATAATATCCTATTTTGTATGCTAGTTTAAAATGGTTTAAGTTGGTTTAAACCATAAAAGTGATTCAAATTGGCATTTGATTCAGTAATAATTGAAGCCAATTCGAATCATAGAGGTAATTTTAAATTAGCTAGAATACCAAAAATCTAAACTTTGTTTCCCCTAAAGTTCACACGGTTTGAACCTTTTTACCATAAAAACTATTCTTATTCTCATTTTCTTTTCACCAATTTTCATTTTAAACTTGATGTGATGTTAATTTATCCTCGTTTTAAGCCTTTACATTTCAAATATGAGTTCAAACGGTGAACCACTGTTTAAATCATACAATTTAGAACCCACAATTTAAATCATAAAGTTGTAAATCATAGCATTTTGAACCCGTGCTTCAAATGAACTTAAGTACTTATATTTTAGAGAAAGTGACAAAAAAATGTTACATGGTTATGGTTATACAAGATTAATATGATATATATATATATAAATATAAAAGAAGGGTAAATTTTATGAATTCCTTTCGAACTATATTGTGTCTCTTAAGGATATTATGTGACACCTAAGAATTTTCAATGCATAAAAAAATACGATAATTAAGGATTTTTGTAAGTAAATTATGTACAATTTTGTTAGCTAAATTTTATGCTCAAAAATTTGTTAAGAATTTAAGGGATAATTTTGGTGTCACGAGGATTATTATTTAAATCTATTTTTTACGAAAAATTCTATAAAGGTGAAAATAAGATTTTTAAGATTATAAATCATGCTATAGTCTTAAACAATGAAGAAATGATAAGAAAAATAAGCTAGAAGCTTAATTGCTGCAAAATGTGTTGCAACAAATTTAAGACAAATATAGTATGAGAAATACAAAGTATGAGAAAAATACAGTGTAAGGATTACACTGATAAAGTTATGTAGTATAAGAATTATACTGATAAAGTTGAGCAGTGTAGAAACTACATTGCATAAATTTAAGCAATATAAAAATTATACTGCATAAAATAATGCAATATAGAAATTAGACTATGCAAAGCTAAGTAGTATAAGAATTACACTAAATAGATGATGTGAAATCATATAGACCACAAAACACAGTGTAGGAAAGAATAATGGCAGTATGAGACATATACCAACAGTGTAGGAAAAATAATGTCAGTGTAAATTTAGACTGCTAAAAAGATGACGTAGGACTTATCTTTGTGCCACCTTTTAGGTAGAGAAAAGGCCACCTTACCCTTTGTTTCCTCTGAATCTAGCTTCAAAAAGAGACCAAAAGTTGGTCTCCATCATGCAAAAAGCATGAAAAGGAAAGAAAAAAAAAAGGAAAAAGAAAGAAAGGAAAAAATGCCCATTTTTCTTTCTCCATGAAACTTACTCCTCCTTTATGTCTCTCTCACTCAAAATTTGGTGATTTAAGTCTTCAATCATCCAAGGAAGTAAGATTAAGAATTCTAGAAAAAGATTAAGGAGTTTTAAGGTAAAACTTAAAACTTTCTCTATTGTGAACAATGGTTTTTGTTCAAGTTTTAATGGAATTTTTATGCTACAAAATAGATTTTATATCAAGGGAGTTTGGAAGACTTCAAGTGCTAAAAAGTGGGGACAAACACTTGGAAATGATTAGGTAAAATTCTAGTCTTACAAGCTATGTTAAGTTTGTGTTTTTCTTATGCATACCAAGTGTTTGAAGCAAGTTATTGGCTATGGCATGTAAGGAAAATTATGTAGCATGATTATATTATGCGTTATATAGGTATTGGTATGGATGGAAAGTTTAAACTAGGACTTTAAACTTTTAAAAGGAAAAATTTAGCAAACTTTGTTTCAACAAAGTTTAGCTAGTTTTTAAGAAATGATGTTTTTTAAGGGCTTTTGAGGCCAATTTATTCTTAAAGTAAAATCTAGAAATAGCCAAAACAGTGAAAGAAACAACTTTTGTGAACAAAGTTTTGTGAAATTCCAGAAGCATTAAATTGCAAAGTTCTATAAAGACTTGATAGATTTAAAAATCAGCCCAAAAGTCCACCTTAACAACGTAATTTCAAGAAAGTTAAAACATGAAAGTTGTAGAACTCATCAAAATTGTTAAAATAACTTGGACAGTTTTCCAAAATTTTGTATGGTTTGCAAGTTATGAATTTTACAATATTTTAAGCATAAAATTTTGTAAAATGAAAAAAAGCAATGAAAGTGGTTGAATCAGACCAAGGATATTTTAAAAGTTTAATTCCTTGCAAAAACTGAATGTTTTAGCATTAAATGGTCGTTTTTGGTCCGAGGGCAAAAATATCAAGATTTTTTTGTTTTAGGCCAAAACCATAAAATCGTATGCAACTGGTATTTCACTAAGGAAATGTTGGTTTCCTACACTGCTGTAGGCAGTAGGTAACCATAGCTTCTAAATTTGATATTAAAGGCGTAATCGCAAGGATTTTTAAGTTATGGATCAAAATTGTAAAGTTTTGACAAAATAGGTTTTAATGAAAAGAAAACCGTTATTTAGTTTTCCATAATATTATGAGATGCAAAGAAATGTAAGTTATATTTTAAACGGGTTTCAAAAGTTTTCTAAGACCCATCCGGGGCAAAATGGTCGTTTTCTATAAAATGGTCAAAATGGACCTAAAACGCCCAATATCAGAAAACATCCCTTAGTAGGAATTTTTTCGTAACGCATAAGTAATAAGATGGCAAAGCTAAGCAAGAAGCTTAGTAAAGTTGTGAAGTTTACGAAAAATCCGTTGAAGTTAAAATCGTTATTTTTAAAAGAATAGCTAAAACGGAGCCGAACACTCCGAGTTAGCAAAATGCTTTAAGACGAAAAATGTTTTGTAATAATGAAACCATCAAGTGAGACGAGAAATGTGACATCCGTTATTTTTTTAACATGTATTATGGTTATTAAATTAATTATTAGTGTGCCAATTAAAATTTGTTTAATCTAAAATCTATTTCCTGTTATTTATTTCTACTTATTTTTAAATTTTTTAAAATTTTTCTATATCTATTTAGTATATTTACCTAAATGCCCTTGTAACTTCTAATTATTTATGAAAATTTCATTTTGACATTTTGTGTTTAAAAGTTTCCGAAGTGACTCATTTTTCCTACCCTATTTCTTTTCTTTCCTCATCCTTGCCCATACTCTCTCTTTCTTTCTTTCTTCCTTCTCTTTCTCTTTCTTTTCTTCTTCTTCTTTACATCCATGGTGAAGTAAAACTAGGGAGATCAAAAGGGAAATTCAAGCGACCCTATCACAAAACCACAAACAATCTCTCACAAGCTCAAAGATCAAAGGGATTTAGACGATTTCAAGATTAAACTCTACTTTTGAACTAAGTTTGAGGTTAGATTTCTAAAACTTAAATCTTGGTTCTAAGTTGTACTTTGGTAGGAAAATTGAGAGAAATGTGTTCTTGATGTTTGTAGATAATTATATAATGCTTTTTAAGCTTGATTTATATAGATCTTTGCTTAAATAGAGTTTTTGAGCTAGTTTTGAAAAGTTTTGGTTTTTGGTTTAGATTTGTTTGTTGAGCATAAAATTTTAAAAATAATGATCTATATCTGTTTAAATGCGTTAATCTATGGTTTTTTACGCATTTTTTATACCCTAAAAATTATTAAAAATGATCAGATTGAGTTTTAAAGTTTGAAAACTTTGAAAATGAAAACTGGGATTCCTAGAAGTTATTCTGTCGGCAGGCCGAACCTGTCGGCAGGTTTGGTGTAACACTCGAGCATTTTGAGTATATTAAAAATATAGTAATTTAAGGATTATGTAAGACAAAAATACAGTTTAAAGAGAAAAATACTGTATAATGATACAAGAAATTATACAGTATTTTTGTATCATTATACAGTATTAGAATAATGCAGTGTAAGGAAATACACTGATGATGAGACTGTAAAAGTGTACATTTTCTAAGGCTTAAATCATTTATTTATGCTTTTATTTCTCACTAAATCCTCTAATTAATAGCATTTTTGTATTAATAAGTATTTTTGTGTCTTAGTGTGTAAATATGTTTAAAAATGTGTTTTTAGTGTGTTTTTATGTTTAATAAAATTGTTAGTAATTTTTAGAGTCATTTTGGTGTGTTAAATAAGTGTCTAGTCTGTAAATAGTCAAAACTGTAAAAGTAATACGGTTATTTTATTTTGAGTTTTAGAGTGTTTGATAGTGTGTTTTATGTTTGTAAATATGTCTTATTATATTTTTAGTAATTTCTAAAAATATTTCCAAGTCATAAAAAATTATATATGTGTCAAACCGTAAGAGACTGAAAATTTTAGGAGTTTTTATTTATTTTTGTGTGTTTTAATGTAAAATAAATATTTTTGTAAATATTATGTTTGTAAAATAATTAATATTAGTGTGTTTGTGATTTTTAGATTTGAAATCTGGAGGAAAAACGGAGCAAAACGACACCAAAATGGATAAAATCAGACATCAAATGCATCAAGGAGATAAATAAAATTTGAATTTAAAATTTAAGGGACACGTGGCACATTTTCAGCCTTCGGATCAGCTGCCAATTGAATCTCACCTATTGGATCGCTGCAGACATCAGGCCACGCGTCAGCCGAGGAGAAGCGTCAGCGCTTATGCATGTCAGAGAAGCTGCGTGTCTCAGTCACGGATTCCACGTGTCAACCTTTGATTGGCGCGTGCATCACACGCTCAGACAAGCTGCAGAGAGAGTCAGAGGGAATCTCGTGCGGTCATGTCTACGTGTAGCCACTTTCTCAGCCATTCGATGGGAATACCTAGACTGATCTAACAGTCCTAAAATCTCAGTCCCACTGGTCCCACCTGGGCCCATTCTCACGCGTGTTTGAAGCCATTGGATCGTGAAATTAACGGTCCAGATCAGCCCGGTTTGGTGCCTTCTCATGCCGCAAAGCACAGGATTTTGAAGCTTAAAACGCACAATCAAGAACGAATCTCAGCGTGGAAAAAAAGAGGAGAAAAAGGATCAAATGATCAAAATTTGTCAACTTTCAACAGGGAAAAATGATGATTACATATGATATACAATAACTTTTCAAGGCTATAAATAGCCTTGCATTGCTCCATGAAGAAATCATCCCCTTCGGGCCTTTGGCCCTCTTTTCCCCTTCCTTTCCTTACTGCTGAGTCTAACTCAGCAGTATCTTCTTAGGTAATAAATAATAATAAAATAATGCTTAAATTAGAGTAGAGTGTCTGGTGAGGCAGAGAGATAATCTTGTATGCATAGTATCTTGGTATGGATTTTAACTCTATATCTGTGTGGTAATGTTTATATTTTGTGGAATAAATTATATCTCTATGTTTTTAATAATTATTATTACTGTTGTTATGCTGTCAATTTTTACATAAATCCAGTCATGGTTTCTTTATGTAATTTAATTGTGTTGCATAGTTAATAATAATGAAATAATGCTTAATTTTATGGAATATCTTTTACTATAGTATGACTTGTTATATTGTCGATTCTAGATATTTCATAAGACGAAGTACTGCCGAAGTTAATGTAAAAATTTATTGTGCTAAAATATATTAATTTTTATTTTTTATTATCTTTTCTATCCTATAATTATGTTAATTATAATTGAGTGACAGCTGTTATAATTTTCATAATTAGTGCGCCAATAATTATTTTGCTAGTTTTTATAGGAAGATCTTTACTGTATTATGGCTTGCTATATGTTACATTAATATACGCACAGGTATATAGCATAATATACTCACAGGCACTTAACATAAAATATACACACTGGTACAGATCATCATATACACTCAGGTATATGTCATTATATACTCTTAGGTATACATATATATATTCCATATACTCACAAGTATACCCTTTCATTTTATAAATACTTATGTCATTACATACATATAAGTATACACCTTGATATACACACAGGTATATATATACATATTTTACACTCTAAGCCTACAATTTCATACTGTAGGTGGGATGGGTACTTACTTGATGCGAATGTCAGGCAACTTAACCTCGATTTTCCTTCCCCTAGACTCCTAGGATCCTATTGGCCAATTACAAAGCCATTAGCCAAATTCCACTATGTTTCGATATGAAACATCCGTTAGTTAATAAATTGAGTTGCATTACTATGTACAACTCTAAAAACCACTGGTTTTTCTTATTTTTATCTAACTTTACCCTATCATTTTTAATGAAGGGCGGGAACCTTTCTAGTCATTTTCTTCTCCCATTGGAAACATTTCAAAGCGATTCAGGTTATTTGGGTAAAAATGACGATTTTGCCCTCCGTGGGTCCACAAACCTATCCGAGCTCGATTTCGTTATTCTTATGAAAGTAACCACATACTAATTTAAAAATAACAACCTAGTAGGTTTAATATCTTTATTTCTCAATTATGCCTCATTTTCATAAAACTTCACGGTTTAGTCTATGAACTGAAAATTTTGACGATTTTGCCCCTGGGACTAAAACTTACTTATTTGCATCAAAATTTCCTATTTTTCTCAAGGATCATTTTTTCTCAAAGTACCATATTCAAAATCCTTTGGAACATGACAATTTTGCCTTTTTTAAAATTTTTTCACAATTTTCACAGATTTTTTGAAAAATCAAAATCTCACAAACGATTCAGTTTTTTGATGAACCGTCCGCGATGCCTAACAGTTTCATCGATATCTACAACTTTCTTTTTCTCTCTTCAACCCATGAAAAATCCCTTGAAAACTTATTAAAAAGTTTAGAATTTTACCTTAAAACTTGTGAAAAATCCTTGTACTTGCTTATAAAACTTGTTTGGGGTTATTTTTGCAAAGTTTGGGGGCTGAGAAAATTTTTTTGAAGCTTGGTTATGGCTGCCGGATCTTGGAGGAAAAGAAAGGAAAAGAAAAGTTGTGATAACTTTGTAATTAATGCTTCCTTATCCATTTGGTGACTCATGGTAACTCATGAGTATACCACTAGGTGTCACAAGGTGATTAGGCCACTTTTCTAGACATGTGGCCCAATAGAAAACCAAGGAGTGTCTACTTTGTGGAATTAAAAATCTATACTGTGTAATTTTTCATCACATAATATTTTTCTTATACTGCTGTGGTCAATTCAGTGTACTTTCTATTCTTAGACTGTATAAAAATATTTGACTTACTTTTCGTTTACTTTTGGAGGCCAATCATAACATTTTTTGTATCTACGTTTTCATTTAGCAGTATACTCATACTGCTTCGGCCTCCTTTTTACCCCTGATTTGGGTTCGGACAACTTCTATATCCTATTTACATTCTAATCACCCACTTATTTATATCACAATTTTACAATTAATCGTGATATAAAATTCATTTTATGGATATTATTTACAAATTTTTGAGTAATTAAACTCATAAAATCTGTATTCGGCAATATCCAACATTGCATCACATTTACCATAAAATTTACATTCAATGCCGTTTATTCCTACTTTATCGTAATTTTTACAAAAATTTACATTTTTAAAAGTAAATTCATTAATTAAACCCAATTAAATATCAGGTTTTATTAATGAAATTTTTTCTCGATCATTACATACGTGACCTCAATGTTCGATGGTCTCAAGCCTTCCGCAAGGGAAGTATCATGTTTATAATCTCATGATTAATGATGTTGGTACGAACACTAAAGTAAGATAAGGAAAGATAAGGAACAATGATAGAAAGTTAAGAAACAAAGGTAGAAAGTTAAAGTAAGAAAAGAATGTTCACAAAATGCTCATAATTGAGCATAAATGGAAACATGCATTTTGATTTTACTAGTTTTCCTTGTTATGAAACATTTATATGCTATGAAAAACATTCTGAGGAATGTTTTATATTAAGTGTTTATGAAAACATAAATGACGTTTATGAAGAGCAATCTAAAGATTGTTTTATGTTAAATATTTTATGAAAAGCGTTTATAAAAAAACGTTACAAAAATACTTTATGCAAATGTTAATGAAAAACGTTTTATAAATGTTTTATGAAAAATGTTTATGAAAAACGTTTATGAAAAATGTTTTAAGAAAAAGGTTTTCATGAGAAAAGTTTCTAAAGCATGTTTTAAATGATTTGTGAGAATATGTTTGAACTTACTGAGCGAAAGCTGATAAAAAGTTTCTTCATGTTGTAAGTAGTTTTATGGGTGACCAGTAGGACCCGTTAGAAGAGTTGGGTTCTGCGAAGGATGGATGCGAGGATTTGGGTGTGGATACCACCACAGTTCGCTTCTGCTACATAAAGAAAAGGTTTTTCACTATTTAATATAGTGTTTTCAAAGTTTTAAGAAAATCAGAGTTTCAAGAAATGTTTTCAAAAGTTTTAAGATACATTGTACGAAATGTTTTATAAAATTATAAAGTGAAGTTTTAAGCTATGATTTAATAAAGGTTTCTTAATAAGTTATAAGAAACGATTTGAAATGGTTTTGAAGGCAAGTGTTGAGCGATGTCTCAACTTGAATAGCAACAAAGGTCGCATCCGTTTTAAAGAACGTTTGAAAGATTGTTTAAAGAAAAAAAATGTTAATTCAGTATTTTCTTACTAAATAAGTAAGATTAATATTTAAGAACGTTGTTAAGAAAGTTAAGTGACTGTCCGAAAAGGTGGGTTGTCACAATTTAGCAGGCCAAACACCATGTATCGGCATGCCAAACACTGTTTAGTTCGATAGACTGAACAACGGCAGGCCGTTGAATAGTAACCAACAGGCCGATGAACAGTAACCGAAAGGCCAACAGAGAGTCCAAAAGTAATAGTTCTGTTTGGAGGGACGAAAATAGTTGATCGATAGGCCGATCAGGCATTCCAAACATACTTGTTTTACACCGTTTTGTGTTACAAAATGTTCCACGGATTTCATATAAATGATTATGGCACACTAATAAGAAATCGGTATGATTATGGATTAGGAATTTAGTTAAAGTAAGGTTATTTTTATATGTCATAGGATAACGAAGTACTTAGAGCTTACGTGGTAAACTTGGTATCGTGAGCTAGAAGTCATCAGTATAATATTCGCTAAGAGGTAGGGAATCTATTACTCATCTTTTGTGAGGTTTTTATAGAATTAAAATTGGTTGTTCTCTTGCAAGATATATACATTTATGTTGAACTGCTATTATATGAGAATCATATATGAAATAATGTTATGAACTCGTCATGTATTGTATAGCGAGGAATATATTGATTTGATATATGTTGTTGTAAATTGAGAAGCATGGTTTAGGAACACGAACTCTATAAATAATGATTGATTATAGAGGAATTGTAAGATGTGAAGAAGGCGGTAGTTATGTCATTGGGCATAAATACCCTAAAAGGTAAAATAGAGGGAAGGTGATGACGCTCCCTTAGGTCGAAAGTCCCAAAACGCACTGTACAGGGATCGACTTGGCGAGAAACCAGGATTTGAAGTCCCTTCATCGGAACACCCTTGGAATGATTGAAGGGTGGCCAAGCGCTCCCATTTCGGTTTCGTTGAGTTGAGTGATATAATATTCTATTGCACGTTGAATATAAATGAGCATAATTGAATCCTGAATTAATGTATATATATATATATATATATATAAGTATGAAACTTGGTAAAAATGATCATAAGATATTCACCGAAATTGAACATGATAACATTGATGAACAATATTGAGAACCAACTAACCATGCAGGTTTTAATATGGTAAGAATAAAAACCTAAAGGTGAGTAATGGTTTTTCTTATTGAGCATATTATCGCTCATTCCCTTACCCCTTCGCCGATGGATTGCCCCCATCCGACGGTAAGTTGTTTGCCATTTGTTGGCCAATGATGACGAGTAGCAGCCCACTTTCAAGTGAGAAAATTCGACCCGAGTTGATACTCAATATGAGGAGGCAACCTATTGAGGTGCGGCCTTGGAGACCCTGAAAAGCACCTTAGACATGAAATCCAGGCTCATTGGGATCAGTTGTAAGCTCCCCATAACTTTGCCGAGCTGTTTAACCGACCACCCAGAATAGACTTCTCGGAAGTGGCGCCGAGCTCAACCTCAACACACTATTCTCTTTTTTTTTTTGGCGTAGATTGATTTATATCACACAACAAAACTATTTAATACAATACCAAATGAGAAATAAAAACTAAACTAAAAAAATTATTTAATACAATATCAAATGAGAAATAAAAACTAAACTAAAAAAGATTAATATACCTTCATTTTTATATTAGGGTTTTTTCTCTCTTCCTCACTTTCTCTCATTTTCTTTTCCCCTTCCTCTCCTCTATGTGTTCGCACCAACGCTACCGACGAAAAACTATATATATATAAAATCTAGGTGAGAAAAATAGAAAAGAAAGCACCTTTCCTTATTGTACTTGCCAATTGGTGTGGATTTTATTTTCTAATCTATCTAAATATAGAGAGATTAAAATCGGGGTGCTTTGATGGATTTGAAATCTTTCCACTGATGACTGATCACTTCACCCCTCTCCCTCCATCCACTTTCCGCCCCTACCAAACAAGCTCTTGATAAAGATTCAATACTAAGTTCACATAAAATCCTATCCATAACATAATCGCACATGGTATGGTATGATGGTAACATAAAGCCCACTTCTCATTCGAGTATTGAAATCTTAATAACTAAAGAAACAAAATATAGTATATTTTTCCAAAATTGATAGTGAGTCACTGGTTCCAGATGTCCCAATGCCTGTTTCAAGTTATGCCTGGTCCTAGCATCATCGACAACTATTCTCATATAAGTCTCTAACAAAGGATCATAGGTCGCAAACACGGTGTATGAAATTAACTGGCACATGGAACCATGCTGCTGATTCAAGAGGCTTGATTTTGACACCATTTGATTGTCTTAGCGCTTCTTCTTGCTTCCTTTTGCGGCACTGGATTTGGAAGGAGTGGCAACCAGGTACACGAACAGAACCACAATGGTGATGACAGAAATCAGAGACCCGTATTTAGCCAACAGCCTCTGCAAAATGAAAGAGGTGACATGTAGAATGGAAGCAAATAGGTTTTATTCATGAAACAGCAACCAATTATGGCAAGTAGGCCACTAATTAAACTCTACATTGCTCCAAGGAGAACCAAACTGGTCCAGAAACGGCAGAATATAGGACCAATTGTCACCTAGGATGTTTAATTAACTTTTGTAGTCTAAAACATTCAGCGCATATGAGTAAGTCACATACCTTAAACTGTGGAAATTTGGGCCCAGTCGAAAATAATTTCATGAAAACAAAACAAAAGGCTTCAGTTAAAATGGAAGGTGTTCAAAATTAGAGAGTATTAAACAGAAACTGAGCAAGTTTGTGCGAAAACTCACCCACTCAAACTTCTTCTCAGGAGGCCTGTCTGCAAGAACATCTAGAGGCAGGACTGGAGTTGAGTACGCCTCCTGGTGACCAAAAACAGTCGGGAAAAAAATTATCTCAGAATGGCTGGCAAAAAAAAAGGGGGAGAAAAAAAGAATGAATATATGGCACATGTCCCACCTGTAGAGCAGCCTTTGTGGGAATACGGAATGTGATGACAGCCGGTGCACCATTGAAAAGTCCTTTGGCTTTGGCCTCCAATTCAAAAGAATGAGATACAATACCGCCACTGCGTCACGGAAAAAAAAAATACAAACCGTAAATAAGGATATGAAAATCCAATGAAGGCAACGCAAGGTTAAAAATAAAAAAAAAAAAAAAAAGCATAACAAATCAGTGGGACTCACGCATCAAGCTTCTCCCATGACTTTGAAATGTTACCGCTGACTACATCAAATACATCCTGGGGCCAGCTATCATCATTCAAACTAACATCATATGCAGTCCTGAAAAGAATATAGAGTAAGATCACAAGTATAGAGAAAGAAATATAACAATGGCACAACGTAAAAGAAAAAAATCCCTCTAATAAATAACAAATACCAAGTGAATTATAACATTGGCACAACGAAAAAAGAGAAAAAAATCCCTCTAATAAATAACAAATATTATATCATTCTAATAATTTGCTTATTCCCACTACACCTTGCGTAAACACTTTCACATACTTGATCACTTCAACAAAAGTTATAACAAAGTCCAGCAACTAACACTCGGATTCATTAACGCATGCACCACATATAATCATACAAGCATATTTATCTGAAGATTTACCTTTAGTCTTTGGAAAGACTTATTGCGAAAAAGGTCGAAAACGCGTCGAAAACATTAGTTGAATTTTAATCACAATCAACAAACTTCAGATATCGAAAGTAGTTCTAGATCCACTAACACACAAAAGGAGGGCAAATAAAACGTAGACCAGAATTTGGTTACTTTCGAGCTTACTTTTCTCCATATCTAGACTAGAATTCCAATAAATTCAAATTCGCAAACCCTAATCCGAGACATAAATAGCCAATTAAGATTAATCAAATCGTGCATGCAAAAGGTCAATTGGATCTGAAACCAATAATTAAAGCTGGATCTGAACAGAGAAAAAGGAAAAAAAAAAGGTGTAAAATTCAAGAAAGACATACAGAGATCCTTGGTTGTAGATATCGATGGAGACGGAGACGCGCTCGGCGCTGGACTTGAGCCTGGTGAGGTAGGCCTTCTTGTGGGCGACGATGAAGGGAACGTCGTCGGAAGCGCCGAGGGCCAACGACACCGTGAACAGAGCTAGGAGGCCGCAGATCAGGGATTGGGAGATCGGACTCGCCATTTTTTATGCCGTTTTTGGATTCCTATTTCGGTGTGTGTCGTTCGGGTCCCTCGATGATGGGGTTCTTATTTATATGCTGGCACTGGGACTGGGAGGAATAGTACCCTCTTTTTTTTTTTAGGTTGAAAACATTGAGGGAAGTACGAGGCGTAGTATTCCTAATTTGGTATAGTATTTTTTTTTTCCACAATTGATTGCCAAAAAAATTATATTTTATGCCCTCTTTTTAGGTTAAATAAAAAAACTATATTTTTTATTTTTTATCTCATTAAATATATATTTTTAAAGTAAATTTAATATAAAAATTTATATTTTATATCAATCATAATTAATTTTGACTTTTAAAATGACTCAATTATTGCTAAGTAAATGAGAAAAAAATTAAAGCTTTTAAAAAATAAGAAGAAAATTAACAAAAACACATAAAATATCGATTTTTAGAGTATTCTATATATTTTTAAAGTCAAATACCTTAGTATAATTTTTTTAAGTTCTTAAATTATCTTATTTTACAACTTAAGGGTATTTTGGGTAATTTTTTAAGTGAAAATTGAAGATTGATTGAAAGAAACCTATCAGCAACATTTGATGGGCAGTAGTAAGGGGCGAACGAATAGTAAAGATGGGTATGGATACCTCTATGGTATGTTTCCGTTGCTAAAAGAAAAGGTTATTTTTCCACTATTCATATAGTGCTATCAAAGTTCAACAAAGTTGAAGTTTTAAGAAATGTTTTCAAAGTTTAAGATATATTTACAAAATGTTTTATATAATTATAAAGTTAAATTTTAAGCTAGGATTCAGTAAAATGTTTCTTATTAAGTTTTAAGAAATAATTTGAAAGGACTTTAACGTCAAATGTTGAGCAGAGCCTCCCCTAAAATTGCAACAGAAGTTGCAATAGCTTTGAAGTATGTTTTAAGGAATGTTAAAGGAAAAAAGAAGAAGGAGATTTGCATTATTTCCACGATACTAGTTTAGGAATTTAGGCATGTTTTTGTTTTACGAAAACCGAGATTGTGGTTATTTAACTTTGGTTTAGAGAATTTTAAGTTTTAAAATGTTGCAATAGATAATGCAACAAATGTACGAAATTTTCAAGTGAATTATATGAGTTTTACGTTAAGTTGAGAAATGAATTTTACGAATATGTTTTATAAATTTATTTTCATGAAAGTTTAGACGATTTTGTTTTAAGAAATATTGTAAAATTAATAGTTTTCAAATGATTATCCTTATGTTTAAAAGAAAAGTTTTAAGAAAATTATTATGGTTATGTTTTGAGAAATTAATGTTGTTATGTTAGTTTTACGAAATTAAGTTTTGAGAAATAATTAATATTTCTTTCAAGGTTATATGTTACGAATTCTTTATCATCAAGAATTTATTTCATTTGAAAAAAAAAATTATTCTGTAATTTTTAGTATTTTTTGTTAAAATTTATTGAAATTACGATTATATTTAAGTTAAGTAACGGTCACGTAGGCGAGTTATTATTATTACTATTGATAATGGTTAAGATATGGTGACTATTATATTTTTGATGATGACGATGATAATGGTTCAGAGTGTCAAAATGAGTTAGGAGGCAATTTTGAATCACCGATTGGAGGTCTGGATCACAAAAAGCCAAAGTCACTATTTACCAACCGTTGACCGACGTTAACCGGCATCGATCGGGCTCCGTTGGCGGTCGGGCTTAAGCCTACCCCCCTTAAATCGACCTTTCTGAGTCTAATAGTGGTGTTAATTTCACCTAATTCTACCTTTAACATAGCAGGTCAGGCTCCACAATCTTGGCCAAAACTAGTGGCTTGGGTGGCAGTGCTCTAGTAGTTATGGCTTGAAATTGGCTAAGAGCTTTTACTACCCATCCTCCTCTAAGTGTTTTCCCTCCATTGCCGCCCTTCAATGCCATTAAAATTGATGGAATTGAAGAACTTGCGGCGGCCCATGGCGACATTAGCCATTCTCTGATGAAACAGGTTCCTCCGGTGCAAATGATCAAGGAGTTTTATTCCCCTTGATCCTCTAAACCTGGTTGTGCTCTCAATTTGACTAGATCGTGCCTAGAACACCAAGTTCCATCACTCTCACGTCGGCCATCGGTGGCGCTCAATGTTCTTCAACCGACGACAGTGGTTTGGCACATGTGGCTTCCTCCGGTGGTGTTTTGGGCGGCATGACACATCGTTGGAACTAGCTCATCGAGAGCTTTTCTTTGGTGCGGGAGGTGTCGAAAACATGTGCCAAAATCTTTACCGGAGTTTGAGGAGAGAGAAAGTAGAGAGATAAATTTGATTTTTTTTGGGCTTTTTCCCTCCTTTTTGCTGCATTTCATGTATTTATAGGCGCTGCTAATGCTACTATTTGAAATCTATACTATGTCGTGGTCGATTTGATCAAATTTTAATTCGTAAGCATAATTGTACACTTAACTGTACTCTTTAAAATTGTAAAATTCTTGCTCTGTTAAAAAAAATTCATAAACTTTAATATTTTACTGAACTGATATCATAATAGAATTTTTACTTAATCAAAGTAAGTTGAGAAATTCTACTTTTGCCAGATAATCTCAATTCAGATATTCTAATTGAGACTCTTATAAATGTCACTTATTTGGCTCATACATAAAGTTAGTGAATCATAAACCTTTAGGTCAACACATTTAAAATAATCATTTTAATGTAGTATCATAACATTTTCAAGTACTTAACCGAGTAATTTTGAAAAAATCCTTAATTAATCACATTTATTAATTTTTAGATTTTTTTCAGTCATTACAGTCACTTTACTGTCATCATATATTTGTAGGGTGTTTAGCAAAAAATGATTCGGACCACTTTCTCAGTTATAAACAGTGTAAAGCTCTCACATACTACAACAACAATAAAAAAAAATACTACAATGTAAAGCTCTCATCCTATGACATTAGAACTAATATCTATAAGATGTAACTTTAACAAAACTTTAAAAATTTGACGATTTCAATCTTAAAAAGATTATCCTAAACATATGCTTCTTTTTCTTTTGTTATTTTTTTAAAACTTTCATAAGTAAATAACATGTTCTAAAATATTTGAGGGTGTAAATAATTTATGGGTAAATTACATAATTATACCTAATAGTTTTAACCATTTTTTCAATTTATCCTTCTATTTTTAGCTTCTATAAAGATATCCTTTGAGTTCAAAAAACTTATTTCAATTCCCTCCTTATGAATAAAAAAAAATAATACAAAACAACATAATTACCTTTGAACAGTTATGAAAAATATTTCATAAATTTAAAAGCATAAAAAATCTTAAAACAAAACATCAAATTTCTAAATAAAAAAGATCTTAAGTTTTATGTCTTTATGAATATTAAAATATTTTTAAAAAATTTCTTAAGAAGAAAAATATATTTTTAGAAAAAAATTTGACCTAATTAAAGGTATATTTATCTTATCTCTATAATATATAATTAAAAGAATATCTTTTAGTTTTTAAAAATAGAAAGATAAATTAAAAAATACTTAAAATGTATAATTATGTTTAATTAACCCAATAGCTTATTTATTATTATAGAGTAAAAAATAATTAATTACATAAATATACCTTTTACTTATTTCACAATTTATTCTTCTATTTTTGAAACTACAGTCTTACACTTTGAATTTAAGGAGATTGTTTTAATATCATCCTTTCTTATTTTTGGACAGAAAAAAGACAAAAAAGCCCTTCATTTAGCTCATTTTGTTTGTTTTTTTTAAAATGCGTTCCAAAATTAAAAAATATACTATTAACATTTAAAAAAAATACAAAATTAGAAAAAGAAATAGCCAGGAGAAAAAAGAAAAAAGCCAAAGCAAACAAAACAAAAATACCCTCTTCCTTCTTGTTGGTCACAACAGCCCCTTGTCGCCTTACCTATCGACCTCTCAACGCAGTCGACACAACCGATCCACCTTCGGCTGCCTTTCTCCACGGTGACCCCTAGCCTCTCACTCTACTTTTGTGAGTTCCTACCGTCCACGCGACGACCCCTTTGACATTGAACCCATAAGATCGGAGTTCCTGCGATCAGCTTGCTTGAGCTCCACCATCTCCTCACTTGCGAGCGATGCTCCCTCCCCCAAACAGGTCTTCCAAGTTAGCATGAAGAATATTGATATGTTCTCGACATATTGGGTTTTATTTTTGTTTGTGTGAGTGTTTTTTTTTTTTTATAATTTTGATTTGAGCATTTTCTTAAAACGTTCGAAACGAAACAAAAAAACCCTATGTTGTCTTCTTCGTTTTCTAGGGTTTTGGATTTTCATTTTGTTTGCTACAGTTGGAGATGCCATTTTTGGGCATTTGCCTGTTATTACTTACAATAGCTTGATCTTGAAAGTTGTCTATTCTTATACTTGGTCATAGGTTATTGATCGATTGATTCTAGGATGGGTTGGCTACAGAAGGTTTGTTTATACTCTAAGGAATGAGAACTCAGAAAATGGGGGTCTCAAACGTGGTGCCATCCAAGAATCAAAGTTGCAGAAGTTGGGTGTTGCAATTTTTTTTTTTAATTTCTTTTTCCCTATTTTTTTTAAAAATAAATTTATGTTAAGGATTTTGATTATTTTTTTAAAACATGTTTTAAATCTTTTCAAAAATTAGTCAAGGTCACTTTTGTCGTTTCAGTTTATTTTTATTTAAAAAATAAAAGAGGATGAAAATTGGGAGAAATTTCTCAAATCTAAGAGATTCTTTTATAGTTTCAAAAAAAATAAAAAAATAAATTGTAAAATAAATAAAACTATAACGTAATTTATGTAATTAACTCATATGTTATTTACCTTAAAAATTTTAGATATATTGTTTAATTCATTTAAAATTTCAAAAAAGAACGTTATTTAGTGCAATTTTTGTATATGATTTTCCCATAGTTGAAGAATGGAGGGTCAATTTGAAAAATACCGCTCTTATGGTATTGTTTTTAGATCTTATTATTATTATCATTATCTTTATGAGAAAGTTTTAAACGTATCACTTTTAAAGAGTATAAGAACACAATCAATCATAAATATTTTGGAATAAGATTAGACAAACAAGTATTAGTAAGGAAGATTTTAGCCTTTTTTGAATAAGAGAATAGGTATAAATCAAAAGAAGAAAAAATAAGAAATCAATAATCATATTTTAAAAAGTTGTATACCACTTAATTTAGAGAAAGTTATATGTTATGTCATACTTTTAAAAGTTATTTTTATTTATGTCATACTTAAAAAAGTTTATGTTATATTATCATTTATGTTATATATTAAATTATATCAAAGATAAATATACGTAGTATTTATATAAAATAAATCTTAAAAACGATGTTTATGTTTATGAAAACTCCCCCTTAATTTACTCGGTAATAGGTCATCATTTTCGATGGAAGTGGAGTCTCCCATGGCCCAGATTCTTCATGCAGAAGGCCCGACAAAGCCCAATAAAAACACCACGTCATTGAAGGCAAGGGCCGCCAACAAACTCACATGCACTTTTTTTGGCGCCACGTTGGCAAAAAGGTCAGTGAACATATCCACTTTTGTGGGACCTTATTCTTGTGGACCCCCACGTGTCGTTTGTTGGCCATACTGCATTACTCATAATCATATCCTTTAGGAAAGCTCTACCAAAAAAAAAAGAGAGAAAATTATATCCTTTAGGAACCATTCCCACAATATTACGTCTGCAATGTCATCAATAATATATATATATATATATATATATATATATCCTCATTCTTTTTCCATGCTTATCTTAACGCCTTAACACGCATTCACATCAATGCGAACCCCTCACCAATTGGTCATGCACTCGTATTAACATGTCACCTTCCAAAGAGATTGAGATATTTCTGTCTTAGTCTCACACCTTCAATTTTCTTGTAATTTCAATTATATATTTCTCTATCATGTTCACTACCTTTTTATAAACTTTATTATTAGTTTTTTTTTTTGAAAAAGAAAAAAAAGTGTGAAATTACTATTAGATTAAGTCAGAAATGGTGTTTTCGCTCTGCGATTTCTGTAACACCAAATTAGCAGTCCTGCACTGCACCATGGACTCGGCCAATCTCTGCCTGTCCTGCGACCGCCATGTCCACTCGGCTAACACACTCTCTCTCAAACACACGCGGTCGTGGATCTGCCACAACTGCAGAGCCAAACCGGCTTCAGTTTCGGCCTCCTCAAGGTATAATCTTTTTCTGCTTTGCCAAGGTTGTACTACTTGTAATTGGGAAGACCAATATTCCAACACCAACTATTCAAGAGTTGAAGATTTCTCGGGTTGCCCATCGGCTCATAGCCTCGCTTCCATTCTTGGATTTAACGATATTCTAGTGGATTTGAGCTATTCTGGGTCTTGTTTGGATGACCAAAAAGGGGTGAACATTTTAGATGGTTCTTCAATTAAGGACGAGGTGTGGGAGCAGTTGGTAAAGTTGGGGAGGAGGGATCTGGTGCGGGCCGATGTAGATGGGGCTGACTTGAGGCCTAAGACAATACCAAGTAGACGATTTTGTCAAACGACAACGCCGTTTACGTCGTTGCTCGTCTTTTCCGTGGATCTGGGGCTTAAACAGGGTGTTTCGGAAGTTGCTGATGAAGAGGAAGAAGATCTTCTTTGGGATTATAGTCCCACCTATGATTCTTCTCTGGTATGTTTTGGTTAGTAGTTAATAAATTCTGTACGTTTATGTCGTTTGCTCTATTGTTGTTGTTGCAAAGGAGATCTTAGGAGCTTTGTGTGAGAAATTATTGTGGTCTTGTTTGACTTAAGGTAATATTAGCAATTTGCAATTACCATGTGACTCTGGCTGATACTTAATAGTAAAGAAGTTCTGAAAAAAATTGAGGTCTATACTTCTATAGTTATTGCAAAGAAGCTCTTGAAGTTTTAATTTGGTGAAAGTTTGAGGACAAAGCCTTCCTGCCTAAATAATTATTTTATATTGTTTGGGAACATGGTTTGAACTAAAAAGTTATAGTTTAAACTACTTTTGTTATAGTGTTTTCTCTCACAAAATTTAAATTTTTGTAGTATTTAAGGTTCAAACTTTTGTTTGAATTATGTTCCCAAACATGCTATTAATGATGCCAAGGTGCCTTTATTTTTTGGTGCTAGCCCATATAACATGTTGTCATTATTAAAAACTAAATTTTCCAATTAAAAAATAACTCATAGGGCCTTGTAAAATTGATAATTAAAAAATTAGTACAATTAACACTCTTTTTTGGGCTAAAGTAACGCACTTTTATATTATGAGCCACCATGGCCTAGTATTACTTTTACATTTAACAGTGCATAATTAGCTTATGTGTTCATAAACAAAAGTTGATATGTAGTGAAACATGTTTCCACAGGAAAGCACAGGATCGTGTAAGAAGAATGCATGATTGTAGGTTCAAAGCTGAAGTATTTATTTGATGGAAATTTACTAGGTGAATTTGGTCCATGTTAAATGTGCGAATTCGAAAGTCATTTGCTTTGTAGGCTAACAAAGTATTATTGCTTTTATATCAAGAAATACAACCCCTTTGGTTTTGTTATTTTGTATTCCCTTCCTGCTCATTGTTTCCTCGAACACGGGTGTAGCTTACGCCAATACACACACACACACAGAGTATTCAAACTATGCACATGTTATGTTAAATGGTAAAAATCACTTTGACCTTTGCTTGTAGATATGGGACTTTAATTTAGAAAAGTCAAAAGATTGTGAAGAATCAGGTTCACAAGCCACAGAGTATGGTGCAAACAAAACTTGTTTAGTGACACCAAAGAATGAGATCTCTTCTGTGCTTGACGATGCTTTCTCCCAAAATGTAAGCAATTCTCACTGCTCTTACATGTCATTCATTACAATGCTTAATCTTTAATTAATTTTCCGTGACTTGGAGCTGAAAAACAGATACAAGTTCATCTCAATTGTAGCACGGTTGTTTCCCATAATTTTAGTACACGTGTATGGTTTGATTTAGAGAATGCTCTTGTTTGATTAAGGCTTTATATATGATGTGTAACTAAAGTTTTGACCAATTTCTTTCTTCACATGTCACTTTGTCTTAATAAAAAATATTGTTTAACAACTATTGATACGCTTGCTGGAGAAACAAAAATTGTAGAATCACTCGAGTCAACCGTTGCCGAATTATGGGCCGGCAATAGGAGAAAGTACCAGCAAAGAAGGCGAACTGGATTTCGCTATGTCTGAGAAGGACTTGGGGCATTTTGTTCTGCCTAGGAGTGACCCTGCAAAAGGGCCAAATCTTAAGGTGGACATGGAGATGGTAGCACAGAACAGAGGCAATGCCATGTTACGCTACAAGGAGAAGAAGAAAACTAGAAGGCAATACTTCCTTTCTCTCTAAGTAACTTTTTGAACATTTAAAAAAAAAATTATTACTCGTACAAAATGACAAGCTAAATTGTTGTAATAGAATAATTAACCCCAGTTTCTCCAAGAGTCATAGTTTAAGCAAATTAACATCCTAAACTTTTATTATTGAAGGGGATTCTAATGTTGTCGTTTTTCTGGTTACTAATGTGATGGAGTTTGAACAGGTATGATAGATACATACGTTACGAGTCAAGAAAGGCAAGGGCTAATGCTAGAAAGCGAGTAAAAGGTCGGTTTGTCAAGTCAAGTGAAGCTTCTGGTAATCAATATTAGTAAGTTGTGAAGTTCCATACCAGATTAGCACATTGTCCTGTTTGTCGTTGATAGAGTAGACTCTTAACTATATATATATATATATATTTGTATATATATATGTAAAACGTTCATGGTGCTCACCTTGCCTTGCCTCCATAAAGAAGTAATAGTTAGAACGAAAAAAAAAAAAAAAAACTCTTTAAGTTTGTATATAAACCATGTATTAATATCTCTTTTAAGATCTTGTATGGTTTCCTAGACCCTGATGCTTTTCTTTTTTTTTGGGGTAATATCCTATACCCTGATGTTGGTTATTTTGCTTTTGTTGAATCTTTAATAAATAGCAGCAAAGAAGTTTATTTGCTAAATGGAATATAAACTACTGGTTTGTCATCATATATGTCCAAATACATCAAATTTATCACTAACAATGCGAGATTTGATAGTTGTAATTTTGTCATGGAACAGTTCTATTATATTTTTCTAGTCAGTTTGACGTTACGTGATAATAATAATACAGTAAGGTGTTGCTAAATTAGTAAACTAGTACTTTCTGGCAATTTGTTGCTAGCCCAGTTTTTTTCACTATATTAGTATGACAAATAATAATAAAAAAAAGTCACCAATAATGATAACACCAGTGATCTAACAGAAACTAATGTAGACTCTCTAGGAGAATGCGACACTCTAATTTGATGTACTCTTGTTGAGCATGAAAACCGAGTTTGAGTTACAAGTCCAAAGTCTCAAAAGTGGCGACAAATGACAACTTAGAACCAATTATTTGCAAGTTCCAAGTTTTTTTTTTTTTTTTTTTTTTAAATTTAAAGGGCCAGCTTTGCAAAGTTTAAGAAACATTGAACATCATCTGAGGAGCCAGCCACTGGCCCATCTTAAGTAACATGGGAATTGGGATCTGTAGGAAGTCCATAGATAATCCGACATATAGATTACCCCCTGCATTTTCTCAATAATGGCTAAGCCAGATCTATGATCAACGGCACATTCAGTGGCACCCACCTAAACAACTTGTTTATACATACATATATATATATATATATATATATATATATATTTTACATATAGTTTTTTTCCTTTGCAACCCACATATATATTATATAGTTGACTATCTTAGATTATAGTGGCTTTTTTTTTTTCCCTCCGCTGGAAAGTCATACAATAATTTTGAAGATCATGAAAAATGTAAGAAGGTATTTTGTTAAAGGTGGTTTAAATCATAAACTCAGTTATAAATAGTATAAAGTTTTCATATATTACAGTAAAAAAAGTTATTATAATATACAACTCTTATATATTACAATAAAAATGATTTTGATTTACGGTTTTTATCGTTAGCGAAACAACATGTAAGTTTTGTCCTTGAGTACTTGGTTTGGGCCTCAAGTTAGAATCTTGTAGATAATGGAATATTCTAGATCAATGTCAATCAAGCCTTCTACATCAGTTATTATTTGATTTGATTGAGTAAAATGAAAAAGAAGTCCATAGTATCCTCGGCCTTTTTAATCAAAAGAAAAAGAAGGGAAAATGAAAGAAAATTAAAATGTCAAGTAACTGAAAATCAACAGCCTCTAGTGGAGTGGAGTTTTTTTCTCTTTCTTTCTAGTATCCAATCTAAATATAGGCAATTTTTTTATAAGAATAAAAAAAGATATTTATCAATAAGTACTTATTTTTTTAACTTCTAAATTTATAAAAAATAAAAAAATTTGACTAGTTCTAATGATGCTAAAATGTGCTTTATTGACTAGGTTCCGCAATTTAAATATAAACATCTAATAAATAAGAGTAGAGGACTAGTGTTAAAAAGTGGTACGCCAAAAGTGATTATTTGATCGAAGCAGTGGAGAATGACTAAGAAAAGTCATAGTACGTAGGCCAACCACACGGATGAGACCAGCTGTCCAAAGGTGGTCCCTACCTGTTTGCCGAGGTTCGAAATCCACGTGCTGACTTTTCCTCACCTGGTATCCTCTGTTGTGTGGGTCCCCCAAAAAAAGCACTTAAGCCTTAACGAACTCAACCCCGCCAGTTGGATAAAACAAAACAGGGTGAAGAAGTAAACAAAACCAAGATAAAAACTAGTTAGAGATACCACAAACAACTAATTATCACCGTAGATTTTATGAAACGTTATTTTTGATGACTTCTAAACTATATTGTTTTCTCAAAATCAATGTCAAAGAAATCCCCCCCGGTTCATAGAACTTTCCAAGTCCTTTGGTTTTTTTGGAATAAAAAAAGGCAAAGCGAAAAAAACAAAAAAAATTTTCACGTGTTGATAAAATTTTCAACGGGCTCCTTCAACCACGCAGAGAGTACTTCTACGTCTTGGCCATGTGATTTATGTCTCCATCCTTGAGCTTCCTATTCGTTGATTCCTCTCTCTCTTATTATTATAATTATTTTTTTTAGAAAAAATAATTATATTTCAAACTAAAATAATACAAACAATAATTTAGATGCAAAAAATCACGAAGTACATAGGAATTTAAATTTGACTGTAGAGATCAAAACCAGCAACAGGTTCATGAAAAGCCCAAAAAGAGTAAAATATATACAAGTTTTAACGTTTTTGTTTTTTTGTTTTTTTGTTTTTTTGACAACTCCGATGAAGGCCTCCCTCCTGTTAGTCATGGCTCTTAATTACCAATATTTTCTAAAAGAAAGCAGCTCGAATTTTGACAGCTCTCTGCCTCCTATCTCCTCTCTGTAACCAGTGAGTCTTCTCTCGCCCTCTGTCTTCACATTTTCTTTCTCTCTTTACTCCTATCCGTTAATCAAATTTGTATTTATATATTATCCTTCTCATAAAGATTAGATTCGATTATACGGCTTCATTTATTTTTTTAATTTATCTCACCACCATTTCTTTCTTTCTTTCTTTCTTTAGCTCCCACACTTCTAATAAAGCCTTAATTTGTATTCTTTTGGTAATTGGCTTTAATTGTGTAGTAGAACGTTATGTTTGAAAGTAATAATAGTACTAGTCACGAGTGAAAGCCAAATGGGGTGTGCTTCTTCTGTGTATGCTGTTCCTTGGAAGAAGAAGAAGCCGAGTATCCCCGTAATCGTTGTGTTCGTCCCTTCGTTGCGAATTCCGGTTGAATCCGATCTTCGAAGGCCTCTTAAAGGCTTAATTCCGAAAGATCTCGCCGACCGCCTCCACTCCCTTCGGAGCCAGATCGTGCTAGTAGCAGAAGACACAGGTCTGTTACTGCATTAATTCTCTATTCCGTTGTTTTATGGACTAGAAATCATAGCAAATTAACCAGATTTTTTTTTTTACTTTTGATTTTTTGTTTAACTTTTGATTAATCTGCTTCTATCTGGTACAGATGGATCTGCTCTAACTGAATTGCGGCAAGCTTTGGACGAGTACTTGTCTGTTTTGAGTGGGATTACTAAAAAAGGTCCGCAATGAATTTTTTTTTGTTAATTCTCATGCAATTCTTTGTAATTTTTATAATAAAAAAAATACTAATCTTTAAGTTTTGTAACAGAGAATGGTATTGAGGGATTGGTAGAATTCACGTGGAAAAATTTACAAGATGGAAGACAGGTATTAAACAAAAAACAAGGTAGTTTAAAAGGATTATATTTGGCTGCTTATTATATGGTTTGGGCATAATTGGCATTTGAAATTGTATGAGCAGGCAATAAGTGTGGCAAACTCTTGGTTTGAACTGTTATCTGTTATTCATCTGATGGCTATGCTGACCTTGGCGGAGGCTGACTCTTTGACGATCCCAAAAGACCATTCTGGTTCTGGAATAAGAGTTGTTTCTTCAGGTCTGTTGTGTCTTTTTTTTCCCCATTGAATTGTACTACAAGTCAAGAGGGACGTTGATCTTAAAATCATTTTTGCTTTCAGATTGCAAGAGGGAAGCAGTGGACTTGTTGCTAAAGGCATCAGGCTACTTGGAGTTCTGCGTCCGGGAGGTACTAGTTCGCATACCGCCAGATACCAAGTAAGTACAGTGAAGAATAGATAAAAGCAACTTTGCAATCCCTGTTGAAACAAAAACTGTGACAGAGAATCCTATACTTTGACACCTATTGAAAAACCATATATGGTGTTAAACCAGGAAAAGGTTGCCCAAGGATATGCAAGATAATGTGTTGGAGGCCATTGCCGTTCAAGCTCTGGGTCAGGTATTGTCTAATTTACTAGACTATAATAGTTTGATAGCAAGGGTGGTGCCACCCATGTATGAGGGTGGGCAGCCACCCCATGAACTTTTTTTCTTTTAACTTTGTATATAAAAATTTATGAAATTTGTATTTCGCTCCTTTAAAATTCTAGCTCTTTTAATTTGCCCTACTTTATTAGTTCATTTATGCCCTCGTTTCTCCTATCTAATTTTTCTGGCTCTGCCATTTTTTGGTCGGGACATCTAAGCATTGTAATGGTGATGGTATATGCAGGGGACAGAAATCCAGCTTGGTTTAGCAGTTGAATGCCAGAAAGCCACTTTGTCTGTTAAAAGGAGACTGGCATGTGAACAGCTGAGCTATTTTAGCCAGGTATGGTCTAGCAATAGCTATAATATAGCCAGTTGATTAATGGAAAAGGAAATCAAGTATGGACTATTTATGTCTTTCTTCAAACTCCTGTTGATTCATGACCGGTCTTGCGCAATTTTAGACCATCATATCCCCAATTATATTTAAAACTATCACTAGCATATATGTCTTTTCTGAATTCTGCTTCATACTTTTTTTTTTCGCTCATGGTTTTTGTGTGTTTTTTTTTTCCGATGTTTGACCAGGCTTATCACAGCTTGTCAGGAGGATGTGACGTCAGCCATGGGAGTGGAAAGCACATTTGTTTCCTAAAATGGAAATTTCTAGAAGCAAAGGTTTGTCACAAAATCACAAATTCCATTCAATCCCAAATGGTAAAAGGAACATTCTTTTTGTTGGCATGTAATATTAATACTGGTCTTGTTTGCTTTTATACTAGGCTGCAGCTTACTACTACCATGGCCTGATCCTTGACAAGGGCGGTGAACCATCAAACCACATTAGCGCGGTGTGTTGTTTTCTTGCTGCCGAAGAAATTTTGTCAGAGAGCAAGAAGGCTTGCTTGACCTTTTGCCTTGCAGCTCCAGTCACTAGGTTGGTTTGTGATGGCATTATGTGTCGAGCGAAAATTACAAAATTTTTTCCTAGATTCAAGTGATATATAAGGTTTAGACGTATTTTCTAAAACATAAAAATGGCCTATTTGATTGCTAATCCATTAAGAATTCTACACATAAAAATGAGACATGATTGTCTTTAAAGAAGGTAAGAAATGGTTGTAGAAAAAAGTTTTTGTGTAAACTGATTTTTTTATGACGTAAGTTTAAAAGTGCTTAAAGAGAGAGATTTTATAAGAATTGATAATTTGCCCTGTCTGCTGAAGCTTGAAGAACTCTCAAAGGTTCGGTATGTACAGGTCCACTACATTGTTGTATCCCTGCTGATATTTCTATAATTTTAAAAAAACAATCTTGAACATCTAATTCAACTTTAACTCCGGAGAGAATTTTCTGATTTTTCTTATATATAAAGTATAAAAGTGTGTTCTATTTATTATTATTTTTTTAAAAGTCAAACCACTTTCTCTATGATGTTTTTGGAAGGGCTCCTCCTTTATGGGGTGCCATGAAGCATTTGCAGCAGAAGATTCCAGAAGTAGCGTCAAGGAAATCTCAGATGTATGGCTACCTTTTAGAACAAGAAAAGTAAGAGGCTTCATTTACTTTGATACGAGATTATTATTAGTACTTAAAAATAGGTTGGATTTCTTGCCACAAATTAATAATATTTTGTCTGGTGCAGGGTCCTCCAACAATTGCCAGATCTACCAGAGTTCCAACTTTCATTAGCACCGGAAGACTACCGATTGCCCGAGATCGACTCGGCTTGGGATAGCGAAAAATGGGAAACTCAAGAGCAGCCCCTGAAAGAACATCTCAAGGATTCCGAAGATGAGAGAGAAACCGAAGTATAATAAGCTGCTACAGTTGTGGACATTCTTATACAAAAACTGAGATTATGTATTTTACAGGAATGTAAAGAAGCTAAAAAGCTTACTTGTGTATCACTTCATGCCTTAGTTCATGTTATATTGCTCATTTTTATGTTAAATATCACCTCACTACCAGCAGATAGTAAGATCTTAGCACTTTTGATCAATCTATTGCTAATCATAATTTTGCAGCATTCATGGTAGAATATGGACCACATTATCTGGTAAATTAATGTGAGAATACCCTTTCTACCATATTAGAACTTTCAATGTACAACAGAACGAATTTTTTTTTTTTAATATCTCGTGCTTATTACTAAAATTTTATACATATTGCAAAGGTATAGCCTTTTTCTTCTTTCTCAAATAAAAAAAAAAAAAAAATCATTGGCAGCAATCTTAAGAAAATCCTAGACGTTTGGCAATTTCTCTTTCAATCGGAACAAAAGATCAAGGACTAAATTTATCATGTGTCGAATATATTAGAGAATTTCAAAATATATGAGTATGTGCATTGGATTTGTGGGCATTTTTAAGTGGCTTTGCAAGAGAGACAAAGGTACTTTGCAGTTTGTCAGTACTTAAATTTTATCCAGGGTCTCGCAGCACATTAACTTCCTAATAAGATGGACCACTAAAGTATTCTTTTGGACGGAGATGATGAAGAAGGATGTTGATTTGTCTCAATGCAATTAATTTAAGTACGTAGTTAGAAGTGCATTGATATCTTTTGTGTACGCTGTGGTTGCAGAATGAGAGATGATATTGGTCCACAAGAGTGTCTGAGCCAAAAAAACCCAATGTGGGACCAGATTTGATTGTCTTTAACAATGTTGAATTAAATAGGTCTCCCCTTTTGAAAATAAATCGTTTCAGAGACTTATGAACCTTCATCTACCCCATTTTGCTACAGGTTTTGGTCCCTTTGTGCATTCAAAACGTTTCTTTTTCGTGTACGTAACATCCCCTTATCCTTAATTTTTTATCTTTAATTTAAAAAAAAAACACCCGTCTCCATTATTAATATGGTGTTTGCGAACACCTTTGTTATCGCAATTCTAAACAATTTTTTTTAGTATTTTTTTTATATGTTATATTATTTTTAGTTTTAACTTGTGGTTTCAAAATATTTTATTTTAAATAAGATATATAAGTATTTTTTTATATACCCTACAGCAAAATATGTATCCTATTAGAAACCATTACTGAACATATAAAATAAAGGGTCAAGTCATGATGAAGTATTAAGGATGCCTGCCAGGTAAGAACGGTTGAGCCATATGAAATGGACATAAAGCTTTTTTATGGCAGATGTTTCACAGCAACTACCACCTCGGTAGTCATTTTTTGTACACCAAGTCAAATACATTTAGCATTTAACATTGGATTAAAAGAGTGATGTCTAGTACAGGTTTTTGCACAATGCCTAATAGCTATAGCAGAAACAGAAATTTTCATATATTTTAAAGCACACGAGGTTTAGTGGACAAGGGGTTTGGTTGAGAATTGAGATGAAGAAGTGGTCATAGCTATCATAATTATTTGTAATTAGCAGATGGGTGAGACATCATGAGAGAGTGAGCAGATAAGAGAGTGAGAGAGAAGTAGGCAAAAAAAGCCAAAGTAAGAAAGGAGGGTTCCAATGAGCATTTTGTTGCAGAAGTTTTGGACTTGATCACACACCTTTTGCCATGCCATGTGATCCTCTCCATGCCTCGCCACATATCCTATTGCTGTTGCTGCTGCACTCCCAGACACCACCAATACCAACATCACCTGCGCCACCCCCAGTGCCCAAAATATATATATATATATAGATGTACTAGGAAACTAATTGGAATCAAAAGTTTAAAACTAAAATATGGTAACAGTTTAAATTTTATTAGATAAAAAATTGTGATAAAATTAGTTTGAACAAGTTTCTGAATGGTATCTTTATTAAGTCGTAAAACAAGACAAAGAAGAGTTATTTGCAGAAAAAAAGAAAAAAAAAATTGTGTAGTTATCAACTTCTCATAAGATTCTAGATTTTTATAGCCTTTTTATATTTGATATGACGATTCTAACATGCTAACGGTTAAAAATAGTACTTCTCCATTATTTTGAATTTATATGCTTTTTTATTTTTTAGTTTTGGTGTCATTATGATACACTAACGGTTCAAGTTAATAATTGCTGTTTTTTCCGCACTTTGCCGTAAAATTCTATTAAAAAAATATATTCATATGGCTTTTTGTGTGCATTTCTTACCATCTTCTCATTTCAAAAAGAAAAAGAAACAGAGATAAGTTTCTTAGTCGGGCAAAATGTTGGATTTTTTTTTTTTTTTGGGTTAAATTTTGTTGAAATATCAGTCCTTTTTATTTTGGCTGTCCAAAATACTTTAATTCTTTTGCCATATAATTCTAGGGGAAAAAAGAAGAAGAAGAAGAAGAAGCGAGCAAACAATTTTCATACCATGTCATGCAGAAACAGAAAGAAATACTTCCTGATGAGCTGTGGCTGTGAGTCTGTACTCTCCGAAAGCCTCAAGAGGTACAGAAAGGCCAACGACGGTGCCGAGCAAGAGCAAACGAAGCCGTCTGCTCCCACCAAGAACCTGCAAAATTACAAGCACTCCTAGTGTGTCATATATTGCCTTTCTATTTATTTGGAAAAATAAAGTAGAAAAGAGCTTCAAAATTACCTAAAGGCAGAAGAGTAAGAATAGCGAGCTTTGAACTGGAAGCCAAAAACGGTGACGGATTGCTTGTCCCTGACTGTAAGAGAGATGGCTGTCAAAGTGAACAAAATGGCCAACAGTCTTAGACTCACTTGGGCCATATTATTGAGCATCATTGATTTTCTGTGCTCATGCTCGAGTGGGCTTTTTGGGATATTTGGGTCTCCAAAAGATTTCCCACTTTCTTGTACTGAAAAAGTAGTTTTCTCCGTCTCTGGACCAAAAAGATTGGAGCTTGTTTGAGCAAAACTATGAGAGAAAGTGGGAGAGAACTCCAAACCAACCTCAACCTGACGGCTAAAAGAAAATAAAACTGTTTGGTGAAGAAAATTAGAAAGGCAAATTTGTGCATTTACAAGCATTTCTTGGACAATTTGACATATCATTATTGGCTACTAGAATCAATGGTATGAATTAGTTTTAATTAAAAGGCATTATAGCATGTGAGAGTTTTATATTGTACTATATATTTTTTTGACATTGTAACGTATGATAACTTTACACTATAACAACCAAAAGTTTTGATTCTAACTCCTATTATCAAACACCACAAATCTTTCTCGGAAGACTCTCGCCTTGCGCACATGGCCGTGAATGAGGATGTTTTTATTAGGAATTTCATTATCAATCATTAAGCCATGCATAAAATAAAATAGACCCTTTATTAATTATTATTTGCCATTTAATCTTTTTTCATCTTAAAACAAAACAATTTTATTTGACTAAATAAAATTTCCCCTTTTCTGTCCGTATATCCTCTGGCTCCATACTTATTTTAAACACTTTGAAAAGCTAACTAACCCTTTTAGAAAAAATTAGCCACATGACCTATTTTGGCAACTTTTAAAATAAATACCCAAATTTTTTAAAAAATTAAGGAAATGACTGAGGTTTTTTAAATTTTGGGAAATAATCTTTTCACAATAGTACATCATTGATTGCCACAAGTGTATCATTGATTAACTATAGTTTATCACCAATAAGCCTGTTTATAATTGGTTTACTAGTGATTGATTATTGATAATCCAATAAATTATTGAAGAAAAATGGCTAATCATTATTAATATTGGTTATTAATTGATAAATTATAAAGTTAATCAATAATAAACTACAAATCAATCATCAAATACATCATTAATTACACTGATTAATATCAATACATAATTAATTAACCTGATTTTGAGAAATTTCGCTCATAAGTTTAAGAAAAATTAAAAAAAGATCATTTACCTCAAAATCCCTTTTAACTTTAATACTTTCTTCGGTATTAAAAATACTATGAACATCACGGGGCGGTTTTTTCCTTATTTTTATTCATACAACTAAAAAGATATTATCATGGAAGGTGTCCCATAAGAACATATTTATAGATATGTGTATGTATTTATTTATTTCACTCGGATTGCCTTAATGTTTCCAGTAATAGCTATTAGGAACGTGTAAAAGGCCTTAGAATTATAAACAATTATTTCAATCCATAATAACTAATGTTAACTAGCATTCAATCTTATACAATATGCATGTATGTATATATATATATGTATATAGTATAACATTGATCCTTTCCCACGGTGAAACATTCGGCAATGAACACACTACCTGATATCTGCTTGACAACCAAGGCTTATTATTGGTAATATTTTATTATTTGGTTAGTAAGTGCAAGCTTTTTAATCATATTTGCTGAGCAATATCTACGCGAAGTGAACAACAAAGAAAAAAGTCTAACAAAAATAAAAGTAACTTGAGCACAAGTTTTACAAATACGGCCTGGCCAAATTATTAACCTTTGCCCCTTCTTTTTAATTTGATAATAAAAGCTGACAAGCAAGAAGGTTGATGTTAATTTAATTTTTAATTTTCTCTCGTTTTTGGCCAGTAAGTTGCTGCGTTGTTTGCTATCTAGAGTAAGGAAAATCGTACATATTTTATTTTAGAGATTCAAATTATGGTGGTTTAAACTTTTAAATCTAAGATAAATTTTAAATTGGAATCCAAATTAACGTTTGGATATGCAATTGATTTTAAGTTTGAAAAAGAGAGTAAAATTTAAAATTATGTTTGAATATGAATTTAAAAAATACATTTGAACTGAAATTCAAAAAAAAGAGTTTGTTGAGTTTAAATATTTTGCAATTAGGGATGAATTAATTTAAGTTTAAATCATTTTTGGTTTAAATCTAGTTTTACTATTATCTAACTAAATACCTATTCAATTTAAATTTTGGGTTCAAACTCAATGAATTCCCCCCAACAAACAAGCATAGGTCCCTGATAATATTAAAATGATACCCTACTATTTTTAAAAAATGTTTTGTAGTACTTGTAGTCCTTTATAAGACACGAGTGTCCTTTCTATACATCTAATTGATTCACTACAAACTAAAAATTAAAAAAAATAAGAAGAAGAAGAAGAAGAAGAACTGGAAGAGGACAAAAATGAAATATATATATATATATATATATATATATAATCGTAGAACAGTACACAGACGATTGTTCTTCTTGTTTTTTCGGCAGAGAAATAATAAAAAAAAGGTGCTTCCTGTTTGTATCATTATTAGACGAGCAATCTTATTTAATCTAATAAGATTATAACTCTGTTATTAACAAAACTACGAGTTCTAATTTCAAAAATACATTATATATTATATTGAAGCTTATAATTTTATGGGTAATATGGCTTTGACCCTATTGAAATAAAAAAAGTTTTTCTTATTGAACATACATGAAGCTTTGCCAAGAAAGCCTCCGTCATCAAAATAACCTAACAACGATTATAACCCGGCTCAACAAAAACAGGTTATGTTTGAGTTAAAACATTGGTTAAAGAGCTCAACATCTTAAGAGACGATTAAGCTTATGATTATGAGGTTGTTAGGTTTTTTTTTTAATTTTTTTTTACTTGCCCTGTTTAGGCCTTTATGGGACAGCGGTGAATGAGTGTTGGGAGTTTCAAAAATATCATTCATATTATGGCCAATGCTCTAATTGGTCCTATTCATGACATTTACTGTGTACTTTTAACCAACTAAGTATGAAACTGTTTTATCGTGATGAGGTGGCAATCAAAAGACTAGAAAGAAAAAGTGTATAATATAGAATGCAAGAGAGCGTAAAATAGAAAGAGGTATATGTAAAGTCCTATAAACATGGACGCCCTTTTGTACTGAAAGCCAATTGGAGATTAACACAATTTTCAGTTTTTTTCCTTCAATTTTCGGTGTGACTTTCGAATGTTGTTGCCAATTTTCAGTATCTTGACGCGGTAATCCTTGCATCTGAATTATGTGAATCAACTGGTCTACGGAGTTATCTATTTGTTTTCACGTTTCCACGACAACAACGTGTTTTGTGCATGTTTGGCTTGGAGACTTGTTAGCAGGGGAGTTGCCATTGACTTGGTGGAGACGTTGGCTCGGCACTGTGTGGTAATGGAGTTAGATCCGTCTTCTTTTTAATTGAAGTACTTAAAAAAAGGGATATAATCTTTTTATATCCAGTATTTTAAATTAATTCAAAACTTATATTTAGGTTTATCTCATTGAATTTATACATTTATATTTGATTTAATATATAAATTTATATCATTTTTAAATCAATATTCAATTTTGACTTAAATTTTTTTCCAAAATACCCTCGAATTAAAAAATAAGATAACTTTAATTTTAAAAAAAAATTATACTAAAGTTTTCAACTTCAAAACTGTATAGAATACCTGCAAAAATATTTGTTTTGTGTATTTTTATTTTTATTTTTTATTTTTTGAAAGTTTTAATTTTTCTCTATTTTCTTGAGGATATTTTTTTATTTTAAAGGTCAAAATCAATTATTGACTAAAGTAAGGTATAAATTTGAGTATTAAATTTAATCTAAAAGTATAAATTCAATGAGATCCAAAGCCAAAAATATAGTATTTAAATAAATCTAAAATACATGGTATAAAAAGATAAATAACCCAAAAAAATTAAGATAATTTTTTATTGAATAAAGGGAACATTGTTTTAAGTTTCAACTATTGAGTAGAGATAAATTTATGTTAATGTTTTCTAGATATATATAAAATGGAGCACAACTAAAATTTTAAGTGTAAAATTAAAATTTCAAAATCTAAGGTGGTGTTTGGCAGTTAATAGTCCACACCACTTTCGTAGTTATAAACAGTGTAAAGCTCCACATGTTACAGTAACAATAAAAAAAATCGTTACAATGTAAAGCACTCATATGCTACATAAAAACAGTTCTAAGCACCCTACCAAACACCCTATAAGTGGGGGGTACTTGCCATTCCGTCACTACTACTAATGTTTCCAATTCACTAGTCTTAAATCTAGATCAGACAATATCACAAAGATATGAACCTTAGATAGGAAACTAGGAACTCGAACACTAACATAATATTTGTTTAAAAGTTATAGCATACAAAAATTTTATATTACAATATTTTTTTACTATAATTGTTTGAAGTTTTATATTGCTTGTTGGTTCTAATAAAATGTCAAACAATGGCTACATGATAGAACAAAACCAACTAGATAGAGCTGAATAAAACAAAAGTATGTTGAATGGTTGGGACAACTTATATGATGTTCAAAAAAATTACTTTTGACCTAAACTTTTAGTTTTTACTATGTATGTTACGATAATAAGAAAAAATAAGTTACAATATAAAAATCTCACATACTATAATTTTTAGTTTTCATATTATTTTCAAATTTTTATTTAGTAGACCAGGGATATAATGTTTTTAGAGATAAAGAATAAAAATGAAAGCCTATAGTTATTGAAAGTGATCTTTAACCTTATAATATAACTATTCGTAGTAATTATGATGCTTATTTGTAGTACTTACTAATATCACATCAACATAAAATAAAATAAAATAATCAAAACCAAAAACTTTCAAAAACGAAGCATCCCACTAACGTAGTATGTCGCCATACTAGCGTGGAACCAATCGTGTCATGTTCGTACATTTTTCTTTACTGTTATTTTTGTTGGTCTTTGTAAATTATATTATTTAAACATTACTATTAAGTAATAATAGAAAACACACTTAAGATGCAATATATCAAATACCACTCCAACTTGAAATAGTATTTAAAAGATGATAAAAATTATTAATTATAATTATTTTTACTGTAACATGTAAAAATTTTATTTTATAATAATTTTTTATTATTATTATAATATATAAAAATTTTTATTATTTATAATTAAAAAAATATGGATCATTTTGCCAAACACATGCTAATACATTAATCATAATTAGCACGAGGCGACAGAGCCATATTTACTGCACGACTTCCAAAGATGTTGACCGACGATTAACAACCGTGCGACTCTTCCAGTGGGCTTAAATTTTTATTTTTATTTTTATTGTTTTTTGTTTCTAGAGACTTTTTCGATAAGAATCTTTGTTGATATCCTATTTTTTGAAAATATTATATCTAATTAAAATTATTTTTTTTATAAATCAGATATTTAAAAGATAAATGCTATTGACGATGGGTATTTTTTTCAATTCTTAAAAACTCGCCTTTTTCAAGCTTTAGTATATACTTTGAACATGAGAGAGACTCTATAACGTTAATGCCTTTTTGATATCATAACAAAAAGAAAATATAGCTTTTTGATGATATAAATGAAGGTTTTATTATTTAGAACGATCTTTAGCAGGTGTCGTTCCAACTCATCATTCGTTGTAAATTATGAATGCAATTTGGCTTTTTTCATGGAAGTCAGTACTAACCAGGATGTTTCGCTAAAGATAATATCAACTATATATTTAATTACAAACAATAAAATTTTTATATATTATAATAAAAAAAATATTATAATATAAAATTTTTATATATTATAATATTAACAATTTTTATGAATAATTTTATCATCGGCAAACATCTTATATATTTATAATGCAGTTTATTGAATATCTGTTTTGCTTTTTGATCTCTTCAAAACGAAATGATAAGCCCATCAATTGTGGCCACAATAATTAACTGAAGCGAGGAAAAGACATAGTAAAGATATAGTAATAGTACAGAAAGGAAAAGACAAGACGTGAAGATCTGAAAATCAAGTGACCTTTTTCAAACCAGGACATATTTCGGCCAACTGATAAGAAAAAGGCCAGAAAGGAAAAAAAAGGTCTCAGCGTACATATATTACGGGCGCTTCTATTTGTCCCGGACAGCCCTGTCCTCTCACAATAACAATAGATCTTATTAGGTGGGTCTTATAGTAGAGCCTACTATTGTGAGGGAATTGGGCAGTCCAATTGAAAGAAAAAAAGTTTTTTATATATTATACATTAAGGTTAAAACACGTCATTGCTTATAATACAATTGGGTTCTTTTCATATATTATACATTAAGGTTAAAGCACGTCATTGCTTATAAAACAATTGGGTTCATTTGATTTGTAGACTTAAAATTATATAGTTTTAAATTTTATAATTTAAATTGATATTTTTAAATAATTTAAACAGTAATTTTAAATTAACATTAAAATATAAAAGATTAAAACAAAAATAAAACAACATATTAGAGGATTGTTTTTAAAAAATCATGGTTTATAAAAAAAAGATAATAGGAAAAGTTTTTACTGTAGATAATGGTTTAATATAGTTAAAATTAAGAGGGTTAAGTTTTTTTGTTAATAAAAGGGTCAAGTTCTCAAAACAGATTATTTAGCCTTTTTAAACAATCCTCACTATTTCGAAAGCGTTATTCTTGTGAGCCTGTAGGTTCAAAACTACTTAAAATATACTAAATACAAGAACTAAATGACACATTAAACTTAATATAACAAGTACATTATATATTAGATTGAGGTTCATTATATTATAAATAATAAAGTTTTACCATAAGAATAAAAAGGATTGTTTTTTAATCAATAAGTTTAGGAAAAATAATGTAATAAGATACCAGTGATGTATTAAGTATCATACGCTGATTAAAAAAAAGGATTCCCTCATAATCGGATTTGTAAATAAAGATCTATTTTCTATTAGTGTGTCTGTGTAATTAATTAAAAACGTATGGTGATATAAGTGCCACATTATCAAAAGCAAAACAAAAAAAGGCGCGTCACACAGTACCAAAACCCCGCTCCCATAAACGCCAACCGAAGAAGTAAAAAAAAGACGTGTACCAACAACTACACATGAAAAAACTAGCAAGACTTCAAATATTGGAGATGACCGCCATCTACACCTGCTCGACCGCTTCTCAGTTCTCAGCTGACCAACTCCCTCCCTCCCATGGCATCCTCCGTGACTCCTCTCTTTCCGGCCACCATTTGCTGCTGCGCCACCAACTCACCCGCTGGAACTTCCACCTCCACCTTCACCTCCAATTCGATTCCGATTCCGCGATTGAAAGCCGCATCCACGGACGCCGGCCATTTGCGGTCTAAGACGACAAAGCCAACGGCCGACGGACCTCGTCAAAAGACGCCGTTTTCCACTGAGGATTCGGAGAACCAGAGGAGCCTGAAGGATTACTTGGAGCAGGCGAAGGATTTGGTACGCTCCGTCGACGCTGGACCACCGCGGTGGTTCTCGCCCTTGGACTCCGGCGGCTTCTCTCGTCTGATCGATTCTCCTCTTCTTCTCTTTTTGCCTGGTTTGTTGTTTCTTGTCTCTTTTCACCTCCTTTCTATTAATTAATTAATTATATTTATTTTTTATTTTTCTAAATCTTTTGGAAATCATGCTACAATCTACGGCGTTCCTTTTCTGTTGAGTGATTTATATTGATAAAAAAAAGAGGAAGAAGAAGAAGAAAAAAAATCATGATTTATGAAAAGAAGTTACTAATGATTTGTTTGCTTCAGCGATGACAACAGTCAAGGCGGGCCCGGGAATGCTTTCCCGTTCCGTCCCCACCACTACTTACCTTGTTTTCTATTTCTGCGTTTTTTTTAATTTTTATTTTTTTAAAGCTTATAATAGAAATTTAGTAAAATGTCTCTTCTGCCATTTATTTTCTTATTCGGCTCAATTGTGTGCATAATTTTTAAGAATTTCACTTGAACTCAAAAGAGAATTTTTTTATTTTTCCTTTTTTTTTTCAAAGTAAAAAATTTGTGTTTTGTTTAAGCTCTGAGTCGTCGTGGATTATGCAGGAATTGATGGCGTTGGACTTGGACTTATAATGCATCATAAAAAGCTTGGACAGTAAGTATTATGGATATGGAAGTTATGCTTTACATAGTAGCTCATTCTCTTTTAGTGCAATTTATTTCATCGCAGCCACAGAGAATTTAAGAACGATTTCGACACTTACTAATTTGTTTAATAGCCAAGGTTCTTTCATTTCAATATCACTATGCTAACTAGTTCGTTTGTTTGCATTTTTTTTTTTTGCTAAGGCACTATGCTAACTAGAATTGAAATGCAGAATGTTTGACATTTGGTGCTTGCATATTCCGGTTGAGGATCGAACACCTTTTGCAGGTTCATATTTTTTCTCTCTTATATTCCTGTTTGTACTTCGTAGTAGAATAGTTCGATTGGCATTGGCAGTTTTGCACAATATAGCGTCTGCTTGGTCTCTGGGTTTAGATAAAGGTGACGCTTGTTATCAAAGTGGATACATTGAGTTGTTTTGGTACAATTGGCCTAAAATTTTTAAGCCTCTTTTCCATATTTTCTGTCAATTTTAGAGTTGGTAAAGCTGGTTGAAGAAACAGTTAGATCAGAGCATCATCGTTCTCCGAATAGGCCTATATACTTTGTTGGAGAAACTATTGGAGCATGCCTTGCTCTATCTGTGGCAGCCCTTAACCCTGATATTGACCTTGTTCTAATTTTAGCCAACCCAGGTGAGAATTTTCTTCTCATTTTAAGGATTGTTTTAAGTATTTGACACGCTAGTAAATCACCTTTACTGCAAGTGCGTGTCCAGTTATCAAATCTGATGTTCTTGTGGCAGGTACATCTTTTAGAGAGTCACAACTTCAACTTCTAATGCCTTTATTGGACGTCACGCCCCAGTCTTTCCAACTTAGCCTTCCTTATATGCTCAGTTTACTTTCAGGTTCGCTTTCCAATTTCTTCAATTTTCATTCTTGGTAACTAGTGTGTTGTCTATGGTAGTTGTCTCTATTTTCTAGTTACAGATGATTATGTCACAATTAAACGAGGAATAGTGCTAAATATATATCAAAGCTGGACGTGATAACAAAATTTTGTTATTTATTATATCCATATTCTTGCTTCACATAGGCGATTTTCTAAGGACGGTTAAGGTTAGTTTTCAGAGGGGGCTTCCTCTGCAGACAACTATTGGAGAGCTATCTAGTGATCTGGTTGCAATGTCATCCTACCTCCCTGTAAGATATGGCCTTATCTTTTAAAGACTGATACTTAGATTGGAGGTTAAAAAAAAGTTCAGATGATCAGAAGGCCTCTCCATGTCTTTTCTCTTATTTATTATTATCTTTTTGGGCGCTGGTGGCCTTCTTGATTATGCCTTCTTGTAGTATCCTAACTAGAATGAGTAGACTCAACTTGGATCCATAATGCTACTATTTCATGTTTATTTGTCATTCCATTGCGTTATATAGTGCGGTTGCTCTGGATTGATGGTTGGAGTCAACAGGTTCTCGCTGATATTTTGCCAACAAAAACACTTCTTTGGAAGCTACATATGCTTAAATCAGCTTCAGCATATTCCAATTCTCGCCTGCATGCTGTAAAAGCTGAAACTCTGATAATTTCCAGGTCTATATCCTTTTCTTTTCGTATCCTTTGAATCTTAGAAATAATTTAGAGAACTCAATCATAACCTATACATTTATATCTCTCTCTCTCTCTCTCTCTCGCTCTCTTCTATATGTGTGTGTGTGTGTAAAATCTTTGCTTGATAGACAATGGATACTTTTGTTTCTTAGCAGCTTGACTAATTCCTGCAGTTCCAAGCATCTTAAGGTGTTTGGAGAATTTATGGGATAAGATAGCTAAAAATGGCTTAAATTTACAGGTGTATTCCACTATTGTTTTAAAGCCTGAGACATAGTGTCAAGGTTCTATTTTTACGGGGTTTAAGGATTTAATATGCACTGCAATAAGCAGTAAGCAGACTTACAGAATACTTATGCTTACCAGTAAAAATTAACATATAGCACCCTTAGATTATTATTTTTTTGGATATACAGATCTGCAATCTCCACTTCCTGCTGGTACAGTTCAAATCTAAAACTTTCTTAGCAAATTCCAACACCTATTGCCCTAATAGTCAACTTTTTATCATGTATTATGGGAGTTTTTTCAAGCTTAAGTTCGTCATTTATCCACAATGACAGGGCTGAGTTCACTGTTTGTTTTCTCAGTGGAAGGGACATGTTGCTGCCTAGTCAGAAGGAGGCTGCAAGACTCCACCAAATACTTCCGAATTGCATGATACGTAATTTTGAGGACAGTGGCCATTTCATCTTCTTGGTAGGATTAAAATAATGGTGGAACTACATATATTAAGAATCTGCAGTTTACTAATAAAAACTACGCAAAGTGCATTTTTTTAGTTAATGTTTTCCAACTATAAGATGGTAAATTTTGTTTGAATTAACAATTCATGCAGGAAGATGATGTTGACTTGGTAACTATCATCAAGAGTGCTAGTTTCTACCGTCGTTCTAGACACCCTGATTATGTTTTTGATTACATTCCACCAACCCCCTCTGAATTCAATAAGATTGTGGAATCAAATCGGTGAGTATCATTTTGGTGGAACAAAAAACCGTATGGCTTGTTTACCAAAGGTCTAGCTAGTTTATTAGAAAACGGAGGAGACTTACAAAGTGCAACATAAACTTCAGTGTTCTTAGGCGTTGACATATAATAATCCGTGAGATAAGTTTACACTACAGTATATTAGCTTTCCAACTGTATTAATAAAGGAGTTGGAACTTGGAAGCAGTCAATATGCTTCCTTCAACATTTTTTTTTTTGCTTCTCCAATCAGGGGGAAAAAAGAAGGAAAGATAGAATAATCTTCACTCTGCCAAAAAGTTGGTCGCTTATCAGGCTACAGCGTGCACAGCTAAAGGCTAAAGCTAATCTGGAGACTTTTCTCATGATTGACAATTATGTTTTTAACAGATGGATTTCTGTGGCCACCAGCCCAGTGATGCTCTCGACTTTAGATAATGGGAAAATCATTAGAGGTCTTGCCGGGATTCCTTCGGAGGGTCCAGTCTTGTTCGTTGGCTACCATATGTTACTCGGAATCGATTTGGTTCCCCTTGTATTGCAGTTATTGATAGAAAGAAATATTCTTGTGCGAGGCATAGCACATCCTATGATGTTCATGAATCTTCAGAAAGGAAGGTTACGTGAATATACATTATTCGATATGTATAGGATAATGGGAGCAGTTCCTGTCTCTGGGAAGAACTTCTACAAACTCTTTTCTGCCAAGTCTCATGTCCTACTCTATCCTGGTGGAATGCGTGAGGCTCTTCATCGGAAGGTAACAAACTCTTTTGACTTTTGACGTCCTTGATATTTATGCTTCCTCACTGTCATTTATGTTCCTATAAAATTATACTAAGATGATTTTAAATGCTAGTAAAAGGTGCTGCATGCTATTTTTCTAGGAAACCATAATATTAGCCTTTAGAAATTCCCAGCTATGCAGTTGGATCAGTTCGATACTGAATTTGTGCTTCACAGGGTGAAGAATACAAATTATTCTGGCCAGAACAGTCAGAGTTTGTGAGGATGGCTGCTAGATTTGGAGCCAAAATTATACCTTTCGGAGTTGTTGGGGAAGATGATATTGGCGAAGTAAGCCCCCAACCTTACCTTCCTTTAATGGCTGTGCTCCCTGTTTAGATAATAGACAAATATACGTACTGCAAAATAATACATGTTTTTTTTAGGGCTATTTCTATAAGGGAATGTTCAGGAGTGTAAATATGTCTGCTTGCTCCTGTGAACATGCTTTTTGGTGTTTCTGGTTTGTGAAAACTAAAACGTCTGAGCACTAATTATATGCTGCATGAAAATCTACTTATTTCCTAAGCTCTTGATATGTTTGACATGTATATTTTATGACAACATAAGGCTTTTTTTCATGGGAGAATCACAAGTAAAATAATCAAGAAAGTTAGTCTTTTGCTATTATAAACCAAAAGATTAGATCCTAGTCCCCTCTCCCACTTCTTTTTTTCCTTTTCTTAAGGAAGAGTTTATATTTTCTCAACATCGCTAGGATTGCAAACCCTAAAACAAAAGTGCAGCTCTTTTTCTTGACTGGATCCAGAGAAGTAGCTATCTTTGTTGTTGAAAAGAAAAAAGTCCTTAGTATCCCCCTTTATTCTCTTCAAAATAGATGTATCATGAAAATAATGCCCCATCCAAAGGTGCACTTCATGGCTTATTTCTTATTTTCACATTCATTATGATTGTTCTTGAGTTGATGGTGTGTGTGGGCGCATGCTGATGAATTATCAAAAAATCTTCATTGTTCAGGTCTTTTTTGATTACGAGGACCAAATAAAAATTCCATACATAAGGGATCTAATCGAGGAATTGACGAATCAGGTTACAAAGTTAAGGTACTTGGAGATTCTACATTTAAATTCAATTGATCCTTCTCTCACTTTAGCAATGCACATCGGCATTAGTCAATCAGCTTGACTTTCCAAACACTAAATTCTGATGTGATTATGCGAGTATAGGAACGATATAAATGGAGAGGTAGCAAACCAACCCGTACACCTTCCAGGAATTCTACCGAAACTACCCGGTCGGTTTTACTATTATTTTGGGAAACCAATTGAGACAGAAGGTACAATACTTTTACTTTATATTTTCCTAGAGTTTTCCCTGGTTGTTCTGTCTCTACTAGTTTGAATGACTTTGGAATATTGAATTGTGAAGGGATGAAGCATGAGTTACGTGACAGGGAAAAATCCCATGAACTGTATTTACAAGTCAAGTCAGAGGTTGAGAGATGCATTGCATATTTGAAAGAGAAAAGAGAGAGAGATCCTTACAGAAATCTAGTGCCTCGGCTAGTCTACCATGCCACAAATGGCTTCACATCTGAAGTTCCTACTTTTGAAATTTGATCGTTTTGAACACTCTCAAGTCCCAATTATTACCTTCCAACATTTGGGTGGCTAGGAAACAAAGCATTTGCTCATCAATCGTTTGATTCTTTGGTAATGATTTGCCGAGTTTATTGTTTGATAGATTGTACTAAACGCAATAACGAATAAAAAAAGAATTAAGAAGAAGAAAAAAAGAACGGCTTTAGATGGTGGGTGGATCAGCGGCCAATCCCAGAATGTTCTATGGGAACAAACGACAGTTTTGTCCGTTGGCTAAACATTGAACTTTGGAAAGGTAGGCCATTGAAGAAGAGGGCCGTGTTGGAAAGTAAGACATTTGTAAAGCAATAATGAATATTTGATTGGGAAACTGTCCCTTGTGCATACTCTATTAATGGTCATTCATGTAATTTATAGCTTGTTTGACATTAATTGGTTTTAATCAATTTTTCAATTAAAAACAATGTAAAGTTTTCACATGCTAGCAAAAAAGTTGTTATAGTATAAAGTTCTCACATGCTACGGTGTTTATAGTTTTAGCTAATAATTTTAACCACTATACCAAATACCCTATTGGTGAAGTAATTATTGATTTAGGCCATATATATATAATTATATGATCATGTCCATCACAAAGCTAAAATGAATGGACTTATTCATTGATTTAATACTTTGCCTCCCTAATCTAGTATTGTCTTCTTGAAGGAGAAATTTTTTTCAATTGAAATAGCTATTTGAAAACGTAGTTAAAACTAATTTTGCAAGAATAAACATTAAATTGAATTAAAATTAATTTAAAATTCAAATTTTGTGAGAACATTATTTTAAATTACAACTTTGTGGTTTGAGCTATGTTGCAAACCGCGTTTCAACTGAAAAGAATTTATCTTTCAAAAAGGACGCATTCTAAAACATTATTGGTGATGGGTGGGTAATGTTATCATAATTATGAAAACATATCTTTGCAAAAGTTACACGAGTGTGTTTGACAATACAGTTAAAACTAATACACTGTATTTTACTTTTACTTTATATTGTAGCTTGTGAGAGCTTTTGAAGTAGGGTTGCCTAACACACTACATTGCTAGGGTTTCTCCTATACTCCGTCTAAAAGGTATAGGATTTTGTTGTGTATATTTATACATTAGTTAGGAGCCTACAAGTTCTTAAAAACTATTTTTTCATTGGAAAATTCAGATATTTATAAGATATTTGAGAAATGTGGTTGGAATTGAAACTTTTGAATTGAAAATTATAGCATATGAAAGCTTTTCATTGTTTACATTATAGCAACTAAAAATTTCGGTTAGAATTGATTCTATCAAAATCTCTTTCAATAGCTCACGGGTATTTTCGTTTTTCTTTTGGAGGAGCAAGGGGGTATTTTCATTAATGTGGAATCTATTACCCTGTTGTATTTGCCTTCTTTTTTTTGGTTTGAGAAGGCTACTACTGGGATTAGACAATGATTCATGTCAGCTGAACACTACTTGTTATGCAGTTGAGTTCTCCAAAGACTACCTAAAAGGGGGGACATCAATTGATGCTAATTACTAATAGTCCTAATAACAAAAAGTGCATAAGTCACATACATTAAAGAAATGAAAATGAATACCAACTTCTTATACTAACTTCTTATTCTGTTTAATTTGGGGCATACATATTATATATATGGGGCTAAAATTAAAGTAATGATAATGAATAATGAAAAATCTTTTTCATCCCACATGTTAAAACCTTATTATTTACAAAAATATAGGTCTTAGTATAATATGTAGTGTATTGTTTAAAGTAAGTCCTGTTATGATTAATAACCCAATAAAGTTGAATAGGATTGTTTAGGAATAATTTATACCTATCTATGCCACATCCCACCGGTTTGAATATACTATAAATCAATCAAACATCACATCTGGCCAGACAAAAGAAATCAGACGAAGAAAATTGCAAAAATAAAATGGAGAATCAGAAACAGGAAAAAAAAAAAAGAGAGATATTTCAAAGTCGGCAACACAAATTGGTGAGTGGCTTTAATGTTTTCGGCTTTGTTTAAGAGGCGAGGTGGAGTTAATAAACAAGTAGAGGCCAACCCAAGTTACCGGCTTCAAATAAGTATTAATTAAACATATTCTAACCCTTTTAAACAACTATTAAACTTAGAGCAAAAGGAGGAACTACTGAAAATATTTGACATATATATTATTGGTCCTTCCTTTAAAAGTAAAAAAACGAAAAGCACTGAGATGAAATGATCACATCGCCATGACCATACAATACAACCACGTCCAGTAATGCAAATTTTTTAATTAAACATGCCGCATGCATATATATATATATATATATATATATATATAATATCTCAGAGAGACAAATTAAAATATACAATAATAGAAAACATTTGTGGATATTGTTTTACAATATCAATTGATATATGTGACCATTGCAATTTATATAAATCAGAAAATAAATGAGAATCTGAGATATTGTTGAAAAACAACCCAAAAACAAATAGTATGAATATTCTTAATGAACGTAACATAATAATAAGTTTACCAATATTAGTTGTGCATGACATTTTATATCATTATCAAGAACATAAAGAAGTAGTTTTACTCCTTCAAACTATAAATGAACAATATTAGACGTCTTAATTCAAATCTAAATCTCAAATTAACTCATGCTCATATCCATTCATCTAAAGATATATATCGATCATTGATGTTAGTCTAATCATATATATATTCTTTGGCTATCTTTCTCGCATCAACCAAATTAACCAAATCAGACCCTTAATATACCTTCTCCCTCTTCATAGTCAGTCCCTAACTAGCTTACCCCCTCAACTTTCCAACTTCACTTCAACGCTTCAAAACTCAAACAAAAAAGAAAATAAAATAAAACAAAAAGAGAGAGAGAGAGATGAAAATTGATGATGATGATCACAAGTGAAGAGAAAGGTCAAGCTGGTTGAGTCGGTCAGCATCATCAGTGGTGGTGGTAGTCGGAGAAAGATCAGACTCCGGAGTGGAACCACTGTTGTAGTACTGAACCCCAACCGCCACCGACGAGCTTGACCCTGCTCCACCTTCCTCCACGTATCCGCCGCCGTGTACGTACTGTCCGTACTGGTAACCGCCCGCCTGGTACACGTAGCCGGGTAGCACTGCTTGACCAGGCGGCGGAGAAGGATCGTCGAGCCAATAGGCGGCGGAGCTGGGAGAGGAAGCGGAAGGAGGAGGGGGCAGCGGCGGAGGGGAGTACTGGAGACGGGAGCTGCGGGCGGCGGCGCGCTCGAGCTTGTGGGCGTTCTGGTGGCCGCCCAGGGCCTGGGAGGTGTAGAACTTGCGTGGGCAGTATTGGCATGGGAACAGCCGAGACGACGGCGGCGTGTGGTGGATGATGTGGGAGTGGGACGAGGATGACGACGACCTCCTCGTCGACGTGGTTAATGTTGGCTTTGAAGGCGTCGATGATGGTGGCTGCTGGCTGAGAAAGTCGTACATTCCTGGGTCTGCCATTAATGGAGTTTGAAAGAGCTGAGAAGTTAGCACTAAGAAATGATACTATCAGAAGTTTTGATCGGTTGTTAGAGTGAGAGTGAGAATGACTCTCTGAGGTTTATATTGGGTTTTGGGATTTTTTTTTTTTTTTAATTCTGATCCAATCCATCGCCTTTTTGCCATGACGCTCGTTAACCCCAAAAGCACGTACGATTTCATTGGTTGCGCAATGCAAAAACTGACTGTATGAAGCTGGGGTATGAAATGACTTATATGCCCTCGGCCCAAATTTGAGGCATTTTATGGGCATGCATGTACTTTGATCCATTCATAGTTATTCATTAATATTAATGCGCAACTTCAATGTAGCTTCCTCTATAATATACCATGTGATGTCTGCTACTTTTCTTTTATAAATATTTGTTTGGTTTTTTTTTTTTCCCTAGAAGTAATAAATATAGCTAGATTAATTTAATTAATTTATTGTTTGGGTTATAATTCTGGATTATGTAACATTATGTAATAATTAATGTCATAGTTTTGGATGTTGATGAAGTTGGCGCTATAAAGCTATCTTACTCAAAGTTTTAGTTGTTAAGGAAGAAGATCATCAAGTGGACTTTTGAGCTCAGTGGTGCCCTTTTCATGTAATTCATCGCAAAATAAAACTTAAAAAATGTCACATTGAAAGTCATGCATATCAATATATCTATGTTATTGTTTGTATCATTTATATGCATGCTCTATAATAATAATAATGTAACGCCCCGAAATTTATTTAATATTAATGTAATGTAAATGATGAATTAGTGTGCCATAATTAACGTTTTAACATTAATTAGATTATTTGGTTGGATTTTGAATTTTTGGTTGTTTTGTTAAATTTATGCGTCCAAATGATTTCTTATTATTTTAAAATGATGTTTTGAGTTTTAAAACACAACAATTTGTAAAATGTTAAAAATACTCCGTTTTGCAAAACCGTGGGCGGCACATGGTTTTCGCATAGTAAAATCGCCTACTGATTTTCTCTATTTATTTCCTTCCTCTCTCTCTCTCCTCACTCTCACGCATCTCTCTCTCTCTTCCTCTTGATCTCTCTCTCGGCAGCCCTCTCTCTCTCAAATTTCCCTCTCAAATTTTTGAAACCAAATTCGAATCCAAGCTTCGGGATAGCAAGGAGGAGGCTCGGGGACGTGATTTAGCAACCGAGATCGCGGATTGAAGCTTCGATTCGAGGTTAGATTTGAAATTTCTAAACTTTTTCCAAAATTTTCAATTTTGTGCATTTTTGAAATCTAGGTTTGTTTAAGCTTAGAAAACCGTGGATTTGAGTTAAATGGACTTAGAACAACTAGAATCTAAGCTTAGATTGAAGAAAAACGGATTAGATTCAAGATTTTTCATTTTTCTCCTCATTTTCTCATTTTTGGATTTTTGAGGATTTCGAGTTTAAATCTTGTTTAAATGAGTTCAAACATGTTCTAGTATGTTTTTCTATCAACTATGATTGTTTTTCATGCCTGGGATTTGAGAAAAACAAGTTAGAATCAAGATTTGAATTTTGGGGATCGAGAAACCCGTGGCTGGGATTTTTGGATTTTCCCAGTTCGGCAGGCCGGAGTGATGATCGGTAGGCCGGTGTTCTTCCGACCGGCAGGCCGAACCTGGGGAAGTGTTCGGCGGACCGAACTTTGCTTCCGGCAGGCCGAACTGTGCAGTTTGGCCGACCGAAGCAGGGAGTCTGGCAGGCCGACCGAGGCATGAAAAATTTTGTGATTTTTCACCGTTTTCACTGTTTTGAACCCTGATTTAAATTCCAACCTTATAGGATGATTTTAAAGGTACAAATGGCACACTAGGACATCATGAAATGGTTTAGTAACATAGAATGTCTCGAACTAGATATTGATCGACTTAGTTTGTATCTAGGATCGTTCGTGGTTCCGTGGAGCTAACGTATAGCAGACCGGGATTACGGTGTGGGGCACCGGCACGAGTATTGAGGTAGGACTTCTATCCTATTTCCTTGGTAGCCTGGTTTTGAAATGATTTGGCTTTGAAAAGGATTTCTATCAAAATGTTTTCAACGGTTGTTTGAAAATGGTTTTATCGGTTATATTTTAATATACCGTGATTATGAAATGAATTTCATAATGAACGTAATTGAAAACACTCGGTAATTGAGTTTTGAATGATAATGATAATAAACACAAAGGCATGATGCCATATCAGAGATCGGGTCGTGTAGCGATCGACCTTGGGGGCAGGTCCTAAAACCCAGCTGGGCCACTACGGTGGTGATATCATGGTTTGCCTAGGTAAAAGAAAAATGGTGTTTTCGATTGTACGAGTAGACTGTTCTGTGTCAGGACGACTCTATTCAAATTATGTATTTATTTATTTATTTATTTAAATTTTCTTTTGAGTACTCCTGTCAATAAAATGTTTCTCTAAATTAAATTATTTTATAAAACCTAGTCCTACTGAGCCTTTCGCTCACGTTTTATTGTTTTAAATTTCCCCCCTCTAGGTGGTTTCCCATTTAAGTTTGGAGAGGATTCTTCGGACCGAACTCAGGAGCAATAGGAGGATTGATTTGTATTTTGTATTATTTAATCAAGGCATGTAAGATTTTAATTTTATTTGTATCTGGACTGTGATTGTATTTATGATATTGTCAGTACCATGTGTGTGCACAAGTTGTGGGTTGTGGAACCCATACTCGTGATTTTTATTTAATTTTTATTATTCGTTTAATATTTATAAATTCTTTTATAAAAATGTGGTAGAAATCTTCTTATTTCTCATTTAATTTGATATGGTTTCAATTAAATTCTCTTTTAATCAATCTAAATAATCTGCCACGTTACCTCCCGTACTTCGAGGCGTAACAAATAATAATATAGGTTTCAGCTTTATAATGCATTATACACGTACACACGTACGTATGCGGTGTGAGATGAATATTGTGCTTTTTATTATTCATAAAAAAATAGAACTCTACAGATAATTAGGTATAGAGTAATTAAATGCACATGTACCAATTACCATATTTTTTTATGCAGCTTTATACTAGTAGAAAAAATAAAAATTAAATAGAATAATATTAAAAGAGACGTGGATGGTTCTTCAGGGTATGGCCAGGCCCCAAATATTCATGATCTCATATGTATTGGACGATATGTAAGCTGGGCCATATGACATGCTTATAGAGTGGAGACCACTGCTGATAAAATTTTGCTCCTCATTTTGTCTTATATTCATGATAATGATTGCACACGTGTACGCCCCACAATAATTCTGCTTATAATATACAATATAAAATATATATATCAAGTAAGGAAATTCAGAACTCTTCTCCAACCGCCAACAACTACTGAAAGAACAAAAAAAAAAAGAAAAAAAAAGTCAATCTAAAACCAACATGTACACGACTCTACTCTCTCATTTTTGTCAATATAAACATGGGTTATTTAAATAATAAGGGATAAAAGGAAGTGGGAGATAAGGCTTATTTGATAATAAGACTTATTTGATATCAATTGTAAATATATATTTTTTATTATTTCATGATTGTAGGAGATTTTCAAGTTTCTTATTTTAATTGTACAGATTGTTTTTGTGAAAGTTGGTGGCTTGACCAAGTTCTATTAAGCTACAATATATACTAGAGTATATAAATCACGAAATTATTTTGTTAGAGAATAATGAATCTAGCTCCTACAATCAAAAATAATAAAAACAAAATATTTACAATTGATTAAAGCGAATCCCACAATTCAAGGGGCATTCACTCTCTTGGCATGAGGAGGGTAAAATGGGAAAACCAGAGAACGGTTAATAGATATATATATATATATTGGTTAAATAAAAAAAGAATAAAAGGGGGCGTTACATAATCCTGTAAAAAGGACAAGAAGTGGAGGCACTTGTCCTTCTTCCTTCAGTGCAGAGTGAGTGTTGTTTTATGTCGGATCGGCAGGCTAGCCCCAAATCACCAGCAATTTATTACTCTTATCTCTCTTCGTCTATATATATATATATATACATGTATATGTATATATGATGATTCATGATCTTTCTCTCTCTATATGCTGCAGACAGCAAGCACAACAGTTATTTTAGAGAGAGAGAGAGGCGATCTCTGTGAAAATCAAAGGAGACAATGAGATGACATGTGTGCATCTTATGATAAGACCGGCCTCTCAAAATTCTATATGCATGGCATGGGGGTGGTGGTCCAGGACCAGCAGAGCTACCCGTTAAACCAGCCACTTTCTCCTGCTGAAACCTGAGACGCCTCCCAACTCCAGCAGAAAAATACTTCCTTTCTTTCTCTCTCTCTCTCTCTCTCTGTCTAGAAATTATTAAGAAAGGTAATATTACGAAGGGCCACGTCGAGTAGACCACTGTGTGTGGAGAGAACAGTGATGTTTACATGATATATCATCATTGATCACTGAGTGATCATCAGATGCATCCCTCTCTCTCTCTCTCCTTCTCTCTAGTACTGCTGTAGTCGCCACTGCCAATGGGCAATGGCTCCAACCCCAGTAATATGTACATAATTTTGTAATTTCTGTATCAGACTCAGAAAGAGAGAGAGAGATGCACAAATTATAACCAATAAGGAAGCTTTGATGATTTTGTGTCGCATACATATATATATATATATATGCTTGATGCTACTAGTGAGTGTTACGTCCGTAGTTAGTTTGTTTATAATTAGAGCTTTCCTTTCTTTCTTTAAATGGATTGTTGTTACTTGTTACATGTGCATGTGTGTAAATATATACATATGCATACTAGTGTTACATTTTGTCTGATGATCTCCTTTCTTTACTCAAACGGGTGTTGTTTTTTGGGTTGTTGTCACATCTCTCTCTATATACATATATATTATGTGTGTGTACCCAGTTACTGCAGTGTATGCATGTAATGTAAAATGGGATCAATACCTGTATAAAACTTACTTTGGAGGGGTTTGAAAGCCTGATCAATCTGCAAATTACAGCTGAGCGCAGATAATGATAATTATGCACGAACGTACGTTTGGCTTTTATGGGGATATAATTGCTTTTTGGTGATATCTCTGAACTCAGCATTGCTATAACCATGTTAAAACACTCCCACATGCTTCTAATCACTTTTACATTTCAATCCTCGCGATTATCTCCCATCAAATAATATTGTGATTCATAATAAATTTCTTTCCTTTAGAGACCTTATCTACGCAAAAAAAATATATATATATATTGTGATTCATAATTAAACGCAATATATATCTCCTTTCACAACCAAAAAAGAAACCACGTTAAGTACGGAGTTTCAACGATTTCCATTTCTTGGCTCTATGTGCTTTTACTCCCTTTTTTATTTAAATTTTTTTGTAAATTGCACTTTACCCCCTCCGCTATGGTGTTTTTATAAATTTAACCTTTTCTTTTTCTTGGGCATATTTTTCGCCCCCGTGTTCTGTTCAGCCATTCTTTAAGCTACATTGGATTTTTTGTATCACCTGTGTATATGGCTCATTCGTAGGCTAGATATAATGAATAATAAATCTAAATATTTTGGTGAAATTCTGAGTTGATCCTTAGCGGATGATTATTACAAGAGTCTTTTTTTTTTTTTAGATATAAAGACAAAAGGCCTTGTTAAAAGTACTTTTAAAATAAAAAGACAATGAGCTAGGGAAATAGGCCTAATTAATAGTTGAATAAAATCAATAGACCAAAATGTTTGAATGGTTAGTAAATAGACCATTTAATTTTAAATCAGCATTAATTAAATGACATAATAACTAAAATACTCAAATTGAAAACCTAACAACAAAGCATGCCTTTCCTTTTTCTCTTTCTCTCTCTCTTTCCCAACATGTCTACTCTCTCTGTCTTCACCTTTTCCCTACCATGAATAGTGACGGCACCAGAGGTATCGCCAGATTTAAGTGAAGGCATTGGATGTAAAGAGCGACAACACCGGAGGAGTAGGTCTCGCCAGCGTTGTGCTGTCGTTCATGGTAAGAGTTGCACGGAGTTGAGCTTGTGAGGGCCCTTGGAGGGATTTGCCAAGGTACCGCGAGGATGGTTGCGAGGCTCCTACGACATGACTTTTGTGAGGTTGACCCAATAGAGCGACGGTAAGAATGAAGGCAAGGAGGCTCGGCCTCATGACAGTGAAAAATCACAAGCTCCAGCGAAGGGTGCTGTGAGTTTCTTTGCTGCTAACGAAAACTAGAGATTCATGAGATCAACTCATCAACGAAGAGAGGCTGCATGATCCTGTGACGGTGTCGTGCAGGGAATAAGTGCCGGAGTCATGCAACATCTCATAGAGAGAAGTGTCGGAGTCGTAGAGGGAGGTGTCAGAGTCGTCGCTGGAGCTAGGAGAGGGAAGAGGAGGAAAGAGAGGGAGAGAGGAGAGGGAACGTGTGCTAGGGTTTTTTGTAGGAGACAAAGAAGATGAGTGTAATTTTAAAATTTTACAACAATTTGGCTTGTGTACTTAAATTTTTGTAAAATTGTACTATTTTTTTAGATTAAAAATTATGTATGTTATTTAGTGTAATTTTTCTAAAATAAATAACCATAACTTTTTTAAATTAACCAAATGGCTCCTTATAAGTGATAAACTTGAGTTTTATCAATGATAAACTCAAGTTTATTGAGTTTAAGACCAATAAATTCGAGAAGTTTCTCGGATAAACTTAGTTTATCACTGATAAACAACTATTTGTCTAATTTTAAAAAGTTATGGTCATTTCTTGTAAAGAGGTCATTAAAAAGGCGACCCAACCTAATTTCTTTCTTTCTTTCTTTCTTTCTTTTTAAGAATTGGAGAATAAGAAACAATATTGTATGTTACAAAAATAGTACGATAGAAACAAAGAACAAGAACATACAGAGATTTACATGGAAACCCAAGACAAAAAAAAAAAACGATGGGCAGAGGAGAAGAAAATCACTAAACTCAAAAAAGTTTATAAGATGGTGGGGAATAGGGAGGCTAAAACGATAAAACAAAACCCTGACACAATACTTCATATATATGGGTGTAAACAAAACGCTATGGGCCCAAAACATAAACTAAATGGCTCAAAAACACAAAGGTCTATACCACGAAGGCTTTGCCCCCACAACCTCGACAAGATCAGTAGTGGGCTATAGAACTCATGAAAATTCCTATATTTATTCTTTTACCACAATTGTTATGTCACGAGCTTCTTGGGTTGGGCTAAAACGAATCCAGGTCACATACTGTAACAGGTTTGCAAATGTGATAATTTGCTTATTAATCTTATACATTATGAGTCAGTGGTCTTTTATTTAAATGGAACACCCGTGTGAGATCATGTTACTCCACTTGTGATTTTCCCTAAACATGTGTTACTTCACTTGTATTAATTAAAAATTTTACAACTTTAACCACGTTTTATGTTTATTTTTTATTTATTTATTTTTACCATTGGGCTCCATTGTGCGAGCTAAAAGAGGCCCAATATAACTACCATCGATAATGGGGTCAATTTGAGAAATAAAGATGGCATTGTTTTTCAATGTTATAGTTTTTATAAGAAAGTTTGAAACATGTTTCTTCTAAAGAGTATAAAGCATAATTAATCACAAGTATTTTGAACTAAGATTAGGTATATAAGTGTTATCTAAGGGTATATTTGCCTTTTTGGTTAGTAGAAGTGTTATAAATCAAAGAAAAAAATAATAAGTGATAGAACACAATGGCAATGGTAAAGAACTAGTATACCACATTGTTGGAATTTCAGTTCATTTATATTGTCATTCTTTATCTAGGAATGTGTTTTATATATTGAGCAAGAAGAATAAAACGCCAAGGCTACTGTGTCATTTGAAGTTAAATGAAGTAGTAGTGCTGATGTGTCTTTTATTCTTTGGTTACAGTTGTAATTAGACATAGGGATATATGGGTTACCCTTTGTATTTAAAAAAGTCAGTTGGTTCTCGTGTGTAAACAGAATAGAGAGAGAAGGCAAGTGTAAGAAAGTTAGAGAGAGAAAGGAAATATTTTTGTGGGTAGTCTTATTGTTTGTTTCTCAAGAAAATTCTGTTTGGTGGGAGCTTGAGGATGTAATCTTTTAATATTCTAACTGAGAATAGATTGAATTCCTTAAGGGGAGTTCATGGGAATGTAGGCTCAAATTTGGCCGAACCACGATAACAAATTCTTCGTGTTTTGTTTTCTTCATTTATGCTTTTCTTGTTCTGGTTTCTTGAGTGATTTTGAGGGTGTTTAAGGGATGAATTCCTAACAGTGGCATCAGAGCTGGGTTCTATAAGGCGATTAACTTCAATTTAAGAATCTTGATCAAAATCTGGACGAGATCAAAGATCTAGGGCTTGCGACTAGCCCTGAGGATTTTCAAGATTTTGAAGATATACCGTTGGATTCAGATAATTTCGAGAAGGAAGAATCAAAAACACGACCGAGGAATCAAGAAGCAGGTTCAATCAATTCTTTCTTGAACAACATGTCCAACATGAAGATTGACATAAAGAAGTTCAACGAGACTGGAGACTTTTGGATTTGGAGAAGGAAAATCAAGGGGCTTCTTGCCTACCAAAAGCTTCTTAGAGCGTTAGATGACCTCGCAAATTTTCCAAAAAATTACACTACAGAACAGAGGCAAGAGTTTCTCAAAACTACTACAGGTATTATAATTTTCCATTTGTTTGATTCTATTATTTGGCTAGTCGATAAAGAGGACACTTTTGCAAAAATTTGGAATAGATTGGATGAGTTGTTTCAGAAAAAATCTTTAACAAATAAAATATTCTTTAAAGAACGATTATTTGGTTTCAAGATGAATACAGCAAAAGGATTAAAACATAACTTGGATGAACTTCGAATGAACATAGAATTGGCCAACTCTGATGAGAAAGAGTCACTCAGTGATGAAAATCATGCCATAATTCTTCTTAATTCTCTCTTTGACTCATACAAGGAAGTAAAAACAACAATCAAATATGGTAGGATGTCTATCACACTTGAAGAGGTTTTGTTTGCATTAAGATCAAGGGATCTGGAACTAAAAAATAAGAAACAGGGGTCATCAAATGGGGAAAACTACCTTGCTAGAGGCAAGAGTAATCAACGGAATAGAAATCAAAGATTTAGAGGGTTTAGCAAGAGCAGAGGAAGGTCGAGTTCTAGAGCACCAAACAATTCAAGAAAGTGTTATTTCTGTGGGAAAATTGGCCATATCAAGAAGGAATGCTTTTCTTGGTTAAAGAAGATCAAGGACAAAAATAGTTCACATGGTGAAGTCTCTGATTCGGCAAATCTTGGTGATGGATATGATAGTGGGGAGGTTCTTGCTTTGTCTACTGATTATAATCAGCAAGACTAGGTATTGGATTCAGGTTGTACATACCACATGACTTACAACAAGGAGTGGCTTTCTAATTTTAAACCAGTGATTTAAGGAATGATGGGAGACAATCATACTTGCACCATGGAAGGAATTGGAACCGTAAGCTTCAAGATGTTTGACGGTATAATTAGGTATCTTAAGAATGTGAGATATGTTCCTAGTCTCACAAGAAATTTGGTTTTCCTTGGAATGCTTAATGATGCTGGTTATGTCATCAAAACTGAAGGTGGAAAAATGAAGGACCTAAAGGGCTCCTTAGTGAGAATAAAAGGCTTGAAAAAGGATGGCTTATATCATATGGCAACAAAAACATTAACCGGGAAAACCGCAATGGTAACAGCACCTGAAGACACTTAGGCAATATTATGGCATCGAAGGCTTGGTCACATTAGTAAAAAGGAATTACAAGTTATACAATAACAAAAGTTATTTGGAAAAGGGAAGAGCAACAAGGTAGATTTTTGTGAGTACTGCATTCTTGGCAAGTAACATAAGCTGAAATTCAAAACTACAAAGCATTAGTCTAAAGCCATATTGGAGTATGTGCACTCTGATTTATGGGGTCCAGAATGGGTATCAACACATTGAGGTAACTCTTACTTTCTATCTATAGTTGATGATTATTCTAGGAAATTCTGGGTCTATTTGCTTAAAAATAAAAATGATGCTTTTAATAGATTCAGACAATGGAAAATGCTTATGGAAAAGATGATAGAAAAGAAATTGAAAACCCTTAGGACTGATAGTGGTCTAAAGTTTTTTAATGAACTCTTTCACAAGTACTGTAAAGAGTATGGAATCCAAAGGCATAGGACTGTGAGAAAACTCCTCAACAAAATGGGTTTGCTAAGCTTATGAATAGAACCTTAATGAACAACTCTAGTTGCATGTTGTTTGGGACTGGTTTACCTAAAAGTTTTTGGGGAGAAGCAATTATGACCAATGTTTTAAAAGGCGTAAACGGGAACTGAGGCGATTTGTCTAATCGAGGCGAGGCGTAAGCCTCGACGCGGATCGAGGCGTAAGCCTCGAATGTAAAAAAAAAAAAAATCATAAAATTGAATAAAATTCATAAACATGTCATAACAAATAAAAGATACACTTAGTTTATGCCATAACAAAAAAACACACACGAAGCAATGTTGAAGCAGAAGATGCGGCTGATGAAGAAACGTTGAAGCAGAAGAGTATGCTAGGTTTTTAAAATCTCTCTTGCTTTTATCAACAAAAAGCCCAACTTGACTATTGGGCTGGGTTTTTTTTTTTTTTTTTCTTTAAGAGACAAAATTAGGCTGAAAAGAAGCCCAACAGACGTCCATCCATTGAGGCGCACGCCTCAATCGCCTTGAGGCGAAAACGCCTCAAGGCGTGCGCCTCAAAAGAAAAAGGCTTAAGCCTCATGAAAATGATTGAGGCTTAAGCCTTGAAAAGCATTTCTTACGCCTCGATCTGAGGCGCGCCTCGAGGCGTACGCCTCGAGCGCCTTTTTAAACAATGATTATGACTACTGCTTACTTGGTTAAAAGAAGTCCTTCTAGTGCCATTGACTTTAAGACTCCTAAAGGAAATGGACAGGAAGACCTCCTGACCTTAGTCACCTAAGGCCTTTTGAGTGTGTAGCTTATGCTCACCAACATGAGGGAAAGTTACTTGAAAGAGACAAATTGAGGGAATAATTTTTTCTTCTATTGAGATTGCCTTTATAGTAATTTACAGCATAATTACAGCTCAATATCAGGAATAGAATTACTGATTTAGAGAGAAAGAATATCAGCAAAGAGGAAACGAAATCAACCTAAAATAAAAACTTCCTAAAATAAACTTGACAACTAGCTGATACCTATTTACCATATTTACATGATTTACAGCTCAAACCTTGCCTAAATAATCCCTATTCTCGACACTCCCCCTCAAGCTGGTTGAAAGATGTCTTCCATACCCAGCTTGCTTACTAACCATTTGAACTGTCTCTTGTATAGTCCCTTTGTAAGCAGATCAGCTACTTGTTCCTTGGTGGGTACATAGTCCACACGAATTATACTATTGTCTATTTTTTCTTTGATGAAGTGCTTGTCGACTTCCACATGCTTTGTGCGATCATGAAGTACTGGATTGTGTGCAATTGAAATTGCTGCTCTGTTGTCACAGTGCATCTTCATTGGCACCGACTCTGAAATCTTCAATTCCAATAATAACCTCTTAATCCACAAAACCTCACAAATTCCCTGCGCCAAGGCTCTGAATTTAGCCTCTGCGCTGCTTCGAGCTACCACATTCTGTTTCTTGCTACGCCAGGTGACTAAATTGCCACCCACAAATGAGCAATATCCCGAAGTAGACCTTCTATCAGTTAGACTTCCTTCCCAGTCTGCATCAGTATAGGCTTCAACTTTCAGATGTCCCCGACATTTAAACAGAAGACCTTTACCGGGTGTCCCCTTCAGATACCTTAGGATCCGGTACACTGCTTTGAAATGTTCAGACCCAGGCGAGTGCATGAATTGGCTGACTACACTCACCGGAAAGGCTATATCAGGTCGAGTGTGTGACAAATAAATTAGCCTCCCGACAAGTCTCTGATAGCGCTCCCTCTCCTTTACAGATTCTGTCCCTGCTGGTTGCAGTTTGACGTTAGGCTCCATAGGCGTCTCAGCTGGCTTACATCCTAGCATACCTGTTTCGGTCAAAAAATCAAGGACATATTTGCGTTGATTGACAAATATACCTTCCTTGGATCTTGCAAACTCCATTCCAAGAAAGTATTTCAACACTCCCAAGTCCTTGATTTCGAATTCTTTTGCAAGCTTCCCTTTAAGCTCTCCAAGTTCCTCGTAGTCACTTCCTGTTAAGATGATATCATCAACATATACAATCAACACAGCAATTTTACTTTCCTTTGAGTGTCTGTAAAACATGGTATGATCAGCTTGACTTTGAACATAACCAAGTTGCTTCATGGCCTTGCCAAAACGTTCAAACCATGCCCTCGGAGGCTGCTTAAGACCATACAGGGACTTCTTCAGTCTACACACCTTTCCAGCTCCAAACTTTGTTTCAAAACCCGGAGGGAGTCTCATAAACACTTCTTCATCTAGATCTCCATTTAGGAAGGCATTTTTAACATCCAGCTGATACAAAGGCCAATTGAGATTAACCGCAAGTGACAGTAGTACTCGAATTGAGTTAATTTTTGCAACAGGAGCAAATGTTTCCTGGTAATCTATTCCATATGTCTGCGTAAAGCCTTTCGCTACAAGCCTCGCCTTAAATCTCTCTACACTACCATCCGCCTTGCTCTTTATTGTGAAAACCCATTTGCATCCTACTATCTTCTGATCCTTAGGTGCTTCAACAATTTCCCAAGTACCATTCTTCTTTAAGCCATTCATTTCTTCGAACACTGCTAATCTCCAATCCTTGTCCTCCAGGGCTTCCTGAATGTTTCTAGGCACAACATGTTTTGAAATATTAGTAGTAAATGCCTTATGTGTTTCGGATAAACGATCATAGGTTATATATCTGGCAATGGGGTATTTGGTGCAGGTTCGAGTACCTTTTCGAAAGGCAATGGGAAGGTCAAGGTCAAGATCATTTTCTTGTGGGACAATTGGGGTTGGACTCTCGAGACTGACACTGGAAGGCTCAGAAATAATAGGTAAAGGAATGTTTTTCTGTGAGTTAGGGAAAAAAGAGGTACCTGGAGTATCCATAGTTCCTTTGCTCGGGGCTTCCAATGAAGCTTGTGCTGGAATGATTAATTCATCTCCGCTTCTTCCGAGGACATTTCTCCTAGAATAAACCACAGGTTCAAGGATATTTCGGTTCTTCTCCATTCGTAGTATTTCCTTTTTTGACAGACCAATTTCACGGTCGACAATTGTGGATTCAGACTCCCCACTTTTTTCATTTTGAAAATCAAGAGGTTGGTCAATAACCAAATTTGGAAGAGGTTCGGATATTTCCCAAAAATTTGGTTCCCTTAGATTCTCCCCCTGAATTAAATTTTTGGTAAAATATGGTTTTGTTTCCATGAAAGTGGCATCCATTGTTATGAAAAAATGTTTCGTGAGAGGATTAAAAAATTTGTAGCCTTTGCGATTTGCAGCATATCCTAAAAAAACACATTTTTCTGCCCTAGGATCTAATTTCGACTGGGATCTCTTAGGTATGTGAACATATGCGGTGCAACCAAATATTTTTAGTGGTAAATCTGAATTGATTCGAGATTCCGGAAAAAATTTTTTTAAACAACCCAGCGGAGTGATGTGTTTTAAAACTCGCGTAGGCATCCTATTAATTAAATATGCTGCAGTTAAAATTGCATCTCCCCACAAGTATTTTGGAACATTCATGTAAAACATTATGGCCCTAGCAACTTCAAGCAAGTGCTTATTTTTCCTTTCCGATACCCCATTTTGTTCTGGAGTATCGGGGCAGGTTGATTGATGTAACACGCCCTTTTCTTTCAAAAAGGTTTCTACATATTGATTGAAATACTCTGTTCCATTGTCGGTTCTCAAAATGTTTATTTTTGTTTGAAACTGGTTTTCAATCAAATTGTAAAATTCTTTAAAAATTTTTTCAACCTCAGTTTTTTCTCTCATCAAAAATACCCAACAAAGTCGAGTATGGTCATCTGTAAAAGTTACAAACCATCTTTTTCCAGATGATGTAGTTACCTTTGAGGGTCCCCACACGTCGCTGTGAAATAAGTAAAAAGGTTTTGATTCAAGATAAGGTCTAGGAATATATGTTCTACGGTGACTTTTTGCAAGAACACAGCATTCACATTGAAAATCTAAGGGATTCATTTTTTTAAACAAATCCGGAAACAAATGTTTCATATATGAAAAACTGGGGTGGCCTAAACGGCAATGCCAGACCATTATTTGATCACGAACAGAAAGGGAACTAATACTACTAAGCCCTTGAACAATTTTATTACTAGGTAAAATATTCTCAAAATAGTAAAGACCATTAACCATTCTAGCACTGCCAATCGTCTTCCCCGAGCTCCGGTCCTGAAAAATACAATGAGAGTCACAAAAAACTACACGATAGTTAGAGTCTTTGGATAATTTGCTAACTAACAAAAGGTTGCAGGTAAGTTTAGGTACATAGAGAACAGACTTAAGGTCTATTTTTTCAGAAATTTGGACCAAACCTTTTCCGGCAATAGGTGAAAAACTTCCATCTGCAATCCTAACTTTTCTATTTTCAGGACAAGGTGAGTATAGTTTCAACAAGTTCAAGGAGTTGGTCATATGATCAGACGCTCCAGAATCAATTATCCATGGAGCAGAAATTCCGAAACCACAAGAAAAGGCATTTATTACGTTACCTGTATGTGCCACGGAGACACTAGGAGTACTGGACGATGGATTAGATTTTAACAGTGCTAGAAGCTGCTCTAGCTGCTCTTTGGTGATGGTGCTGGCAGTAGTCTCGGCCTCATTTGCAGTGGGAAAGTCACGGCCAGTTTTATGCGCTGTTCTGCCCTTGAAGTTGGCGGGTTTGCCATGAATCTTCCAGCAGGTTTCTCGAGTGTGACGCGGCTTGTTGCAATAGTCGCACCACACACTTGGTTTCTCCTCTGGTTTACGTAGGTTGGCAGCACCTCTACGCACGTTTAGGCCTGTAGAAGCAAGGGCAGAACCTTCAACGGTAGCAGCAGGTCCCTTCTTGCCGAGCATAACATTCCTCCGGCTCTCCTCCCTCCTAACTTCAGAGAAGACTTTGCCAAGGGACGACAGCGGCCTCCTACCGATAATTCTCCCCCTCACCTCGTCGAACTCAACATTGAGGCCAGCCAAGAACTTGAAGATACGACTATCTTCCACTGTTTTCTTGTGGTGCTGTCCATCTTCAGCATTCTTCCACTCATAAGCATCAAAGAGATCAAGGTCCTGCCAGAGTCTCTTCAAGGAGTTGAAATACTTGGTGACCGTTTCTTCTCCTTGCCGCAATTCACCAAGTTTGAGAGTCAACTCAAAAATTTTGGACTGATTCCCTAAATCAGAATACATCTTATTTATATTTTCCCATAACTCATACGCCGTAGGAAAACACATATAATTTGCGCCAATCTCCTCTTCCATGGAGTTTACCAACCACGTCATTACCATGGAATTTTCGGCATCCCATGTATCATACGTTGGGTCATCTTCCAACAGAGCTTTCTTGTCACCCGTTAAATATCCCATCTTTCCTCGACCCCGGATATACATTCTCACCGACTGAGACCATAGCAAGAAGTTGTCGCCGTTCACCTTGATGGTAGTTATTTGGACAGGGTATGAATCAGAGGTTGTTTTTGACAGATCTCTGGTCACTGTGGGTTGTGAGGAGGACTGAGGAATGGTGGTGGATTCGCTAAAATATTCTGACATGGTTCTGGCTTAGGGTAAAGACGCAGAGAAAAAAAAAAATTCTGGGCAGGAAAGGGTCGGCTCTGATGCCAACTTGAAAGAGACAAATTGAGGGAATAATTTTTTCTTCTATTGAGATTGCCTTTATAGTAATTTACAACATAATTACAGCTCAATATCAGGAATAGAATTACTGATTTAGAGAGAAAGAATATCAGCAAAGAGGAAACGAAATCAACCTAAAATAAAAACTTCCTAAAATAAACTTGACAACTAGCTGATACCTATTTACCATATTTACATGATTTACAGCTCAAACCTTGCCTAAATAATCCCTATTCTCGACAAAGTTAAATCCTAGATCTACCATATGTGTTTTCTTAGGTTACCCTCAAGGCACAAAAAGATATAGGTTATAGGTTAGAGATGGAAACGATTTTAAAACCATTATAAGGAGAGATGTTATTTTTAATGAAAATATTTTTCCTTGTTTAAATGATACTAACAATGCTACAGGAAAGGATTTCTCTAGTACTAATAATGCAAGTATACTAGAAAGCTAAGTCTCAGTTGATGACAAACAGGTGGAGCTTTCCCGTGATGATAACATTCAGGTGGAGCCAATACATGGGGATTCCACTTCAAATAATGCAGGACAGTTATAACAAGATGTCGCTGATAGTGTTGAACAAGGCAGTAATTAGATACACCAACAAAAAGGTATTAAAGTGGAGGAATCTGATCAAGAACAACTGCAAGATACTTTAATAGAATATCAGCTTACCAGAGATCATCAGAGAAGGATTGCTAAGCCTACTTAAAAATATGGTTTTTAGACCTTGATAGATATGTTAGCTTATGCTTTTATCACTACAATGAACTTGAATAAGAAAAAACCTGACAGTTATAAGGAGGCTGTGACTTGCAAAGATGCAAAATAATGGGTGGCTGCAATGAAAGAAGAAATGACTTCTCTTTGCAGGAACAACACCTGGTCAATGGTTAAAAGGCCTAAACAGAAATCAACTATTGATTGTAAGTGGATCTACAAAATTAAGGAAGGTGCTCTGGGAGGTGAACCGGTGAAGTATAAAGCTAGATTAGTAGCTCAAGGGTTTACACATAAAAAATGCGTGGAATTTAATGAAATTTTCTCTCCAGTGATCAAGCACAAGACAATTAGGATAATGTTTTCTCTGGTAGCACAATTTGACTTAGAAATTGAGTAGATGGACGTTAAAACTACATTCCTACATGGCGAGCTAGACGAAGAGATTTTCATGGAGCAGCCGAGGGATTTGAAATGCATAAAGGCAAGGATATGATTTGTCTTCTAAAGAGGTCTTTGTCTGGCCTCAAGCAGTCTCCAAGGCAGTGGGACAAGCATTTTGATTCCTTCATGGTTGATCAAGGTTTTAGCAGAGTATCTTCTATTATATGTATCATAGAGGAAATAATATGGAAGAGGCAGAGTATCTTCTATTATATGTTGATGATAAGCTCCTCTTATGTAAGAAGTGGCAGAAAATTAGCAAAATGAAGGAGATGCTTCAGGCTGAATTCAATATGAAGGATTTAGGTGCAGCTGGCAAGATTCTGGGAATAAATATCAAGAGAGATAGGGAAGCTCACACTATTTTCTTGAGTCAATAGAAGTATTTAGAAAGGATAGTAGAGAAGTTCTCATTGAAGGATGCTAAACCAACTAAACAACCCTTGACTAACTAGTACCAACTCCCAAAGTTGCAGTGTCTAGTGAGCAATGAAGATAAATCCTATATGTCTAAAGTTCCCTATTCAAGTGTTGTAGGATATGTAATGTATTCAATGGTGAGCACTAGACCTGATCTGGCACATGCTATTAGTTCATTAAGCATGTATATGTCAAATCCAGGAAAAACTCATTGGTCTGCTTGAAGTGGTTGATCAGATATATTTCTAGAACTACTAGTCTAGGGCTGCTATATGCTAAACACTTAGATCATGTTAGTGTGGAAGGCTATGTAGATTCTAACTACGCTGGTGATAGAGATAGCAGAAGATCTAACTTGGCATACTTCTTTCTTCTATATGAAAATTGTGTCAGCTGGAAATCACAGCTTCAATCTGTCGTTGCATTATCCATTGCAAAGGTAGAGTACATAGCTGCCATTGAAGCTATGAAAGAGGGACTGTGGATTCAAGGGCTGTTAAAGGAGCTATAAGTTTTTGAAGGTATTGCCACGGTTTATACAGACAGTCAAAGTGCATTGCACTTATGCAAAATTCAGTGTTTCACGATAGAACAAAGCACATGGAAATTAGATATCATTTTATAAGAGAAAAGGTCTCTCAAGGACTGATTAAAGTGGAAAAGATTTCTACAGAAGAAAATCCAGCTAATGTGGGAACTAAAGTAGTTACACTCACTAAGTTCAATCACTGTTTGGACTTATTGGGTATTGACTATGGGGTGATTGAAGAGGTAATTTGAACTGGGATCCTCTAAGGAAGTTTGATCTATTCTCAAGAAACATAGATGAACTAAGGTGGAGATTGTTAGAATTTCAGTTCATTTATGTTGTCATTCTTTATCCAGGAATGTGTTTTATATATTGAGCAAGAAGAATAAAATGCCAAGGCTGCAGTGTCGTTTCAAGTTAAAGGAAGCAGTAGTGCTGATTTGTCTTTTATTCTTTGGTTACAATTGTAATTAGACAGAGGTATATATGGGTTACCCTTTATACTAAAAAAGTTAGTTGGTTCTCACGTGTAAACAGAATAGAGAGAGAAAGGGAATATTTCTCCGGGTAGTCTTACTGTTTGTTTCTCAAGAAAATTTTGTTTGGTGAGAGCTTGAGGGTGTAATCTCGAGATATTCTGACTGGGAATAGATTGAATTCCTTGAGGCGAGTTCATGGGGACGTAGGCTCAAATTTGCCCGAACCTCGATAACAAATTCTTTGTGTTCTGTTTTCTTCATTTCTGCTTTTCTTATTCTGGTTTCTTGAGTGATTTTGAGGGCGTTCAGGGGATAAATTCCCAACATACCTAATTCCATAACTGCATGTTTACCCAACTGCCGAACTAAAAACTAAGGGTCTTAAAATAATAGTCAGAATCAGACGAGATCTTACACAAAAGGTGACAATCACGATTCATGAGTTAATTTTTACCATTAAAAAAACTCTAACCGTAAATATGATACAAACAATTTGAGATATAAAAAATGCCCGTAATAGTATCATGCAAAATGATTCCTTGCAGTTTTCTAGCTATTTTGATGCTGGAAGGTGAACTATGGCTTCTTCTTGTCAACTAGACCACTTTGTTTATAACTAATTATACTGCATTGACACCATGTAAGAATTGGTTTAAGGGGCAAAACAGATATTCTTGTATTACTGAGTATTTGTTCCAGTGTATAACGTATTTTGCTGTTTCTTATGATGTGTACATAATCATGTAACTGCATAAATAAGCCAACTTGAAAGATATACTATTTGGGAACATATCTGAAGAATTTGTCTTTGCCTTCTCAATGAACTAGGGCATGGGAAATTTGATGGTTCATACTCTGTGGGAAATGCTTGTTTCTGGGCTACAATATATATATATATATATATTGATTTTGTTTTCTTTTTACCAATACCAGTTAGATTAATGAAGAGAACACATGTAGAACCTGTTTGGGAACATCAGTTTGAACTAAGATTTAAATTAAAAACACTCTAGCAGTTTAAATTTTATAAGAAACAATATTGTAATAACTAACAAAACTTGTTCTTGGTTTGAATCTATGTTCTCAAACAAGTTCGCAAGCTAACAAGAAATCAAAGACTGCTTAAGGATTCAATAGGTTGATATTATGTGGGATACGCTAATAAGTTTCTGGGCTACATTTTCTTTTTCGACTTTGTCTTCTTTTTTACTTGTGCCCTCTGGGTTAATGGTGAAGATGATATATGTAACCTAACAAGAAATCGAGGACTGCTCAAGGATCTGTTTTAGAAATCAATTGCTTTGCATAATTGCTGTTGTACTACAGCCTGACATGAGCTCTATTTTTGGAGCACTGCAATTGGCCTCTTCATTTTTTTTCCCTTTTATTTAAATATTTTAATGAGACCAAGTGAGCTGTATAGCGGTGAACCATGACATATATGATACGGAAAAAGAAACATCAAGGACGCATTATTGAGTAAAGTTACAAACGTTATACTTCTTTAGCCAAGGTTTTTGGGCACCAACTGACAACTGTTGTATCCATCTCTTGCAACTTGTTAATAATGCATATTTATATATATATATATGTATATGAATGTATGTATGTATGTATGATGATGATCAAGGCAATGTGTCCACACACAAATCTTACATAACCCCAGAAATCAATCTATTTAATATCATCAGCCGGCAATGTTTTGCACACCAATGTCTGAAGCACAGCCACCCATAGGCCATATCATTCACAATAATATTCCTTATCCCAAAGTGGAAAGATAGGCTTTAAGTTTAAAAGCCTGATCATCCTTTCCTTTCTATAAACATCATGTACGACTATACCAACTCCACTGAAAAAGAACAGACAACAAGCTCCATTTGACACAGTCTGATAAGCTTCCAGTTTCAACTCAATCCGCGTGTGTTTTCTGATAATCGATATCCTCTTTAATCACATTCCTCACGTGGTATAAGATTTCTCTTATCTAGGATTATTTATTTGTAGAATGCATTAACTTTCGTTTAATATAAAGCCATATTCCTTCCCGTATCACTTTTTTGTCTGCTGTGTTTGATCTTTGTTTTTGGGTGTGGAGCTAGGAGAATCTGCTGTCATGGAGAACCCAAACGGCAGGGTGTTTGAGCTCAGGGTGAAGAGAATTGAGCCAACGCTGGTTTTCCCTGCAGAGGATACAAAAAAGTGTGTCCACTTCCCATCGAATCTGGACCAGAACATTATGGTGATTGTTCGAACAATCTATGGCTTCAAGTCAGAGAAGAAAGGAAATGGTAAGGCAGGGGAAGTTATTAGGAATGCCTTGCAGAAAGTTCTTGTCCACTATTACCCTCTCTCCGGGCGGCTAGCAATTAGCTCAGTGGGAAAACTCGTAGTAAACTGCAGCGGAGAAGGCGTTGTTTTTGTTGAGACTGAAGCAGATTGCACGACAGAGGAGATCAGAGATGTAACAAAACCCGACCCAGACACTCTTGGGAAGCTGATCTATGATGTTGCTGGTGCAAAGAACATACTAGAAATGCCTCCTTTGGTGGCTTAGGTTTGTATGTGTTCATGTTTCTAGTGTCAAATTATAAAGCCTTTTAAAATTGCTAAAGGAAATTAAAGGAAGCTTCTAATAATTGTTAATTTTCAGGTGACTAAATTCAAATGTGGAGGCTTTGTTCTTGGCTTGTGCCTGAACCATTGCATGGTTGCTGGAATTGGTGCTATGGAATTTGTGAACACGTGGGGCGAAACTGCCAGGGGAATACCCTTAACTGTCCCTCCTTTACCATTCTCAAATCTCGAAATCCTTCTCGAATCCAATATATACACCAAGAATTCTCTGGGATTGACGACATTTCTTCCACCAAGAAGCTCTATGAGAACAAAATGCTCTACGGATCCTTTTGTTTTGACCGGGAGATGCTTGAAAAGTTAAAGATGAAAGCCAAGGAAAATGGAGCTCTAGAAAAGTCTACTACATTTGAAGCGCACTCAGCGTTTGTGTGGAGAGCTCGAACCAAGGCACTGAGAATGCTGCCGGCACAAGAGACAAAGCTATTATTTGCTGTTGATGGAAGGCCTAAATTTATCCCACCACTTCCAAGAGGGTACTTTGGGAATGGCATAGTACTAACAAATCCAATATGTCAAGCCGGTGAGCTCTTGGAGAAGCCATTGTCTTTTGCAGTTAGACTAGTTCAAGAAGCCATTAACATGGTAAACGATGTAACTGTTACATTAATTTGGCATTTCAAAGGTTTCAACATTGAAACCAATTTATTCTTGTAACAATTATGCATTAGTGGTCTCATTCATTTCTCATTAAAATTAATCTGGGTAACTGAATATTCTTGCCATTTATTTTCTTGATGGGAGGAAATGAGGGTAGCAGAGAAAAAACCAGAAAAAGTTTTTCACGTTCAGATTTTGTAAAAAAAAAACTTGGGTCCCCAAGTCCAAAAATTCTCTAAAGTACCAACACCATCAATTGAGCCTTTTGGAGGACTTGAAAGCTCTCAAGTGCAGGCAGTCACGGTACACCGTTGAAATTCTTAGGTGCAATGGCCGGAGGTAACAAATGTTTTCACGCTTCCGTTTTAATTCGATTTTAATATGTATATAGTTTTGCATGTTAGAATCGTTTCAGTTTATGTTTACATTTGGCATCAAGCGGTAAACTACCTCTGCCTTGCGACTGGAGTTTATTTTTAATTTTTTTTTTGATTTTTGGGTTTTATTTTTTAGCGTTTCTTAATTGAAACTAAGATTAGAAATCATTTAGACATTAGATTTCTATGAATTCTGCAATTTGAAACGTCAAAATTGATGTCCGGATAGTAGAATTACAGCCGGGTCTGAAACGGGTTGAAACCGGGTCGTTCGGGTGAAGAAGACCCAGATTCAAGGTTGAAGACGAGAAAAATGACATGTCGTTTGGCTTGGCTCAACCAAAAACGACATGTCGTTTCAGGCGTTGAGGGGCTCGTTTCAGCGTTAAAAAACAACAAGTAGTTTTGGACATTAATGACCAAAACGACATGTCGTTTGGTATGTTGACAGGCTGCCCTCTCAGTAAACGACGTGTCGTTTACGCCCGGGGGGGCTATCCAAACGACGCCGTTTTTGGATAAAAAAAAAAATAATAAAACCCGAAAATTTTAAAAAAAAAATTTTTTATTTTTTCCAGATTTTATAAAATGATATTTTTGGAGAAAATTTCATAAAATTTTCAGTTTTTATAATTTTTATGAAATTTTCATAATATCCACAATTTAGTATATTTTTATGAAATTTTTCATATTGTGGAATAATTTATGAAAAATTCATAATTTTGAATATTCATAATTTTTGGTATTTGTTATGAATACTATACAGTAATTGTGTAGATATAATTTTGTAAATTTATGTGCATATAGTGTTCATTATGTATAATTTGTGATTTAAAATTATGCATGCAATATTAAGTTAAATAATTTAGTACATTTAATTTTGTGCAATAATGTGCTAAATTATATTTTTGAATGTATAATTTTAATATATACATAATGAAATTAGTACATAAATTATGGTTCTTTGGTCATATTTATTTATTGCTTAAGGTAAATGCAATTTATTTTATGAGCAAAAATTTAAGAATAAATGTCTTGTGATATATGTATTTAATTTTTAAATAATTAAAGAGTAGCCACAGCATCTTTAATTATGCAAAAATTGTGTAAGATGTTTAAATCACATATGGTAAAAGGACATTAAATTGTGATTAATCATATGTAATATGATAAATTTTATCCCACAGGAATTTTTATTGTATTTAATATGATTAGTTAGGATGATGTATCAAATTATCTTTCTTAATTTACCCACAGGAATTAAGAAAAGGGAATATAATTTGGTAGTGTCATTATAAGGATATATGAATCTGTTTGAGTTAAAAATTTAACCCACAGGCAATTTTTATGTCATTTGATTCATATTTTAATGCATGATTTACATTGGTAAACATGTCATAAAGTGTTGTAGCCTCAATTTAGTAATATAAGCATGTATGTTTTATTATGCAGCTATACAAACTGTGAGTTACTCTGATTTCCAGTGTGACATTTCCGAACTTAAGGGAGACAACTATAAGGTGTGGAAGGAGAGAATTCTTCTTCATTTAGGTGTCATGGACATTGACTTGGCTATCCGTAAAGATGAACCACCTGCCATTATGGAGACCAGCCAGCCGGATGACGTTGACCGTTATGAAAAGTGGGAGCGATCTAATCGCCTATGCGTAATGTTCATAAAGACGAAGATCTCGGCTGGCATACGTGGTTCATTGGAGCAATATGACAAAGTGCGAGCTCTGATGAAGGCAATTGATGAGCAGTTTGCTACATCAGACAAAGCCTTGGCTAGCACTCTGATAATGAAATTTTCATCCATGAAGCTTACTGGAATTCATGGTGTGCGTGAGCACATCATGCAAATGAGGGATATAGCGGCTCAGCTAAAGACACTTGAGGTTGAGATGTCTGAAACCTTCCTTGTGCACTACATCCTCAACACTCTCCCACATCAATATGGACCTTTCAAGATATCCTACAACACACATAAGGATAAGTGGTCCATCAATGAATTGATGACCATGTGTGTCCAGGAAGAAGGAAGGCTTGCTATGGAAGCGGGAGAGAGTGTGCATCTGGCAACTCAAAGGAAGAACAAGGGCCAAGCCAATAATAAGGGAAAAGGCAAACTGTCTGCTCAAGCTGATATCAAGAAGGAATCCAGGTGCTTCTTTTGTAAAAAGAAGGGGCACATAAAGAAGGATTGTCCTAAATATCAGAGATGGCTTGACAAAAAAGGTACTCAATTCTCACTTGTCTGTTATGAATCTAATATGGTTGATGTTGAGCATAACACATGGTGGATTGATTCTGGTTCTTCAATCCATGTCACTAATTCCTTACAGGGATTGCAAGGCCTAAGGAAGCCAGTGAGAAGTGAGCAGTGCATCTATTCAGGCAACAAGATGCGCTTACATGTAGAGGCTGTCAGAACATGCAATTTAGTTTTATCAAGTGGTTTTATTTTAAAATTAAAAAAGACATTTTATATTCCTAGTTTTTCTAGGAATTTAATTTCAGTTTCAAGGCTTGTACCATTGGGATTTTCTTTTAATTTTTCAGACACTATATTTAGTTTATTTTATAGATCTGAACTTATTGGAAATGGTATATTGTCAAATGGTCTTTTCAAAATTAATTTACAGGATAAAACTTCTTATACTTCTATGCATGTTCAAGATAATGCTGGCATTAAGAGATGTGTTATGAATGAAGATTCCTCTATGTTGTGGCACCGTAGATTATGTCATATCTCTATTGAGAGAATAAAGAGACTAGTGAATGATGGGGTACTTAGTACTCTAGATTTTGTTGACTTTGACACTTGTGTAGACTGCATAAAGGGAAAGCAGACCAATATGTCAAAGAAAGGTGCCAAGAGGAGTTCAGACATATTAGAGATCATACATATAGATATTTGTAGTCCAGACATAGACGCGTATGGTCAAAAGTATTTCATTACTTTTATTGATGATTACTCACGATATATGTATCTCTACTTACTTCATAACAAAAATGAAGTTATAGATGCCTTTAAGGTGTTTAAGGCAGAAGTAGAGAAACAATGTGGTAAGTAAATAAAGATAGTGAGATCTGATAGATGTGGTGAAGACTATGGTAGATACACCGAAGATGGACAAGCGCCTGGTCCATTTGCGAAGTTTCTTCAAGAACATGGGATAGTTGCCCAGTATACTATGCCCGGTTCTCCAGATCAAAATGGTGTGGCAGAAAGAAGAAACCGAACATTGTTGAATATGGTGTGGAGCATGCTTAGCAGCTCTAAGCTTCCTAGGTCTTTGTGGACTGAAGCTCTCAGGACGGCTGTGTATATATTAAATCGAGTTCCAACTAAGGCTGTCTCAAAGACACCGTTCGAGTTATGGAAAGGTTGGAAACCGAGTTTGCGACATATACGCGTTTGGGGATGCCCGTTTGAAGTGAGAGTCTATAATCCACAAGAAAAGAAGCTAGACCCAAGGACCATAAGTGGGTATTTCGTTGGATATGCTGAACGGTTTAAGGGATATAGATTTTATTGTCCATCACATACCACTAGATTTATGGAATCAAGGAATGCGAAATTTCTTGAGAATGACTTGATCAGTGGGAGAGATCGATCTTGGAACACAGTTCTAGAGAAAGATCATACAGATGCTCAAGCTTCCACTTCATATGATAGAGTAATTGTTATACGCGATACGCCTACAGTTCAAACGCGTGTTGAACAACAACCAGTCATTCAAGTTCCACAGATTGCTGATCAAGAAGCAGTAGATCCAGCTGTACAACAGATACAAGAACCTGTTGAACAGCCAGTTGATCAACATGCTCCTCAAGAGAATGTTGAATCAACATTAAGGAGATCTACTAGAGTAAGGCGATCAGCCATTCGTAGGGATTATATTGTGTATCTACAAGAGTCTGACGGCAACATAGGAGCCGAAAATGATCCAGAAACGTTTTCACAAGCTATGAGTTGTAAGGAATCTAACTTGTGGTATGATGCCATGAAAGATGAGATGAACTCTATGTCATCTAATAGAGTCTGGGATCTTGTCAAGTTGCCTGATGGTGTAAAAGCCATTGGATGCAAATGGGTCTTCAAGACAAAGAAAGACTCATTAGGCAACATTAAGAGACATAAGGCAAGACTCGTTGCTAAAGGATTCACTCAAAGGGAAGATATAGATTACACTGAGACTTTTTCTCCTGTATTTAAAAAGGACTCCCTTCGTGTGATCATGGCATTAGTAGCTCATTTTGATTTTGAGTTACATCAGATGGATGTGAAAATGACATTCCTCAATGGTGATCTAGAGGAAGAGGTTTATATGAAACTACCTGAAGGATTCTCCTCTAGTGATGGTGAGCAATTGGTGTGCAAACTCAAGAAATCCATATATGGTTTGAAACAGGCTTCCCGTCAATGGTATTTAAAATTCCACGATGTCATTACTTCATTTGGTTTTGAAGAGAACATCATGGATCAATGTATATACTAGAAGGTCAGTGGAAGCAAGATTTGTTTCCTTGTTTTGTATGTGGATGATATCCTTCTTGCAACCAATGACAATGGGTTTCTATATGAGGTGAAACAATTTCTTTCTAAGAACTTTGATATGAAGGATATGAGTGAAGCATCTTATGTCATTGGCATAAAGATCCATAGGGATAGATCTCGATGTATTTTGGGACTATCGCAGGAAACCTATATCAATAAAGTCTTCGATAGATTTCGGATGAAAGATTGTTCATCAAGTATAGCACCCATTGTGAAGGGTGATAAGTTCAGTTTGAACCAATGTCCAAGGAATGATTTCGAGAAAGTTCAAATGAGCAACATTCCTTATGCTTCAGCTGTCGGAAGCCTTATGTATGCTCAGGTCTGCACAAGACCTGACATTGCATTTGCTGTGGGAATGTTGGGAAGATATCAGAGTAACCCAGGCATTGACCACTGGAGGGTTGCAAAGAAAGTGATGAGGTACCTTCAAGGTACAAAGGATTACATGCTTATGTATAGACGAACTGACATTCTAGAGGTGATTGGCTACTCTGATTCAGACTTTGCTGGCTGTGTTGATTCGAGAAAATCAACTTCAGGTTATATTTTCATGCTAGCCGGAGGAGCTGTATCTTGGAGGAGTGGAAAGCAAATGTTGGTTGCTACTTCTACGATGGAGGCAGAGTTCGTTTCTTGTTTTGAGGCTACTTTGCATGGTGTATGGTTGAAGAGTTTCATGTCAGACCTCAGAATTGTAGATTCTGTGTCTAGGCCATTAAAGATATATTGTGACAATTAAGCTGCTGTCTTTATGGCTAAGAATAATAAGAGTGGCAGTCGAAGTAAACATATCGACATTAAGTACTTAGCCATAAGGGAACGCATTAAGGAAAATAAAGTGGTCATTGAGCATATAAGCACTGAATTGATGATCGTAGATCCTCTGACAAAAAGGAATGCCACCGAAGTCATTTAAGGATCATGTTGTACAGATGGGACTTGGTTCCATAATGTAAATTTGTTTGTACATATAATTTACAGTTTTAATGAAACTCTTATTAAGTTGTGATGTTTTCTCATATTTGTTTTGCGCATTAAGTTATTGGAGAAAATTCACATATAGTAGGACTAATAATAAACATTGGGTTTATTCATAAAGTTAAGTTACCATATAAGAAATAAAGTCTAAGAAATAATACATTGTAATACATGGAAGATAATACTCACAATTTAGAGAAATTATCGCCATGATTCATGTATTTGTTTCCTGAAAGTTTGGGTTTAATGGATATAAAGATAAATATGGAGACCAAGTGGGAGAATGTAATTGTTACATTAATTTGGCATTTCAAAGGTTTCAACATTGAAACCAATTTATTCTTGTAACAATTATGCATTAGTGGTCTCATTCATTTCCCATTAAAATTAATCTGGATAACTGAATATTCTTGCTATTTATTTCCTTGATGGGAGGAAATGAGGGTAGCAGAGAAAAAACCAGAAAAAGTTTTTCATGTTCAGATTTTGTGAAAAAAAAACTTGGGTCCCCAAGTCCGAAAATTCTCTAAAGTACCAACACCATCAATTGAGTCTTTTGGAGGACTTGGAAGCTCTCAAGTGCAGACAATCACGGTACACCATTGGAATTCTCAGGTGCAATGGCCGGAGGTAACAAATGTTTTCACGCTTCCGTTTTAATTCGATTTTAATATGTATATAGTTTTGCATGTTATAATCGTTATATGAGATCGGCCATAGATTAGTTTGAAGTGATAAGAGCTAGGCCTTCTTTGTCTTCCACTCTTTTGATCCCTACCTGGTCGAGGCTGTCGTTTCACACCATGGATTTCGGACGGGGAGAGCCCGTTTTATCGAGTCCAGTGGCACTTCCAGAGAAGGGGGTGATATTGTTCCTCTCTCATGGCAAAGACAGAAAAAGCATAGATGTGCTATTGGGTCTCCCCGCTCCAGCTATGAAGACGTTCCAATAACTTTTGCGTATCTAGAACGCCTTGTAATATCTTATGAATTGAGCAGTGCTTTTGTTTCCGAAATGCTATAACTTTTGGATTGTTAAACATGCGTAGCTAATTAGATGCTTGGTGAAAATAGTCCATTCCAGTGATGCCTGTTTCCACAAGAAGAACATAAGCTTGTGTGGCTTCATCATTGATCTTTTTTTTTTTTTCTCATATAATTTTATAATTTCCTCTTCTTCTTAGGTCTATAATGATTCATTGTTTACTTTTATTTGAATTTCATAATCAAGAAACCTCTAAACTTAATTTGTATTGATGCTTGATCACCATTTACAATGTCAGTTAACTACATGAAACTTTCTAGATTCATTTTTTACGTTTTTTTTTTTTTTTTTGGTTATTGCTTTTTTGCTTGTCAATGAATACAGAACAATTTCGCGTTGTTAAATTTTTGTCGTTTATGTTATGTTTTGTCGTTTTCAGGACGATATCTCTTTAGGACATCCTCTTGCTTTTCAGAATGTTGTCGTTTTTGAATTTGCTGTCGTTTTGTGGTCCTTTTTGGTTGTCGCTTTTCAGTCCGTTCTAAAATTTGCGCCGTGCGTTTGTGTAAGCTTGTTCTCGATTTTTGACTATTGTCTTCATCTATTTCTGGATTTTTCATTATTCTGACGTTGCTCCATTGTCGTTTCAGAATATCGTTTATTGTTACAGTCGTTTTTACTATATTGCCCTTTCCTACACATTGTCGTTTCATTGACATGATGTGGTTTGTCATTTAATTTAGGCTGTTGTCCTTCCAATAATACCGTGTCGTTTCGTTTCGTGTGTCACAAGAAAATACAAAAGAAAACTGAACCGCATTCTTTATAACAAATAACAACTATAAGTATTACAAGTTAGAAATATAATATCGTTACAATTGCTCTGATAATTTCTCCAAAAAATGTGATTATTTTGTTTTTAGATTATTATAGGTTAATTTAATAGGTTCTTTCTGTGTTTGATGGAAAGAGTGAACATTATAGAATGATTTGACATCTCCATACCATAACCTATGATGCTTTATACACTTTTTTCTTAAGATCTTATAAAATTTGGTTGAGTAAATGTTAGATATCCATTCATTAAATACATGCTCGTTTAATAATCTATGAGCTTACTTAAAATAGATAACTTAAGTGGCTCATTATAATTAAATAACCATAATATAATTGTTATATAAATATGTTACTCACGACTTAACGGAAAACTTAAAATTTCTCTAACACTTGTCTTCCCTTTTTCTTTATAAACTGTTGGAAAAAAAAAAAAAGAGAATGATGATCCATGCGCCCCCCCTCCTCCCAACTCTTTATACATATATATATATATATATATATATATATATATATATATATGAATTCTTATTAGAAAGAAAAAATAATAATTCAAAAAAAAGAGATATATAATTTTTTATATAATTAAGAAAAAAAAGAGAAATTCTTGTTATCTAAAAGTTACCAGAAAGGGGGGGGGTGGGGGGTGGGTGGGGGAAGAAAAAGCAAATGCCATAGAAAACTAATTTGAATTCTCTTCTTTCTCTTTTACATACTAATCTTGAGGCCTGGCTGAGAACATCAAGTTCCAAGGTATTAGCCGTAAGCCATGTTGTTCTTGCTCATTTTGCTTTATTTATTTATTTTTTATGTGCATGGGTGAATCTTTATACTTGCTTTAATGTTTCTTCTTAAGGTTGTAGAGCTTGAAAAGTGAGCTATCATGGAGAACACAAACAAGAGTGCATTCATCTCAAAGTGAAGCAAAGCAAGCCAATTCTGGTTTGCCCTGCAGAGGAAACAGAGAAAGGTCTCTACTTCCCCACAAACCGGGACCAAAATGTGGCAGTGATTATTCGAACAAGGCATCTTTTTCATTGAAGCTGAAGCAGATTGTGACATGGAGGAGATTGGAGATGTAACAAAACCTAATCCTGACACTCTTGGGAAGCTGGTCTACGATGTTCCTGATACAAAGAACGTACTAGAAATGCCAGTTTTGGTGGCTCAGGTTTGTATGTTTTCAAGTTATGATTCCATTAAGTTGTGCAATAATTCTATTGCATTACAATTCTATAAAAATATATATAGTTGTCCATATGATGCTTTTATTTATAGACTAGAGTGAATTTCCAATAATTTTGTTAGTTCACCGTTTCACATGTTATCATTGTTGAGAAAGGTTTAAGCCAGATTTCTACTTCGTTGATTATCAGGTGACTAAATTCAAATGTGGAGGATTTGCTCTTGGCTTATGCTTGAACCATTGTATGGTAGATGGAATTGCTGGTTTGGAGTTTGTGAATTCATGGGCTAAAACTGCCAGGGGAATACCCTTAACTGTCCCTCCTTTTCTTGATAGGACCACTCTCAATGCTCGGAACCCTCCTCAAATTGAATAAATACACCGAGAACACTCTGAGATTAAAGACATTTCTTCGAACAACAACCACTACGAAGACAAAATGCTCCACAATTCCTTCTACTTCAACCCAGAGATGCTCGACAGGTTAAAGATGAAAGCCAAGGAAAATGGAGCTCTAGAAAAGTGTACTACATTTGAAGTGCTCTCAGCATTTGTGTGGAGAGCCCGAAGCACCTCCAAAAGGGCATTTTGGCAATGGAATTTTGCTACCAGATTCCATTTGCCAAGACGGTGAGCCCCTGGAGAAGCCATTATCGTTTGCAGTTACTCTAGTTCAGGATGCGATCAAGATGGTGAACGACAGTTACTTGAGACCAAGCATAGATTATTTCCAAGCAACAAGAATTAGGCCTCCTTTGACTTCCACTCCTCTGATCACTACTTGGTATAGCGCGCCATTTCGTACCACAGATTTCGGATGGGGACAGCCTGTTTTATCAGGTCCAGTGGCACTACCACAGAAGGAGATGATCTTGTTCCTCTATCACGGGGAAGAGAGGAAAAGCGTAAACGTGCTATTGAGTCTGCCAGCCCCAGCCATGAAGACGTTCCAAGAACTTGTGCATATCTAGAATACTTTGGTACATCTTATTTCCTCTTTAAAAAAAAAAAAATAATTTTCGAAATTACTATCACTTTCACATTTTTCTTCATGGCTAATCAAGTAAAACTAGGCTTTTTTTTAAGCACAAAATACATATATAAGATAAATAAAAGTCTATGCAGAATTTAGTGTGCTTTATGAAAACAGTCCTCTGCGTTTGAGGCCACAAGGATGATTGTTCTAGCAAGATGTAGTATGCAATTGTGTAGCATTGTTATTGATCTTTGCTTTTTTTAAAAAAAAAAAAAAAAAACCATAAAGGATTTCTCCAGTTTCTTCCTCTATTCTTGTTTTATTTAATTATAAGCTAAGCAAGCAACATTTGATATCAAAATAATTGCAAAATACAACAATGGTGTGAAAAAAAAAAAATGGTGCAGATTGGAGGTAAAAGTAAAACCCCACTTCTCAAACACTTGCGTAAAATAGCAAACCCAACTTGGCAATTTGGCCCACTTGCAGTGTCAGCAACGTTGATAGTTATCACACAAATGCTCTTCAATGTTGTCATCCTCGTATTATTTATAAATTTCGTTGATTATCAAAAAAATAAAAAAAATAAAAATTGATGAGAATCATTACAAAAACAGCCGAGCTTAAATTTAGACGCCGTGATAAATTAGTTTAGTATTGGTGGAACAGCTAGTAAGACATGAAAATAGCTCGCAAATTTGAACTCGGTCCTTAAACAACGCACAGTTAGGTACTTTTGAAAAACTAATTCTGCTAATATGTTATAAATTAAAAACTTTTGTTTATTAAAAAAAAGGTTAACAAAATATTATTGAGTAAACCTACCTGATCCTATTTCTCTTTTAAGCATTATTTTGGCAAAATATCCTGTACATGTATATTAGAGCTGAGAAAGAGCTCTAATCAGTAATTGGTAGCATTTCATCTAAACAGAAACAGCAAAAATTTCAAGCAGTTATTTAACTCTCTGTTAATTTCTCTTGGAGAATTTAATTTTCAACCAGATTCTGACCTTTTGGAAATGGTTAAATAAAACGATCCAAAATGTTTGCTTCGCAACGTAAAGGCCGTCCACCACAGAGGCCCTAGAAATCTGCAAAATATCAGTTCACAACAACAGGACAACCTGAATTTGGAAAAGAAAAGGAAAAAAAAAAAACATGATTTTTAAAAAAATTAATAATAACCAAACCCCTTTTATGTTTGGCCCAAAACATTATTATTTGAGTTGAAGTAAAGAGATCAACTTAACATCTAAAGTCAAATATTCAGCCAAATGCTCTCATAACTCATCTGAAACGGTTTTGACTGTCCTTATCTGAGCGCTAAGTGTCGCTCTACTGAAGTTTCTTCCACCACTTGTTCCCAAAACATTATTATCTATAATAATAAAGAAAATCAAACCAAAAATGAAATATGGCAAATCCAACTTTCTTCTTCAACCCAAAACTATACATGTATAAATATATCAGACACATATTAAGTGTACATCCATATATATACAGTTCGTTTAAACAGCCACACATAATATATACACAGTGTCCAAGGTTTTCCGGGGGGGTCTCTTGGAACATTATATATATATATATATATATATATATATATATATATATTATGCACGTTTACACCAAAAAAAAAAAAAGAGGAATGGTAAAAGAATATTTAATGTAATAAATAATAACATTAGTAATTAAACATATGAACATTATGAGGAGATGATATGATATCACTTTTTTTTTATTAGTATTTATTTTGAGTTGCCACATAAGGAAGTCTCTTTCTTGGAGGGTCTGAAACTCAGGGGGTTAAAGCTATAAATGCAGAGATTGGCTCGTTTAGACTTAATGGCTATTTGATCAGAGGTGTCTTTGTAACCAGGAACATTACATGAAGAAGATGAGCTCTTTATTAGGCTGGCTTGACATGAAGAGGCAATGCTTGCTGAATCTTCTGCACATTTTATTCCATCAACGGATGGTATTTCCAGCTTGAAAACTCCATACTTGTTTGTTGTTCTGTTCACTGAAAAACTTATCTGCTCTGCTGTTCTTGGAGACGTTGCTTTGATCATGCAATCTATTCTTACTTCAGCCCCTAAAAAATAAACAAAAGATTAAAAAAATGTCAAACATTAGAAAATAAGTTCAAAATAAATTGTTGGTAGTTTAGATAATATGTTTGGCTTCTTTTTTTTTCAATTAATTTTACCTGGTATAAAGTAACTGTTTTTGGAGAAGCTATTGTTGGAGCAGATGTCACAGTAAACAAAGCCCATGACAATTATGTGGGAGTTGGTTTTCGCAGGCCTAGCTTCCAAATGTAAGATTAAGGATGAAGCAAGGAAAAGAAGAAGTAGTGAATTCATGGCAAATATTTGGGAGGGAGGAGTTTGAGAAGATTTTGGGAAAGTTTTGGTTTTGGTGTTGAAGTTGTTGTGTACGATGAATTACTTTTATGATATAGCTAGGCCTAATAGTAAGTAGGGGTGAGAGTAGCATTTATCACATTCACACAGTAAAGGTCACCAGTAGTTGAGTGGATGACGAGGGTAAGTATTTTGTTCATTTGTTGGAATTTTTGGAAATGCAAGTATTGAGTGTAAAAAAACAAAGACATGTGAACTTTGTTTGGAGGGACATGAAGTTGATGAGTAGGAAAGAGAAGGGAAGTAAGAGTTTTTTAATTGTTTTTCTTCTTTTGGGTATGGGAAATTCAAGCTGTGATATTCGCACTAAAAGCTCACATGCAAAACAATCACCTGTTTAGGAAAATTATTTCTACACAACCTGCCCATTAAACTTCGTTCCTCACAAAACAGTCCCTTTATTTATAAAACTGTAATTGTTATTTATAAAATTATAAGTATTATTTATTAGACTGAGGTTTACTATTGAGTAAATATCATGGATTTTAACCCATAAAATGGCCTTTGAGGAAATCGGGTATATTAATTAATATTGATGTGTCAGCCCATCACTTGAGGGAATTTAATATATTTAATTCTGTAATTTCATGCACAAGCTTTCCCATGCCCTGGGGGTAGGGCACTTTCATGTAGGCTATTCCTTTTTATTTTGTTCATTTGTCCATTTTTGTAGATTAGAATGTTGATTACGTCTGTTTGGTGATAGAGTGAGTGCTCCATTAAAATGATTGTGACATAACATTTGGTGGGTGGGCTGTAAAACGGAAATTTGAAGTTGTTCACGTGCAATTTGCAAGGCAAAGGGCAAAGAGATTTTTCTATAAAAAACAAACCAATTTTCCAGATCCTAAATACAAAAGTGGTTGATGAAGACCAAAATCGGATTCAAAGATGGTTTGGTAACTTTTATTACTTACCTTCAACGCCTTTCACCGCCGGAGGCTTTGTAGTACTAAAGCATTTTGTGTCATCCCTTGCTCGTAGATCAAAACAAAGTTGAATGTAAGAGAAGTGTGAATTATATAATACGAGGAAGGTCTTTTTTTTTTTTTTTGGTTTAAAGGAGGCCTTGAGAATCAGCCAAAGTTCTGGCTAAAAGGAACCAGCCTCTACATTGAATTTGAGGATCTTCTGGCCTCTAGGAGATTCCTTTCCACCACTCCTTTTAAAACCATGCTCAACTTTCACCGCTACTTTAAGACAAAATGAAACTTGGGCTGGGCCTTCTACTTTTGGTTGATGGGCTACCTTGAACCCATCATGAGAATGCTGATATGCAGCCCAACTAGTCATATGTAGGTGTCTTTTATAACAAATTATTCTCCTTCTACTTGTTATAGAATTTGTTCAGGAAACATGTTAAAAATAATAAGTTTTAATTGTTATAGTATAAAATTTTTACATGTTATTGTGAGAAGCAAAAATTTGTTACAATGTAAAGCTCTCACATGTTATAATATTTAAGTTTCAACTTTAAGTTCTGACGTGTTTTCCAAGTGCACTCATTAAGTGCTAGTACAGTTTGTTTTCAATTACAGCATAAAGAGCTCAATCTGACCAGGCCGTATTTTAAAACAGAAAAACACTCCAAGCAGAAGGGCACCAACACGTCTAGAGTCAAAGCTTCTCCACTGATTCATGGTGGTCCTCTTTTTTATTGCATAAATGGAACGCTAGCTATATTAAGACACAAGTACAATTGCCATTTATTGTTTGGTAGGACTTCAAGACAAGGGATAAAACAAAGTTTCCACAATCATTAAATAAAAATGGCTCCCTTTGAATTTAAAGCCTGAGCTATATGTAGGTCATCCAAAATATAATTCCTCACTAAAAATATGACACGACAAGAAGTTTGGAGAAGTCCTAACAGAAAATTAATTAATACCAAGTCAACTCCACTTAGTTTTGTCCTTCCTCGTTCCCAATTAACTCGTATCACACTAATAAGTAGCAACCTTATATATGCTTCTTAATTTGCTAGTAATGTTCAGGGTTTTAATCAAACACTTCCATTAGATCACATCTGTCCAACTTTTAGATCATGATGATATTTATTCTTCGATATATATAACTATATACAACATAAGTTTGTTACGTAAATGCATGATGAATCCCTTTCACATGCACTTTTCTACCAAATATTAAAGATGGTTTATGCATTACTACTTGATAAAAACTAAGTAAAAACACATGAGAGCGCGTGTATTACATCATATGAAACAAGGGCTGCTAAGATTGATGAAGTTAAGATATATGTATTGGAATTAGAAAGTGGCATGCATACGTGAAGAGAGAGAGAGAGAGAGAGAGAGAGAGAGAGAGAGAGAGAGAGAGACATGCCGACTATTCTAATATAATTAATTAAGTAGTGGAAATTAAAGATGTGGCCATGGGGGAATGAGAGTGGGGACAAGCACTTGGTTCCTTTGGCAAATCCAAGGCTCAGGCGGCGTCACCGACGCCACATCCGACGATTTTGCCTATGTCCCTTTTCATGTCCTCTTTCTTAATTATAATTAGCTTTCATATGATCACCTGATCTTATCATTACTTGCAGTACTACTTATATTTTACTCATGATTAATTATTATATATTATTCTCATTTATAGCTCTTTCATGAATTAATATATAAACTGCTGCGTTTAGCTAAGCCTAATTAACCTTTTTATAATTTTATTTCAAAGTCAAGGGTCAAAACTTACAAGACATACTGAAACACTAATTGGGAGATACTTAACACACACTTACCAATAAACTTATGACACGATATAATATCCAAGAAAACATTTAGGCTATCCTTGTAAACTTTATTAATCATTTATTTATACATTATGCTAAGAGCTTGTAATAATTACTTATTCAAGTGTATGATCTGTGAATGATAACTTTACAAGGAATAGCATTAGATATTATTAGATAGGACCAAGGGCTTCCCATTGTATGATAGTCATTGTGTCACCTTAATTATTGGCAATGTAGATAAAAATATTTATTTAATACTTGGATCCTACTGTTACCGTTTGATTTGTTAAAGTCCTTTTCGCATTTGCAATTATCTTGCAATTCTTCCTTTCCATTTCAGAAAAGAAATTCCTAGATGATTTCTCCCCCTTCTATTGGCTCTCATTTAAAAGAACAATCATCATGATTAATGCAGCATCAAACTGATTAAGAGCAATGAGTATTTTTTTTATATCACTTGAAGAAAGAATGAACAAAATTACCAGCCAATGAGTTTGTTTAAAAAAAAAAAAAAACTCTTATCACACACACCCACTTTCTTGTTCTTACCCATGGGCCGGCCCAAGGTAAGTGGGGCCCCTCCAAAGTTCAATTGTCGTTTGCCTACAAAACAGAGAGCATCGCAATGGCTTTACAAAGCTTTCACTAGCATAGGGTTAAAACTGCTAAGGAATGGAGACAAACTAGGCCCTCTAGATCACAGCTAAAACTTTGTGAAATTAAGGTGATATAATCATGAAAGGAAAGGCCTCTCAAAGCAAAACTCCAACCACATGCATTTGGTTTTGAGTTTTGTTTCCTAAAAATCTCTCTCTCTCTTGCACACACAATCTCATCCACTAAACGACAAAGCCCTTTCAAATAAGAAGAAAGGAAAAAAATTCCCTTTGCTCTTTCTAGGGCTAATCCCATAGCACTAGCAAATTGCCCCCCTTCATGAAAGACTGAACCCCTCAAAAAAATCACTAATACAATATCTCAAAAAGGCTTCAAACTATAGTAGTGACATTAATTCTTTGTTATATTTCGGGGGAGAAAATCAAAAAACACGGTAAACATGATTAATTCCCCTTCTGGAATCATGGGATCATCATCATCCATCAAGAGAGAGAGCTCATGCACCAAACTACAACGAATTTCAACTTCTCCTAATGAGTCGTCCTCCTCAGTTTCCGAATCAAAGATGAACAATAATATTATCAAACCTAGTACTACTCCAACATCCTCCGAAAATATGATGGAGCAGACAAGCTTATCTCCACCAAGCCTGGACTTCCCACCACACATCAAGTTCGAGCTCGACGGCGGCGACGGCGACGTTGAGGTCCAATCTCCGGACAATTCCATGTGGGACTCGTTGTTCTCCGACAACTTCGAGTCGGCAGCCGATTTCATGATCATGTCACCGGTGAGGAACCTGCCGCCGCTGTCGCCGTCGCCATATAACTATAACTATGCTCAGGTAATGCAGGGTCAGAGCCTCTCTGGATGCTCACCACCTAGAAGTTCCTCCCAGCTTGGAGCTTTCAGTAGTACTTGTAGTACTAAAGGAAAAGGACTAAGTCCACTCCACAAGGTATTTAGCTCCGTAAACAATCAGTACATGCAACAGCCTGAGAACTTTGCTCTACCGGCCATTGAGGAGTTCTTGGTCGACTATAATAACAATATTCAAAGACCAGAAGGGTTTGGGGCAGCTTATAATACGACAACAACAAGGTCGTCGCAAACGCAAACTAGCAATTACGACATACCAAGTAGCGCCAGCAATGTTATTAATCAAGTTCAAGGTGGTTTTATGTTTTGTGAAGCGCCATCAGCCCCAGCGGCGAGAAGTACTACTACTAGTACTGCTCATGTACCACTATCTCAACAGTTGCAACAAGAACGACAACAAGAGAAGAAGCAACACCAACACCAACAACAACTTCATCATCATGTTCGTCACAACCTCATAATCATGCCTGATCTTCCTTTTGGCTATGACCAGCTGGTGAAAATCTCTTTTCACTACTTTCCGACTAATTTTTCCCTTTGTTTTAAATTCTAATTTTCAAATTTTCTTTGGTGGTTTTTTTAACTAGTTAGAAATTGTTAATAATTAATAAAAAAATTTCATATAAAATTGTGTAATCTACGTGCCACAATATGTGTATAATCTTATTCATAACATATAAAATTTTCATATACTACAGTAAATGTTACAACATAAAACTTTTATATATTATAATTTTTAGACCCAAATCTTTCAAACATCTTATATATATAATTACACAGTTATACATATAAATATATGGTTTTGCAAAGCAGGAACAAGACAGTGGGCTACAATTGGTGCACCTCCTACTAGCATGCGCGGAAGCAGTCTCAAAAGAGGACTACATGCTGGCTCGGAGGTACCTCCACCACCTCAACCGAGTGGTCACCCCTCTCGGAGACTCCATGCAACGTGTCGCCTCCTGCTTCACCGAAGCCCTCTCTGCCCGCCTTGCCGCCACTCTCACCACCACCGCTAGCTCCTCTTCCTCCTCCTCCTCCGCCACATCTGCTTCAAAACCCGCCTTTAACCCCTTCCCACCAAACTCCCTAGAAATCCTCAAAATCTACCAAATAGTCTACCAAGCCTGCCCTTACATTAAATTCGCCCACTTCACTGCCAACCAAGCAATATTCGAGGCCTTCGAGTCCGAAGACCGCGTCCACGTCATCGACCTTGACATCCTCCAGGGCTACCAATGGCCTGCCTTCATGCAAGCTCTCTCCGCCCGCCCCGGTGGAGCCCCTTTTCTCCGAATAACCGGCGTGGGCCCCTCCCTCGGCTGCGTAGAGGAGACCGGCCGCTGCCTAACAGAACTCGCACACTCCCTCCACGTCCCCTTCGAATTCCACGCCGTCGGCGAACAGCTCGAGGACCTCAAGCCTCACATGTTCGACCGCCGAGTTGGCGAGGCCCTGGCAGTTAATTCCGTTAACCGCCTGCACCGCGTCCCCGCCAACTGCCTCGGAAACATCCTGTCCATGATCCGTGACCAAGCTCCCAACATATTCACCCTAGTAGAGCAAGAAGCGAGCCACAACGGGCCGTACTTTCTCGGTAGGTTTCTAGAGGCGCTGCACTACTACTCGGCGATTTTCGACTCGCTGGACGCGACGTTCCCGGCGGATTCGGCGCAGAGGGCGAAGGTGGAGCAGTACATATTCGCGCCGGAGATAAGCAACATAGTGGCGTGCGAAGGGGCGGAGAGGACGGAGAGGCACGAGAGGCTGGAGAAGTGGAGGAAAGTGATGGAAGGGAAAGGATTCAGAGGAGTTCCGTTAAGCGCAAACGGCGTTACTCAATCGAAGATATTGCTTGGACTCTACTCATGCGACGGTTATCGCTTGACGGAGGACAGAGGTTGCTTGCTCTTGGGATGGCAGGACCGCGCCCTCATTGCTGCTTCTGCATGGCGATGCTGAATATGTCATGATATGATTAAATTCAATTTTACCATGATATATAATTATCAAATTGTTCGTTTTTTTTTTCTACGTGTAATGTCACTGATTTTTTTATTTCAAAATTATATTATGTGGCAGTGTATAAAATTAATTATCTTATTGGTATCATATATAATTCCAAACGGTTAACCGAATTTGATGAATATATATATATATATATATATATATATATATATGAGACGGTTTATCAGAAATAAAACAGTACCAAAAAGATAGTTTTTCTTCGCCTACCATAAAATTCTCTCTCTCTTTTTTTTTGTTCATTATAATAATTCGACAAACGTAAACCAGCTGAATTATGGTGAAAGGAGGAAAAATCTTTGGCAGGGTACAAAATAATATTAAGGTTGAAAACTGCATAATAATTATAGAGATTTTCATATCCTGCTTCAGAGTTGTAAAGAAATAAGACACACCAAGAAATAAATAATGGGTTAGGACTTGTGAGGACAAAATTCGAATGTGCGTTTTCATTTTGTAGAAAACGACGTCCTTTAGAATTGTAAGGTCAAATGGTCAATATGATATGATTATTTAAAATTCATTATTTTGGCATTGTTATTTCTGGTGAATAATGGGAAGAAGTGTATTTTGTATCCAAATAAAGAGTTCAGCATAGATGAGATGATTTCCGTCCAACAGTTTGTCGTAACCAGTGAATTAGCATAGGGCATGCACTCAAATTTGAAAAAAGAAATGATGATTATATAACGAGGGAGCTTTATACAGTGAGAAAAACTACGATAAGGCCTATTTTCTTTTTTAAATGAGGCTTTATTTTTAGGCCTTCGATGAAAAATTTATGATTTAAAATTACACTCTTATATAAACAACAATAGATGCAACTATATATGATCCTAACTTCTAAAACCAAAAAATAATTAAAAAACAGAAAAAAAATAAAACAAAACAAAAAACAAAAACGAAAACGAAAACGAAAACAGTCAACGATTTGTTCCATCGCACCAGCAGCAGAGGAGGCGGAGGCGAAGTGTGTGGGGGAGCCTCAACGGCGGTGGATTGACAGTAATCCTATGGCACAAAAAAATTAAACAAAAAAATCCTGTCAAAAAATGAAGAAAAAAATAACCCCCATGGAGGAGTCTTCTTAATTGACGGCCTCGACGCCGTCCTCGTCGCGGTTGGGGACAAAATCGAGCGGCTTGATTCCAGACCAAAGGTCGCAGCTGGGTTAGTCACGACTTGTGCGACCCGATGGCTCACGACCTCCGTTGCAATGGGCTTGTGAAGAATCGTGACGATTTGTGACCTCTGGCATGATCTAAGCATTGACAGCACAATATATGGTTGTTAGAAATCAAAGCAATAAGCAACGAGAAATAGAGAGAAAATTACGCACAAGATTTACGTGGATGTATGGGGACTCAAACCCTAGCACAAAATAACTCAAAAACGCATAAAAACGTGAAATATACAATCAGGCAGCATCAGAGCGTCGCGGCACTGGTTTCCCCTAATTAGAGTGTCGCGGCCCTAGGTTGTAGCGCCGCGGCCCTGCTTTCAAGCGCCGCGGCATTGCCTTTCTGCCAAAAGGATTTTGGGTCACCCATGTAATAACAATCTCCAACTTGACACAAAATCTACCATAAAGAACTCCAACATGTGATTAATCAAATTCTCCACCTCTTCCACAAAGCCCTAACGGGCAACTAACCGGCACAAGCATGAACTCCAACCAAGTTCAAGCAATGCTCAAACTTAGCTGTAGATAACGACTTAGTCATCATATCGGCAGGATTATCATGCGTACTGATTTTGCTTACAGCGATATCACCATGAGCAACAATATCACAAACAAAGTGATAACGAACGTCAATGTGCTTCGTCCTCTCATGAAACATTTGATCTTTAGTGAGAAAAATAAGACTCTGACTGTCACATATCACCATAGAAGTCTGCAAGTCTTCACTGAGTTCTCCAAATAGGCCTTTCAACCAAATAGCTTCTTTGAAAGCCTTTGTAATAGCCATATATTCAGCCTCAGTAACAGATAAAGCAATAGTAGCCTGCAAGGTAGCCTTTCAACTGATAGCATAACCACTAACTATAAACACATACCCAGTAAGTGACCTACTCATATCCAAGTCTCCAGCATAATCAGAATCAACGTATCCCATAATACCATTTCTAGTCCTCCCAAAGTGCAAACAAACATAGTACCATGCAAATATCTAAGAATCCATTGCACCGTTTTCTAATGCTCTTTACCTAGATTAACCATGTATCTACTAACTGCACTAACTGTATATAATAAATTTGAGCGAGAACATACCATAGCATATATGAGAGAACCGACTGCACCAGAGTATGGAACACATGACATGTACTCAATCTCATCATCTGACTATGGAGCTAACGCAGCTGAAAGTCTAAAACATGCTGCTAATGGAGTGCTTACTGATTTTGCTTTCTGCATGTTGAACCTGTGCAAAACTTTTTCGATGTATCCTTTCTAACTCAGATATAGCTTACCTGCCTTTCTATTTCTCAAAATCTTCATGCCGAGAATCTTCTTAGCAACTCCTAAGTGTTTCATCTCAAACTGTCTACTAAGTTGAGCCTTTAACTTATTAATCTCTCTATTTTCCTTAGCCGCAATCAACATATCATCAACATATAAGAAAAAATAAACAAAGGACCCATCGTCACCCTTCTTGAAGTAGACACAACTGTCATAGCTACTCCTCTTAAACTCATGAGCGGTCATAAATGAGTCGAATATCTTATACCACTGCCTAAGAGACTGTTTCAAACCGTAAAGAGATTTTTTCAACGAACAAACATAGTCTTCTTTACCTGTAACAACAATACCCTCAGTTGTTGCATGTAAATGTCTTCCTCGAGCTCTCCATGCAAAAATACAGTCTTCACATCTAACTGCTCAAGCTCAAGATAATGAGTGGCCACAATACCAAGCAAGGCTCAAATTGAGCTTTGCTTAACCACAGGAGAAAATACATCTGTAAAGTCAACACCTGGAACCAGACCGTATCCTTTTGCAACCAGTCTAGCCTTATACCTAGTATCTTCAACTCTCGGTGTACCTTCTTTTCTTTTAAATACTTATTTGCAACGAACAACTTTCTTCTCTTTAGATAACTTCACCAAATCCCATGTGCTATTCATATGTAGGGATTTCATCTCATCATGTATAGCAATCATCCACTTACTAGAGTCAACTGAATTAACCGTGTAACACCCGTATTTTTAACGGGCATAATTTTGTAAAATTTAATGAATAAAATGTGACTATTTAAAATTACTAAGTTGTTTATGATTATTTAAAAAAAAATACCACTTTAGTATTTTCTTACCAAGTCTTCTTAAGAAACATTCAAAATTTACCAACACTTCTACCAATCTTGTCTCCCTAAATTATTGCTCAATTATATAGCCTTCTTCTTATTTTGCTAAAGGTATCCGAAGGGGACATTGAATTATTTTCCCTCAATTCATAGAAGACATGGAGATATTTTCTCAACCACCTCTTTAATTATTTCCTTATCTTCTTCTATAATTCACTCCAATTGTCCCCTCAATTATGTTGGCATGATTTGCTAAAAATCTTCATGGGAGACAAGATGATATTTTCCTTTAAGACTCTTTTGTTTCTTCTTACAACTTTCCCCCGTAAACATCCCATTCCTCTTAAGCATTTTGATATCTTTTTATTTAACTATCACCACCTTCTTCTCTAGTTCTCATTCTCTCCCTTTCTCACTTCAAATTTCTAACTAAAGACATAGAGCACAAAGCTCTCTTTGTAGCCAAGACAATTATAATTCCCAACCATGATCGAGGCGGTTTTAGAGTTAATTCAAGCTTGATTGTTAACCCGAACTTTGGTGCTTTTCAAAGAAGTTTTGAGGTAGGTTTTCTTTAATCTAAACTTAGTTTTTAGTATGTATTTTCTCCATGTTTAATGCATAATTTTCGTGTTCAAAATTCATGCAAATTTCTAGTTATGTTAACATGCATCCTTAAACATTTATGAACAAAAACTTGAGTCTTGAGTTACAACCCACAACCAACTTTTATTTTGGTTTGATGACAATGTTAGAAACATGTTAGGAATGTTTAAAACCGGTTTCCATAACTTTAAGATTGATGTTCTAATGTTTTGAGCTTAAAGAGCAAATTTAAGCATGTTTTCATCATTATTTACAAGAAAGGCTAGAGATATAATTTGATAATGATTTTGGTATAAAACTCATGAGAATATGTTTATTGTGATTATATAATGCATGTTGCATATTTTGGAATGGTTTTGAGATTTTAAACAAGGATAATATGCTTTAAGTTAAAGAAAAATTTGACATCCCATAAACTTTATAATACCTCTATGGGCAGTGGTTATTTCTTAAAATTCTGGAGTTAAATGAAAATGAATTTTGTAAATTGGTTTGCATATTTAAAAAGTAGACATCCTAAGCTTTCCAATGAGCTATCATGAGCCTAAATCGGAGTTGTATTTTAATTTCTATGAATTTTTCAATTTTCGGATTAGAAACTAGTAAACCTGCCAGTGGTAATAAACCACCCGTCTATCTTAAGTAAACCACCTGTTAACCCGTGTGTTAATTGTAGATAGTGAACCCGTCTTTTTACAAAAGTATACCACCAAGTTGCCATGGTATACTAGCTGTTAACTTGAACCAAAAACCCAACTTTGCTCACCTTCTAGTCTCTTAATGTCTTACAACCTTTCCAATACTATCCTAAATGATTTATGAATTCTTATTAGAGACTAAAACATAAAAATTGCTTGTATGTATTTTATATTGCGTTTAAGATAAAAATTGTTTACTTGGTATTTAAAGAACAATTGCATAAAAATACTTTAATGGCACTATTAGACGGGTTTACACATAATTCACTTATGAATGTGATTATACGTTGTGCTTTAGTTTTAATTGTCCTTATGCATGCCTTAGGGTCAAGGATGTGTGGAGCTAACGTTAATTAATTCCGAGAATAAAAGTTTGTTGTTAAGCTTTGAAGGTAGGGATTCTATTACTCATCTTTTGTGAGGTTTTTGGTAAATTAAATTTGATTGTTTTATGTTGTAAAATATGTATATTGTATAGCGATAAATATAATGATTTGACATATGTTATAAATTGAGAAGCATGGTTAGGAAATTGACTCTATAAATATAAATTGAATACAAAGGAATAGTGAGATGTAAAAAGGGCGACGGTTACGTCCTTGGGCACGAATACCCTAAAAGGAAAAATAGGGGGAAGGTGATGACGCTTCCTTGGGTTGAAAGTCCCAGAACACACTGTACAGGAATCAATTTGGTGAGGACTCGGGGCTTGATGTCCCCTCACCGGAACACCCTTGGAATGTTTATAGGGTGATCAAGTACGCCCATTTGGGTTTCGATGAGTTGAGTGATACTCAATTTAACATGGATACCTAGGAACAATGATGATTGGTAATATTTGTATAAATGTGTAATTATGACACTTGGTAATGATTAACTACGGTATCCATAAGATGTGATCATAATAAACCTCATAATCTGGAATATGATGTAACCTACTAACCATGCAGTTTTTAATGTGGTAATGGATAAACCATAAGGTGAGTCATGATTTTCCTACTGAGCATGTCGATGCTCATCCCTATCATATCTTCATATCTCAGGTGGAACTCAGTGCAACATATCTGAAGAGGAATAAGCGAAAACAATCCTGTTGTTTTCGTGTTAGAAGACCCTGTTTAATTACAACTTATCTACAACATGTAAGAGTTGTATTATTTTTTTTTATGGCTGTGTTAAGTTATTTGGGAATTGTACTATGGTGATGATGACTGTAATTATATATATTTGGTGCTACACTAAAAACTGTGGTTTGTATTTAAAACGTTTATTTTTATTTTTCTTGTTGTTTAAAGACCCATGGGCATTGTTTAATTGATTTAAATAATTTAAAATTTAAAATTATTTTTATTTATTTAAAACTGTTAACCCCCACATAGGGGTGTTACAGAATTTTTGGTATCAGAGCCTAGGTTCGATTAACCTAGGGGGTATAGCACCACCTTAAAAATTAATCTTTGGGAATGGTTTTAAAGTTAGGTGTTAATGTCATCATCATTTGGTACTGATCCTAGTTAAATTTTCGCAGCCAGTAGAAACTATGCCACCAAGACGTCAAATGCAATCGTCTGAGCTGTCACAACCGGTTGAACATGCTCAAGAAGTTGAGCAACCGGAACCGATGGAACAAGCTCAAGAAGATGAGCAACTACGACATGCAACACAATCCCCGCCAGCTTGCACCAGAAGTAAATAATTTAGGACAAATTCTTCAAGCATTACAAAATGTGCAAAGACCTGTGGAGGTTCGTGATCCCGAACAACGACATCTAACTCTGTTGAAGGAGTTTATGAAGCAGAAACCACCCACATTTAGTGGAGAACCTAACCCGGTCATAGCAGAACAATGGCTAAAGGCAGTCAAAAAGAAGTTGGACACCTTGAGGATTCCACGGGAGTATTGGGTTAGCTTTTCAACATATATATTTGAGGGTAAAGCCGAAGAATGGTGGGATCTTCAGAAAGACGACTATGACGTGCCGAATCTTACATGGGAGCAGTTCGAAACCATTTTTCGCAACACCTATATTCCTCAGAGCCATAGGCAAGCAATGATGCGAGAATTTGAAAACCTGGTGCAGGGAGATACAACAGTTGCTGAATACCATGCTCGATTTATAGAATTGTCTCGCTACAATCCCGGGGCTGTATCGGATCCAATGGCGAGATGCGAAAAATTTAGAAATAACCTGAGGCCGAAAATCAGACAAATGATAGCTGCTGTTCCATCAACAGATTTTCTTGATCTTGTAGCTGCGGCACAGCGGGCAGAGACAGAACTAAATAACTCCTATGGAGAGTATAAGGGTTCTGGTGGGCATCAAAGGAAAATAAGTAAGAAAGAGAAGTCACAAGGGCAAGTCATTCAGCATAGTGGAGTGACTATTGGTGGTGGATCTTCTGGTAGTGGTCGTTTCCAACCGTATGCTTGTCATAACTGTGGACAAGTGGGACATCTGAGGAGAAATTGCCCTAACCGCCCTACACAATCATCCTTTGCACCAAGGCCACAAGGAAGTCATTTTGGCTCCACTGTTTGGGGAGGGAGTCAAAATCGTGGAGCGCCTCAGCAAAACACTCCAGCTTCCCAAGTCTCAGTAACTCAACCTCGAGGGTTCCAGCCTCAGTACAACTATCAACAGCGGCCACAGGGTTCCAATTTTTATGCTAATCAGAACTTCCAACCGACTCCACAAGGCTCAGTGAATCAAAGGCCATATTTTTCTGGGAGAAATAATAATAAGGCTAGTAGTAGCCAAGGAAACCGAGGAAAAAGTGATAAAGGAAAAGCACCAGCACAAGCTTATGCAATTACGACTACAGCTGGACAAGCAAAACAGGCTGATCACTCAGTTGTAGACGGTATGATTCACGTGTCTCATTCTTGGGCTCATGTATTATTTGACACTGGTGCCACTCATTCATTTATATCTATGTTATTTGCTTCCGTACTACAATTAGAAACTGAGACATGTAGTTCATCATTAACCCTTAGTACACCAATGGGCGGGATAGCTGAAGTATCCATAATTTGTAAATCAGTGTGTATTGTTATAGGAGAACATAAACTATCGGCTGACCTATATGTAATAACTATGACAGAGTTTGATGTAATCTTAGGAATGGATTGGCTAACTAAATACCAGGCAATAGTAGATTGTCATAGGAAACGTGTCTCTTTATTCACCAAGAATGGACAAGTCATCGAATTTCAGGCAAAAACAGGAACAGTGACACCAGCCCCGGTGCTAAAGGCTTGTATTGGAGGACGAAGGAATTTCACCAATCTTGGGACGATCTTTGCTTCAAATGGAGAACTAAAGAAGAGTGACCTATCCTCTCACACTCCTGTGGTGGACGAATTTTCAGATGTTTTTCCAGATGAATTGCCCGGACTTCCGCCTAATAGAGAAATTGAGTTTGTCATCAACCTAACTCAAGGAGCAGCGCCTGTTTCTATTGCTCCGTATCGAATGGCACCTGCTGAGAAAGTGGAATTGAGGAAGCAGTTGGACGAATTACTGGAAAAAGGATTTATTCGACCAAGTACATCACCTTGGGGAGCTCCAGTACTTTTTGTGAAGAAACATGACGGATCGTTGAGGCTCTGTGTCGATTATCGCCAGCTTAATCGATTGACTATCAAGAACAAGTACCCTCTACCCCGAATTGATGAAGTTGTTCGATCAGTTAGGAGGATCTTGCTATTTCTCAAAGATTGACTTACGATCCGGATATCACCAACTGAAGATAAGAGAAGAGGACATTCCAAAGACAGCTTTTCGGACTCGCTACGGTCATTTTGAGTTTCTTGTCATGCCTTTCGGGTTGACTAATGCACCAGCGGCTTTCATGGACTTGATGAACCGTGTCTTTCGACCATACTTAGATCAATTTATCATTGTCTTCATAGATGATATCTTGATCTATTCTAAAAATGAAGAAGAACATGCTGAGCATTTGAGGATCGCTCTACAAACGTTGAGAGAACATGGTCTTTATGCAAAAAGAGAAAAATGTGATTTCTGGATGACGAAGGTCAAGTTCCTTGGACACGTTGTCTCTGAAGAAGGCATCTCAGTGGACCCCTCCAAAATTGAAGCAGTGCTAAATTGGGAACGACCAAAGAACGTGTCGGAGATTCGAAGTTTCCTCGGACTAGCTGGATACTATCGACGCTTCGTAGAGAATTTTCAAAGATTGCTTCTCCATTAACAAAACTCACAAGGAAGAATGTCAAGTTCGTGTGGGATGATAAATGTGAAGAAGCATTTGAGGAACTGAAGTGAAGACTCACTAGTGCACCTGTGCTAATCATACCTAACAACGAGGAGCCTTACACAGTATACACTGATGCCTCAGGAAACGGTTTGGGTTGTGTGTTAATGCAGCATGGACGAGTAGTTGCCTACGCCTCACGCCAGTTGAAACCCCATGAGAGGAACTACCCCACACATGATCTTGAGTTAGCTGCTGTGGTTTTCGCACTCAAAATTTGGAGATGTTATCTATATGGCGCAAAGTTCGAGCTATATTCAGATCATCAAAGTCTGAAATATTTGTTTACTCAAAAGGATCTCAATCTAAGGCAACGAAGATGGACTGAGTACATGGTGGACTATGACTTTAGTATCCAATATCATCCTGGAAAAGCAAATGCCGTGGCAGATGCTCTAAGTCGTAAGAACAACAGACGTATAGCCAGTTTAGCATTGGAAGATTGGAGACGAGTCACCATCGTCGACTTCAACTTGCAATATTATGAAGATGACGAGAGAGCTTTCCTATTCAATGTGATAGCAACTCCTACGTTAATTCAGAAAGTAAAACAAGGACAATGGCACGATGAAGGATTACGTAGGGTTTGGGAGCAAATACAAAATGGAGAACAACTGGATGGATGGCAGATTGAGCCAGAAGGATTTTTACTTTACAAAGGAAGATTAGTTATTCCAGAGGATCCATATCTCAGGCATGCGGTGCTAGATGAGGCTCACCGTTCAAAGTTTGCTATTCATCCTGGAAGCACAAAAATGTATATGGATCTAAAACGACAATACTGGTGGCGAGGAATGAAACGAGATGTAGCAACCTTTGTCTCTAAGTGCATGACGTGCCAACAGGTTAAAGCGGAACATCAAAAGCCTGGAGGCGAGTTGAGGAGCTTACCTATTCCAGAATGGAAGTGGGATCATGTGACAATGGACTTTGTTACCGGATTTCCTAAGACTCAAATAGGGCATGACGCCGTTTGGGTAATTGTAGATCGTTTAACTAAGACAGCCCACTTCATCCCAATCAGAACTAATTATAGTGTCTCAAAATTATGTCAATTGTACGTGGAAAAGGTAGTGACATTGCATGGAGTGCCAATGTCAATAGTTTCCGATAGAGATACACGTTTCACGTCGAAATTTTGGAGAGGATTGCAGAGGGCCTTGGGAACTCAATTGAATTTTAGTACAGCTTTTCATCCTCAAACAGATGGACAATCTGAACGTGTCATTCAGATTCTCGAGGATATGCTTCGGGCTTGTGTGCTGGACTTTGGAACAAATTGGGCTGCACAGCTGCCATATGTTGAATTCGCATATAACAACAGTTACCAAGCAAGTATTAGAATGGCTCTATATGAGGCCTTATATGGTAGACCTTGTAGATCTCCATTGTGTTGGGCTGAAAAGGAAGAGCGTCTTGAACTTGGGCCTCAGTTTATCAGAGAAACAACGGACAAGATCCAGATTATTCGTGAACGTCTTCAGACAGCTCAAAGTCGACAAAAGAGTTATGCAGATAAGAGGAGGCGACCTTTAGAGTTCATGATCGGAGACTTTGTGTTCTTAAAAGTGAAACCAAAACGAGGTATATCTCGATTTGGTGTTAAAGGAAAGTTAGCACCAAGGTATACAGGACCGTTTGAGATTGTGGAACGCATTGGAACGTTGGCATACCGTTTAGACCTACCACCACAATTGTCTCATGTACATAATGTGTTTCATGTATCGATGTTGAGAAAGTATGAACCCGACCCTTCACATGTGATCATGTGGACAGATGTGCCAATTCAAGGAGATACGAATTATGAAGGAATTCCAGTTCAAATACTGGATCATGAAATAAAATTATTACGTCGTCGTGGAATTCCTCTGGTGAAAGTGATGTGGCAACACCATGATGTGGAGGAAGCCACATGGGAACTTGAATCTGAAATGAGAGAAAAGTACCCACATTTGTTTTAACATTGTAATCAGTGTACGAAATTTCGAGGACGAAATTTTTATAGGAGGGGAGAGCTGTAACACCCGTATTTTTAACGGGCATAATTTTGTAAAATTTAATGAATAAAATGTGACTATTTAAAATTACTAAGTTGTTTATGATTATTTAAAAAAAAATACCACTTTAGTATTTTCTTACCAAGTCTTCCTAAGAAACATTCAAAATTTACCAACACTTCTACCAATCTTGTCTCCCTAAATTATTGCTCAATTATATAGCCTTCTTCTTATTTTGCTAAAGGTATCCGAAGGGGACATTGAATTATTTTCCCTCAATTCATAGAAGACATGGAGATATTTTCTCAACCACCTCTTTAATTATTTCCTTATCTTCTTCTATAATTCACTCCAATTGTCCCCTCAATTATGTTGGCATGATTTGCTAAAAATCTTCATGGGAGACAAGATGATATTTTCCTTTAAGACTCTTTTGTTTCTTCTTACAACTTTCCCCCGTAAACATCCCATTCCTCTTAAGCATTTTGATATCTTTTTATTTAACTATCACCACCTTCTTCTCTAGTTCTCATTCTCTCCCTTTCTCACTTCAAATTTCTAACTAAAGACATAGAGCACAAAGCTCTCTTTGTGGCCAAGACAATTATAATTCCCAACCATGATCGAGGCGGTTTTAGAGTTAATTCAAGCTTGATTGTTAACCCAAACTTTGGTGCTTTTCAAAGAAGTTTTGAGGTAGTTTTTCTTTAATCTAAACTTAGTTTTTAGTATGTATTTTCTCCATGTTTAATGCATAATTTTCGTGTTCAAAATTCATGCAAATTTCTAGTTATGTTAACATGCATCCTTAAACATTTATGAACAAAAACTTGAGTCTTGAGTTACAACCCACAACCAACTTTTATTTTGGTTTGATGACAATGTTAGAAACATGTTAGGAATGTTTAAAACCGGTTTCCATAACTTTAAGATTGATGTTCTAATGTTTTGAGCTTAAAGAGCAAATTTAAGCATGTTTTCATCATTATTTACAAGAAAGGCTAGAGATATAATTTGATAATGATTTTGGTATAAAACTCATGAGAATATGTTTATTGTAATTATATAATGCATGTTGCATATTTTGGAATGGTTTTGAGATTTTAAACAAGGATAATATGCTTTAAGTTAAAGAAAAATTTGACATCCCATAAACTTTATAATACCTCTATGGGCAGTGGCTATTTCTTAAAATTCTGGAGTTAAATGAAAATGAATTTTGTAAATTGGTTTGCATATTTAAAAAGTAGACATCCTAAGCTTTCCAATGAGCTATCATGAGCCTAAATCGGAGTTGTATTTTAATTTCTATGAATTTTTCAATTTTCGGATTAGAAACTAGTAAACCTGCCAGTGGTAATAAACCACCCGTCTATCTTAAGTAAACCACCTGTTAACCCGTGTGTTAATTGTAGATAGTGAACCCGCCTTTTTACAAAAGTATACCACCAAGTTGCCATGGTATACTAGCTGTTAACTTGAACCAAAAACCCAACTTTGCTCACCTTCTAGTCTCTTAATGTCTTACAACCTTTCCAATACTATCCTAAATGATTTATGAATTCTTATTAGAGACTAAAACATAAAAATTGCTTGTATGTATTTTATATTGCGTTTAAGATAAAAATTGTTTACTTGGTATTTAAAGAACAATTGCATAAAAATACTTTAATGGCACTAGTAGACGGGTTTACACATAATTCACTTATGAATGTGATTATACGTTGTGCTTTAGTTTTAATTGTCCTTATGCATGCCTTAGGGTCAAGGATGTGTGGAGCTAACGTTAATTAATTCCGAGAATAAAAGTTTGTTGTTAAGCTTTGAAGGTAGGGATTCTATTACTCATCTTTTGTGAGGTTTTTGGTAAATTAAATTTGATTGTTTTATGTTGTAAAATATGTATATTGTATAGCGATAAATATAATGATTTGACATATGTTATAAATTGAGAAGCATGGTTAGGAAATTGACTCTATAAATATAAATTGAATACAAAAGAATAGTGAGATGTAAAAAGGGCGACGGTTACGTCCTTGGGCACGAATACCCTAAAAGGAAAAATAGGGGGAAGGTGATGACGCTTCCTTGGGTTGAAAGTCCCAGAACACACTGTACAGGAATCGATTTGGTGAGGACTCGGGGCTTGATGTCCCCTCACCGGAACACCCTTGGAATGTTTATAGGGTGATCAAGTACGCCCATTTAGGTTTCGATGAGTTGAGTGATACTCAATTTAACATGGATATCTAGGAACAATGATGATTGGTAATATTTGTATAAATGTGTAATTATGACACTTGGTAATGATTAACTACGGTATCCATAAGATGTGATCATAATAAACCTCATAATCTGGAATATGATGTAACCTACTAACCATGCAGTTTTTAATGTGGTAATGGATAAACCATAAGGTGAGTCATGATTTTCCTACTGAGCATGTCGATGCTCATCCCTATCATATCTTCATATCTCAGGTGGAACTCAGTGCAACATATCTGAAGAGGAATAAGCGAAAACAATCCTGTTGTTTTCGTGTTAGAAGACCCTGTTTAATTACAACTTATCTACAACATGTAAGAGTTGTATTATTTTTTTTTATGGCTGTGTTAAGTTATTTGGGAATTGTACTATGGTGATGATGACTGTAATTATATATATTTGGTGCTACACTAAAAACTGTGGTTTGTATTTAAAACGTTTATTTTTATTTTTCTTGTTGTTTAAAGACCCATGGGCATTGTTTAATTGATTTAAATAATTTAAAATTTAAAATTATTTTTATTTATTTAAAACTGTTAACCCCCACATAGGGGTGTTACAAACCGCCTCTGAATAGGTAGAAGGTTCCTCACTAGACTCAATACATTCTGCCATTGATAAAGCATAAGCCACCAAGTCGGCCTCAGCATACCTCTATGGAGGCCTAACATCTCTCATCGGCCTATCTTTAGCAATAAAGTACTGTAGTGGCGGCGGTGATGGCGATGGGAAAGCACGATCGCCTTGACTCTTTAAACTTAACTAGAAAGTCAAATTTGATGATATACCTGTCTCTATTTGAAACTCTACCTGTCTGCCAGATCTCTCTTGAGCAACATCACTAGATCCCATAGTAGATGTCCCACGTAACATAGAAGTCTCATCAAACACAACATCTCTACTGATAATAACTTTCTTGGTTTCCAGGCACCATAACTTATAGCCTTTAACACCAGGCTTATAACCAAGAAATATGCACTTCAAGGACTTAGGCTCAAATTTTTCATTGTCAACATGAGCATATAGCCTCCAAATCAGGCATAATCTCCTTAAACATAGTTAAGTGATCCTCAAGAGACGTACCTTTAGACATTCGATGAGAATATAGACGCTGCTTTAGATGAATTTTGCTAGTCAGACTCTTGATCATGCCTAATTGCTCCAGCTTGAGCCATAAAGCAGCAGCGGTTTTCTCCTTTAGTACATCATACAAAATCTGATTTGACAGATGAAGGTGTATTTGGGACAGAGTCTTTCGATTCTTACGCTCCTTTTCCTCCTTTGTCCATGATGAGGGCATCTTATCAAAACCTAATAGCGCATCATCAAGGTCCATCTGCGTCAGGACAGCCCGCATCTTCACTTGCCATAAAGAAAACATCGTTGTGCGATCCAATAGTGGAATATCGAATTTCATGATTGCCATTCCAAATCAAAGCCAAAGCTCTGATACCAATTGTTAGAAATCAAAGCAATAAGCAACGAGAAATAGAGAGAAAATTGCACACAAGATTTAAGTGAAAAAACCCTAATGAAGGGTGAAAAAACCACAGGCAGAGGAGAAGCAATCTATTGATCATAAAACAAAAATTAGAACGGTGTTTAGAGAGCTCAAATACAGAAATTTACTCATTCAATCACTCACAAACTCACAAGACTGAGTTCTTTGTATCACTCTCAACACTATGATCTTTATGATATTTTGTGACTCACTATTGTAAACTATAGAGAATATGAAGTATTTATATGTATGGAGACTCAAGCCCTAACCCAAAATAACCTAAAAAAACGTAAAAACGTGAAATATACAATTAAGTCGCATCGGAGCACCGTGGCGCTGGTTTCCCCAAATTAGAGCGCTACGGCGCTGCTTTTAAGTGTTGTGGCCCTAGGTTGTAGTGCTGTGGCCCTGCTTTCAAGCGTCGCGGCGTTGCCTTTCTGCCAAAAAGATTTTGGGCCACCCATGTAATAACAATGGCTGTCACAACCATAGTGTTTTTCCAGATCCAGGATGGTGAGGGCTTTGTGGGTGAGCTTGGTGAGGAAGGCGATGTCGTGTAGGCTATGGACAATGGCTTGAGTTTGCGTCTGGCTGAACTCCACCACGATCTGGCGTCATCGACAGTGATCCCAACCCTCTTAGAGTTTTCCGGCAATCAGAGTTCTCTCGAAATTTTTTTCCTTTTTCAGAATTTTCTTTTTTGTTTTTTTAGTTTTTAGGTTTTTTTTTTAGAAAAAAAGTGGTATATTTGAACTCATTAACAGTGAGCTTGTTTGTTTTTCATAGTTGGATTTAAATCTAAAGGACAAAAAAAAATTTATTGATAAGAATTTTTAGAAGTTCTTATTATAGGTTTTGTTTTTGACAAAAAAAAAAATATTTATAAGTTGTTTTTTTAGGTTGAAATGCACAAAAAAAAAAAAAAAAAAAACTTCTTAACCAGGAAAATCCTGCGGAATGTCTCTCTAAAGATAGCATTAAATTCCATGTGCCTTCTTAAAGTTGAATTAAGGGAGTACATTTCCTAATTTTTTAAAATTATTAACGTCTTTAAATTCAATATATCTTTTTGACGATATAATATAATGAAGAATCTTTCTTCAATTTAACTTAGATGTCAACATAAACGCCTTTACTTAACTCACCGTCAAACCGACCAAAGAAAACTGAAAAAATCGGTTTTTGAGCCAAAACTGACTCTATCGGTTCAAAAATCAATCGACTGCATGAATTTAGCAGTCAGTTTTCAGCACTAGGTTACCAAATGATCTTGTCGAAACCTTTTTTTTTTTGGAGGGTTGTTCTTCTGTTTAGGTAAATAAGAGAATTAGAGAAGAATGAAGAGTGTACAACTGTGTATATACTCAGTTGAACAAGTAATTCTCCTATTTTGGTGTTTTCATTTTTTCTTAGAATTGGAGGAATACATAGAGTTGCTCGGTTACTTCATTTTTTTTTTTTTTCAATCGTGTTCTATTTTGTAAATTTTTTTTCAATCTTTGTGGACTTAGAATGACATAATTAGTACATTATTTTCTCTATGTTTTGATATATAAAAAGGGCAATTCATTGAATCTCTATATACTATAAGATTGGAAAATAGAAATTTTAGCATACTGGTTAATTATTTTTAGTATTTTGACTGATTACTTTGGTCGAAAATCAACGAAAAGCAATTGCCATAAAACCACAGAAAACCGACTGACTGCCTGATTACTCAGTCAGCTTTCAATTCAATATTTCTAAAACCGATAACCGACTGCAATCGGTCGACCGATGTACAACACCTATAATTATACTTGTCACAAACTAAACAAATTCCTGAAAACCTGCCCGTACACTCCCAAATTTAACAACGTAATGTCGTATCACGAAAGATTCTTTTGAGGTTTATAAGTATTAGATTCCTTTGTCATTTCCTTGATTATTTAATACACATGCCTTATTTTATTTGAGCAACTCTGCACACCAAGACAAATATATCCTGCAGTATGCGACTTTCTATCAGTTATGCTGCTCAGTACGTAGCATCGAACAACTTTTCGTTTTATCTTTACATAATGGAAATTGAACGGACCCTACGCATGCCAGGAGAGTTGGACCTTATTCAATTGGTGTGTGAACATATAGCATAGCGATTCGATAGTCTTTTATAAATAATTTTGAAAATAGGCATTGAAGCTACCAAAATACATCATCAAGCACCAACTTATATGTATATATAAGATGTAAGTACATTCAGCACTAATATGGATTGTTACACGGGAATGCCCTTCAACAAACATGCAACAGCGAGGGGATGGGAATCTTTTCACCAATTATTCTCACTCCAGCTATTCATTTCCTCGGTCCCAAAGACACGAGGATATTCCCAATCCAACCTCACCAGCTTTACCACGCTCACGAGCAACTCCATTACAATATGGAACATGAGCAAACGTTTTTCCTTGGAGCCTCGTCAACTTTCTTTTCTGTTGGGGAAAAACAAAACAAAAAAATAAATAAATAAATACTCAAAAGAAATCCAAGCTTAGTAGCATAAAGCAAGCATACAAGCACTTCGTTCTCAAGTAAAGAGTTAAAACGAGGCAATGAATATGGGGTCAGCTAGGCGGTATATTGCTCTTAACAAAGTCTTTTACAAATAACAACGATGCAGGTATTTTATTTAGTTAAAATGCAAAAAATTACTTTTGACTTCTGCTTCTGATTCTTCTTCTTTTGTTGCTATGAGTAAATGTATAACTTCTTCTAAAAGAACATAATGCCAAAAGTAAACCACAAACACTGAGAAACTAAACACTATAAGATGAGAACTACCTGTTTTCGTTTTTGCCAAAGATGGCTGCACAACAACATGCATGGTGATTACTCCTCTTGGAAGCTCTCCAAAGGGCACTCTACACTGGCCAACAGTCTTGTTGTTCTCCAAAATCTTCCCAGCATTAATCAGTTTTATGTCATTTGCTCCTTTGGGTACGATCTTCTTATCTGAGATGGGAAAATGCAAGATGGATATGATACATAGAACAACAATGCAAAACTAATGCTTAGAAAAAGACAAACACCAACAAAAATGCCATCATATTACTTTGTGGCTTTCACAATACAACAATTTCTGCTGCAAAATAGTAAGATTTGAAGTATCCCTGAAGCTAAAGAGAATGAGGAAATCTTACAAAGGACAAACGTATTATCAGTCACTAAATGAAGCTCCAAAGCTAGCAAGGCGTGTCAAAAAGTTGTTACAGTCTAACAGAATGTCTTGTATTGACTTAGGACAACTAAAAATCACTCAACAACTAAAAAAGACTTGGAGAATAATGCCCAGTCCATCACAAGGGGTTTAACAACACAGAGTGCATCAACTGATCGAGAGCACAGAGGAGTTCTGACAATGTGGCAAATTGGCAATAATTTGGAGTTGAACTCTAGTGATTGGCATATGCTGCCATAAAGTGTGTGTTACCTCTATTTTCTTTTCATGACAAAGATTGAAGCTTAGCAAACAATGTTGCTCATCTTAGCACCACTTTGATGAAAGTAAAACTCAGACAAAAGTGCATAGCTTATTACAATGATACTAACTAAGATTAAGCATAAAAACAACCAACGTCTCAAGTTTCTTTTTAACATACTAAAAGGACTGACATTCTGCTCTCTTTCCTAATTTTGTAGAAATATAAGTACACAAGTTGAGGAAGGCGAGTAGAAAAATATGCAGCAACGATGCCATTTCTTCATTCCATTACTTAAAATCAGCACACAATGAGGTCATTTGTCTCGTAAGTAGGGGAAAAAAAATCGTATCAATAAACCATAACGACAAGAAGAGATTTGAAAAGGAAGAAAACACCCGCGTAATTAATTTTTAATGATGAGTTTACTCGATCATATTGGATTTTAATCTCCCACAGTAAAACCACAGCAATCTCATAAATATAGAATTTCTACGAAAGTGGACAAGTCCAAACAAAGAAATTCACAAAAGGAATATTAGTAATTACGAAATGTTAGCAAGTTAGACCTAACATGACTATGGCCTACAATTTTTAAGACATGGTTCCCAGCATTTTTGGAAATAATCAGAGAATGGTCAATAAGTCCACAAGAAATGTTAGAAAATAAACGAAAAATAGACAATAGAAAACGAAGAACAAAGAACACACAGATATATGTGAAGAACCCTAGAAGGGAAAATTACAGGCAAAGGCGAAAATTTTTTTGTACAAGAGGAGAGTATTCCAAAACATAATTTTCATAATTATAATTTCACCATGAATTTTTGAACCGGACCAAGCAGAATTCGGGTCACCATACTCTAACAATAAAATTAAGGAATTCACTTTGATAAAGTGATAGAAGAACATTTTCAAAGCTACATCCAAGGCATAGCTAAAGAGAAACTTCAAGTTGAACTTAAACGACTAACGGGTAATGCGGAAATTCCTATGAGGGCTAACCAACAATTCCGGAAAATGGTGTTTTAAAAGCCACTCATAAACAGAATAATTACATCCTCTAATTGTTTTCTTTTTACGTGGCAATACTTTGGGAAAGAGGAATGCTATTTAACATTTGTTGCGTAAATAGAATAGAATCACATAATAAAATATAAAAAAACTGGATCCCACTATGCTACGATAGTTTTCATTTCGTGCCACGTACATGGTGGTTGCAACAAAGAGCATTTTTTTCTTAACGAAATGCAACGAATGGACCAATGTGATATAAGAAAAAAAAAATGGGAGAAGTTATTAGATAATGTACATCATGAACAAAAACAAAGAAAGCTAAAATTTTCAATTCCAAAGCCTTTTTTTTTTTTAAACGGTTGAAGCAAAATGACCAACGAATAAAGAACCGAAGGACACTCCTCTGACCTTTAGGCCACTCGGTGACGATTCTCTCCTTGAGCATTGCCACAGTAGATGCCGGCGAATAGCGAAACGGACCGATATCCGATCCATCGTAAAGCCGGAACTTGAGCTCAACCAGGTCTTCCTCCGGCATTTGAAAACCTCCACTACAATTTCTTCTTCAAACAAAGACTTCTTTTACACAGACCAATACTATAACCAAAACTGCAAAACAACAAAGCCAATTTTTATTCCCTTCACCAGAAATTTCAAACGCAAAAACAAAAACAGAGAGAAAATTTAAATATTCAATCAATTTCCTCCTCAGTGTAATTAATAATCGACCACTTCGTTTAATTTGCATAAGATTTTTTAAATTCGCACTCCGTCTAATCGGATTTTCTCGGGAACCAAAAAAATAAATGGAAAAGACTAACAAAAGCTCGAATTGGTGAACAATTTGACAACTACAAAGCTTAGTTATGGTGAAATTAAAAACAACAAAAATGAAAAAAAAATACCTGAAAATAATCGAAGAGTTCTCTCAGTCACTGTACAGTTTGTTTTGAGAGAAAGACGGATTAGAGAGTCGAGTCTTAGAAATCCGAAGAAACAGAGAGAGAAACCCTAGACCCGATCTCGACGCTTTTCTGTCTCTCTTCCTTCTCTACGTTTTCTTTTTTTTTTTTTTTTAGCAATTCATAATTAAAATATAAAATATAGATATATATATATATATAATTCATTCACTCTTCGGCCTCGAGTTATTTTCGGTCTCCTTTTTAAAAAATTTCTTAGAAATAAAAAGGGGGACAAAGAAAAGTGAGATTTGGATTTCGAATCTTGTCAGTGTAAACGGTAGAAACAACTTTTTAGTGGCTCTCGTCAGCAAAAAAATAATTCAAAAAAATTGAAAAGCGGCTTCCAAGACCAGAGTTAGACCAAAAGTCCTGTTCCTCTGCATCCGAGGAGGATTTTTATTGCCTCTACCACCAATAGGATTGCAGAAAGTCTACATACTCAATATGACATTTGTGACGTGGCGGTAAGTGATTGGATGGTCAAAGGCTGTGGATCTTCGCAAAATTGACCAAAGAATTTTGAAAGTGTGGGGTGCAGGAGACAATAATAATAACGCGTCGGTGAGACACGGAGGCCTTGACAAATGGTACGAAGCATTTGCGAAGGCCACGTCAGAGGATGGCTGGCATTTTTGGGTTGGGTCAGTTTGACCATCCCGTGCCCATAAAGCAAGCCCCTGCAGCCCCATAATAAAAGAAGGCAGTTTCAGTTTCAGTGGCAGTGGCATCCGTAGTCACAATACGAACTCGTTTGCTAGTGTTCTTAAAAGAGCAATCTTGCATGTCCTAAGTTCCAGACTCCCAACAGGATTACAACCCCACACTCTCATAAAAAAAACTAACCACCCTTCCACTTGCATGAGTCCCACGAGTAAAACCCATCCCCTTTTTAGAGGGTGGGGGTTGTACTTCACAGGAAAAACATTTTTGTTTCTAGAAAAAGTATTTTTGGCTTTTTGAATTTAATGGTTGATTTTTTTGAGTGATTTTATGACCATCTATAGAATTAAGGCATTTGAGAATGCATTTAGGAATCTAGAAACTACGTTTTATAGTTCTCACTGCGCTCCAAAATCTGAAAAGTGCTTCCACTTAAAAGGATAAAATAATACTTTTCAAAAATTCTTCCAAACAATTTTACAACTTATTTCTTTAATTTGATTGTAATATTTTCACAGCTTTTCATAAACTCCAACATTATTTGTTTTACTATTTTTTTTTTCAATAGTGTGCCTTCAAATTTAACCCAAAATTTATAGCTTTTACTTTCTGTTAAATGTGATGTTTTATGAGCAAGTGGCATGCACCGTAGACCTTAATTATTAGTCCTTAGGCTTCCTTTCGTTCTTCCATTTGTGTGATCTGTTTGGAAACAGGGTTAAGACCCGTAAAAATATTTGCTTGGTACCGTACTTTTTAAGGAATTTATTAGCTATCAATAATGAAGAAGAAAAGTTGAATGTGTTTGTTGCAATTATTAATTACTATAATGTTTTCTCTTCTCAATTCATGTATTTGTTGAGGGTTTTGACTTTTGAATCATTTAATATTATCATGCAGTAAAACATTTTTAGCTAGCTCACCACTTTACGATAATGTTAATGGCCAAGTTCCACAAGGCACAAATTATGCACGGAAACCACAGAAATGTGATCAAAAAGCACAGTAATTGTAGCAAAAATATTTGCCGAGTAACCAAACAAATATATGGAGCTCCCCTATATAAATAGTAATTTTTTGAATATAAATATATGTGTGTCTGTGGCAAGATATGAGGTAGAAGACGGCACTGAATTACGTCCTGCACGTCCCAAACTTCCTAAAAGTCGTACATATTCCCCATTGTTTTTTTTTTTTTTTCCACTTTGTTATAACTTCCTTATTTATTGTCGTTTTCCCCGTTTCTAAAATTTGATTACTGGATGTCATTTTCAACTTTTTTATTGTTTTAGACACGCCTTGCTGTTCTCTCAAGTTATGTCTTAATCTTGATTGTTGTTGCTCCTTTATAGTCTGTTTAACCTATTTCTCTATTCACTTTCACCATTTCTTGTCGTTTTCATCGTTTTGCAATGTTTAACAGTCTTCACCTACGTTGTCGTTTTCCCCTTTGTTGGCCTTGTTTTGCCCTTCGTTGTTCTGGTTTGATAGGTGTCGCTTTTTCCACGCTGTGTGCCTTTTTCACACTTTTATAGAGTGTTTGGCATGGTCGTAAGAATGTTGGTTAGACCTATTGTTATATTGTTATTGTAGTATGTGAGTTTTACACTGCAACGATTTTTTTTAATTGTTACTGTAGCATATAAAAGCTTTACACTATTTATAATTAAAAAAGTAGCGTAGACCATTATTGTCAAACAAAAGGTTAATTTTCTATTGTTATTTTTTTGTTCATCACCGTTTCCCCGTCTGCACTCTTTTCACTTTCTTGTCGTTTTTTATTAATTACCTATCATTTTTACCCAGTTTGTTATCATTTCCTTTCAATATTTTCGCCTTAATTGTGGAATTTCCCCTTTGACATCAATTTGTAAAATTATAGTTATTGCTTTCGTTGCTTTGTTTTTCTGTATTCCTCATCCATTCTCGCTTTCCGAAACGTTAATCTTTGTTATACAGGATGTCGTTTTAAGCACACAAGTGTCGTTCTTCCAGTTTGTCCTCGATGTTGCTTTTCCTCTTCGTTGCAAGTTTTCGTCGTTTCATCCATTTCTCATAGGGACTATATTTTTTCTTTTTGTTGCCTTTTCTATTTTCTAATTCATGGACGTTTGTCGTATATGTTAAAGATTCATTCTTCGTTTCACACAGAGATTGGAATAAGAAGAGCGTGTTTTGTCGTTTTCCGTTTCTGGTCATTTTAAGCATTTTATGTCGTTGTAACAGTACTCGCCGTTTTCTGTTAACTGTTGTTGTTTTTCTCTCTCTTTTTTTAAGTCCTTTTTTTCACGTTTTCTCTTTTCCAGTTCATTGCCGTTTATCCTACATTTCAAAATTCATGAATCATTCTTATTTGTCAAAAAAAGAGATAAGATGATTCCTAATTCTACCTTTCACTTTCAAAACAAGAATAAGAAGAACAAGTTTTATAGTTTTAATAATGGTTTTCAATTTCCTGTCGTTTAAACCACTTAGTCTCGTTTTATTAATATTGTCGTTTTCCATTAATTGATTCTTCTTTCTAGTACTTTTGATTGAACTGAATTAATATTAAAATCGCTATGTTCCTCAACGTAAGTTGCCATATATAATGTCTTTAAAATCTCATATATACCAATATTTTCACTTATCAAGATATATAGTTACTTGACGTGCCCACAAGATGAACCATAATTACCAACAAAATTAAGGAATCTAAGGCAATAAGGAGAAAAACCACGAAGACGATCTGTTTTTTTGGCGCGCTTGAAAAGAACCCCGAAAGTTGATATATCAAAAATCCCTAAACTCTATCATTTCTCCCTTCATTTAAGAAGTATTTCACATTATTTAACAGAGTGTTTGGTAATGTTAGTTCAAACGGTTTAAAATACTATAATATATAAAAATTTTACACTATAATTTATTCTTGATTTATAGTATAAATGTAAAAAATTTACACTGTTTAAGTTTAAAATAAGCAATGGATTGAAATATATTTTTTCAAATACCCTATAAATTACATGACATAATAGTCAATTAGGCATCATATTGAACACCGAAATTGGACAATTGATACGAGTCTTCATCAAATTGTCCTTTGATCTCCTCCTTCACTCCCAAAAAACACACCTTAAAGAATATTCAAACTGACGTGGCAAACGAATGCCCTTGCATATATCTCTCTTACGTGGCTTCAAGGGTTGAGGGGGAACCCATTGGTACGGATAATTCCTCACCGTTCACTGAAAAGGACTGAAGCCAACCATCACCGTTGGAAAGTAGCCCCAAATTATAGACAGAGGTTTGGTCGAAGATTATTCCGGGCCGTCCAATCCAATGGTACCAGTGGGTGCCACTGTAAGAGTGGGCCCAAATCAACCCTTTTATTTTTCTCTTATTGCATTCTAAGTTTGAGCATCTAAATCAGCTACTTTACCGGCGCAAATCTAGATTTCTCTAATAATTTGATTATCAATCAAACCCCATAGTCAAAGATATTGATTAATAGCACTATTAATCTTATGAAACACAACACTATTTGCCTTTCCATTAGTACCGAAAAGGACGCTGGCACAATCTGGTATTTTGCTTAGAAATGACACCGTTCATATACATATATATTTCGTGATCTATGACTTATAAAAGCAAACAAAAATTTCTTAAAAGAATTAAACAAACAAACAAATAAATAATAAAGACTAAGAAAGAATTATCCAAAAAGAAGAAACAAAATGGAAACTAAATAACAAGCCTTTTTTTCCTTTCTCATTTTCTTCATCGTTTTCTTGATTGATATACAGAGGAGGGAGGGAGCAATTACACACAAACAAAACTATGCATAATAAAATTTAGTACAAACTTGAAGATCGAAGCAGACAGCCCAAAACAACAACAACCACCACAATAAAAGACAAGACAAGACAAGACAAGACAAAGAAGTTAAAACTTCAAAACTAGCAAGTTAATTAGATACTAGTGATGATTAATTAGTAAGTAAGTAGTGTTTCTCCAAAATGGGAAATATTCATTTGGAACACCACTCCACTTCCTCTGCAGCCACCCTCTCTTTTTTCTTTTTCTTTTTCTTTTTTTTTAATTGTAAAATATTGAAAATATCAGTCATAAATAAAATAATATAAATATATTGAAAAGAAATCTTATGATCAGAGCCAGAGAGCACCAGCATCCTTGAGGAGAGGGACGAGACTGCCGTTGATGTGAGAAGCCATGACTCTGTCCATGGCGCCGACGAGCTTTCCTCCTATGAAGACAACAGGGAGTGAAGAGGAGGACGCTCCGTGGATTACGGAGAGGGCGGCGTGGAGGTCGGATCCACTGGGGTGGAGGTCTAGCTCGTGAACGGTGGGGTTGACACCCATGCCGCAGAAGAGACGCTTGATGGCATGACACATGCAGCAGCTGCTCATGCTGAATATCACCACCGCATTCTCCGCTGCCATTCTCTCTATCGTCTCCACCGGATCAACAATCATATTACTAGTATTCGCAGTTATGTACTTTCTGCTCCTCCACGAATCATCCGTTCGGTAATGCATACTTAATACTTACTATTGACTGATAAATTAAGAGAAAAGAAACTTGCGGGTGTAATGGAACTGTAAGTATATGAGAGAAAACGATTAATGAATGATGATATATATATATATATAGAAATATATAGTGTGTGTGTTTGTTTGGCGAGGAAAGGGTTGGTATTTATAGATGTGACTTTGGAAAGGAGAGAATCCGAGTTTGGAATATAGGTTATATGGAGCTCTCCTTTTGTTTTCTTTCTTTTTTTTTTCTTTTTTGTTGTTATTTGAGAGAGAGAGAGAGAGAGAGAGAGGTGTACTCGTAGACTCTAGTTTCGGAACATAAAGTTGGTCTGCTTGAGTCGTCAGCGCATGCAGCTACATACATGTAGAGGGAGATCTTTATTCATCACATGTAATCACATATAAACGTGTATGTATATACGTTTGTAGGTCCTTTTTTTGCACTTAGTCAAACATGATAAGCATGACCTCTATTGTATATTTGATAATATAAGGCTCTGTAAATAAATGATTTAATTATTGGTGGTAACTGTAAATGAGGTTGCTTCTTTATTTTCATAACAAAATATAAAAAAAATCCTTTCACAATTAGATCAAAACCTTATTGGTTACAAAACAATGAGCCCTAGTCTAATCTATATTATATTTTTTCAATTGAGATTTAACATTTTGTAAATAATGAGGTTTTATTCCTAAAGGTTAAATAGTAATGCCTAAAATACTTATTAGGCTATGGTTACAACCTACACTAGTGCTACTGGACAAATAAGAGCAGGAACACAACCAGAAAATGAAAAGCATTTCTCTAATGAAATAATTGTTTATAGAACATTTGAAAAAACAGTTAGAATCAATAATTTTAGTTTAAAATTATAACATGTAGAGCTTTATATTGTAAAATTTTTTTTGTAACATATAAAAATTTTATACTAATTACAATTATACTTAATGATTAAAAAAGCTCTCCTAAACAACCTATTAGTGTCGTTAACAAATTCCAACAATCAGCTGGGTATTGGGTTTTTTTTTTTTTTTTTTGGTAGAAAGAATTAACAATGGGGTTAGGGTTTGTTAGATAAGGCCAAAAGAGAAAAAATATATTATATATACATACACAAAGGATAGGGGTAGTAGAGGGGAAGGAAGAGGGAGTTGGGTATGCGTGGAGACAATGAGCACAGGCTTTTTCAGAAGGAAGGTTAGTTAATAGACGGCTATGTCCGTCCTTGTTGTCGGTTCATCCAATTCCTACGCCATCAAACTTCTATCTAAAGAGAGAGAGAAGAACGTGGGCATCACTAACCCTTGTTCCTTTTGACGTGACCTTCATGCGCATTTTCTTTTGCCTCCTCATGAGTCATGGCCATATCCCCTTCTCTAGCCTTACTTACCCCAAGTAAACACCCCTCACCTCTCTCTCTCCTCTTTCTCTTTTTTTTTTTTTTTTTTTTTTTTTTTTGGGAACGGTTAGGGTAAGACTTTTCAAAAAATCAATCTGTGATTATTTAATACAAAAATTTACATTATATTATATAAAACTATTTTCAGATCAAATTATTACAAAGAAATTTAACTATTAAAATGATAAGAATTATCGACTAGATCAAAATGGATGTTCTACGCACTACAATTATTGCCTTTCCTTTGTTTATTTTTTTCCTTAAGTGAAACTCTTCTTCTTCTTTTTTCTGAAAGTGAAACTCCCTTTGACGCATAAAGAAGTATGCAATAACGTCTTCAGTGCCCCCCCCCCAAAAAAAAAAAAAAAAAAAAAGCAAAATTGTCTTATTGGTAAAGCCGTCGGAGTTGGATTTGCAATTATAAGTTTGGTGTGTTCAAATGGTGTGGAATTTATTTGTTCTAAGATATTCGTTTTTGTACCTCTACCTAAGCCTCCAAAGTAAGATACGTTATGCTAATTCGAGAAGAAAATTTGATTCTGGATTAACCGTGCACATATTGTACATATATAGGATCAAGTGGAAGAGAGATCAGCACGAATTTGGCAGTGATACTGTCCCTTGCATGTGGGCTGCTTATTATACATTTATACTCTATGAATATTCTCAACCTCCCATATATTCGATACACATACACGTGTGTGTCATATTGCCTTTGGGCGGTTTCTTTTTCCATTTCGAGATCAACTATCTAGAAAGTTTATTAATATTGTTAATTCAATTGATTCTATCGGGTGTTTAAGATAGTGATTTAAACTCTAGAATTTAAACTGTATATAATATAAAACTTTTATATATTATAATACAAAGTAAAAATATACTATAATATAAAACTCTTACATATTAAATATACAGCTTAAATTTTAAAATTAAAACTCTTCTCCTAAATATACTATGTATATGAGGATTTACTGCTAACTGTTATCTAATTAGAGCATGATGGTAGGATTGCAGAGAACCATTAGTGTTTATCCATTCATTTCTACTTTTATTTTTTCCCTCATTTATGAGATGCTATGTATATGTGTGTTTAACATATATAAAAATATACATACATATAACATCCAAAATAATGACCGCAGATTTTCACACCTGTAGAGCATCTGATCTATTATTCCCAAAAAAGGTAAGATTTTTCCTTCAACTGGGTTCGACAAAAAAGGTGCAGAAATAGACATGGGTTATTCCTTGGCATTACAAAAATAAAATTATTATTTTTGTTAAAGTCACATGGCTAATGTTTAGGTCCAATATTTTTGTTCAATTCACATGTATGAATAGTGTGAAAATATTTGGACTCATCATCAAAAATTCCCCAGTTTTAAAATTTTTGTACCCTTTTCTTCCTTTCAAGTTCCATGTTTTAATTGCCTTGTATTCTGCTGCTGATCACAATTATTATACATGTGGATATGTGTGTACGCATATATAAATATATATAGTCACATACACATATATAGACATGTAAGTAAATGGTATGAGCAATGCTAGCTAGTACAGAACAAGTGGGCAGCGCATGCCTCGTGTATATAGATGGCTAGATGGTTCGACATGCATGCAAGAGAAAACCTTTTTCATTAGTGTAACTTTTAATACTAACGTTTATTTTTTAAAAATAAAATATAAAAAAAAATCCAGGGTTGGTGTAAATCCAAAAGAATTTAAAGAAAAGATAGAGATGTCCGTACGGCTTGCTCCTTTTCAACAGGAAAAACAAAAAAAGGACGTGGGTGTTAATGCTGCTTTTGGTGTTTGGGGCTGCAGAGCAGAGCAGCCTTTTCTTTTTTCCTGCAGACGGATGAGATGGCACAACACAGGCAGAGTGTTTTGTGTTCTTTGGGTTTGATAAAGTTCTACCCAATATAAAGAAATACGATATGATTCGATTGTGCTTGTCGGTTCCTCTTTTTTTTTTTTTAACCCTAAAATCTTCATATACATGCCCTCTGACTCTACTTGGTGCCATATATATATATATATATCGAACATTTTTTGACAATAATGGCCTTGTCTAGGAACCTCATTAGCATTTTACGAATTTGTGAATATGGTGTTCTGAGCAAGGGTATCTTGAGGATTTTGGAGCGAGATATGACTTTAAAGTAAAGGTTGCAGTTGGGCATGCAGAGCCTGGACTGTAATGCAGCGGATGCATATGCATATATATATATATATATATATGCATATGCATCCGCTGCATTACAGTCATGTGTGTGTGTGTGTACGTACTGTAACTGTGACTATATGTATACATATATGTTTGTTGTACGTCCTTTTGAGTCTGAAAGGCTTAAACTTTACAGGATTGAAAAGCCACAACATCAACATGCATGCAGATACATATAGTACCGCTAATGCTATGGTCAATCTACTTTTGCAAAATCATGCATCTTGATCTTGGTCAAAACTTAATTTTCCAACGGCTAGGAATACATGGATAAAGCTCATCTGTCAAGGGAAAATATCAAATCAGACGGCAGGGGTGTTAAAGAGTGTACTTTGATCATTCTCGGGAATCTAATATATGTGTATTCTTTAGTAATTTCCCAACTGATCAGAGAAAGAAAAATGCAGATCAAAACAAATCTCAATGACACAAATGCGTTCAGAATTAATCAAGGCTCTAATTTGCAAAGTTTCTGAAAGGCTAACATGAGCATAAGCATGCATGAACAAATATGATCCTGATCAGCTTTTATGGCGGGGGTTGAAATGTACTAGAACTGTTTGTATTCTCTCTCTCTCTCTCTCTCTCTCTTTTTGGGTTTTTGATTATTATCTCTTATTTATGAAATATGGTCAAACAAGCTAGAGAAAATAAGAGATGGGAGTGCATTGAAATGTAGCACATATGAGGAAAAAAGAACTTTTTACAGGCATCTTATATTGGACCAAGTATATAAGGCAAATGTATAGGACAAGGGCATGCTGTCTTTAGTGCTTTAGGACTTTGTATGGTTCTTTATTGGTAAAAAATAATATATTTATATATAGGAAAGTTTTTAACTTTATTTTATTGACCATCAGGACACGAGTATAGCATTGAACATTGCACGCAAAATTAATTAGTGCACTACTTGTATAGTAATTTGAGACGAAATAAGTAGCAGAGGATGGAAAATAAGAATTATGATAGAAAGAAAATGTTTTTTTTTTCCTTGTTTGGTGTGGGTAAAAGTAAAGAAAATGAGTGATTTGTATAATTGTTTTACCTGTTTATTATTTATTTATGTTACTCAAGTTAAAAATAAGAAAAAATAACTAATTACATCTTATTATAAGGTGTGAGCTTTTTCTCTCGTAACATTTTTTTTTTTTTCATCTTTAAGAATTGCTGAGACCCATGTGTGTCTTTTTACATCCTTTCATATTTGTTTGCCTTTCCATTCTATTCTCTCTTATTTAACAAACAATTCATGATTCTTAATTCCATATATATATATATATTACAGTGTATTAAATCGACTCGGCTAATGTGGGTTCATATCGTCGGTCCAAATAAAATATAGTTCAAATAGAAACATATGCATTTATAATTTGTATGTAAAAGGTTAAGGTTAGCATGCACGTGGTGAGGTGTATATGAGTTTTGGAAAATGGGAACTGTGTGGGTATGTATAAATAAATATAATAAATATAAAATATTAATGATGTGACAAATGTGTTGGAGAAGGCAAGGGCACACAAGAACATGTCGCGGCGAAAAGGCGGTGACATTGCAGTGGTCTTCTCACCATCAGGTCCATCACCGTGAAAATCATAGGCCCATGCATTGTGTCGGACTATTTCTTTATTATTATTATATTTTTTTTTTAATTTTTGCTCATTATTATAGTTCCATCATGGTTATTCAGTTAAACAATTAATTGCTTTCTTCTACTTGAATAAACAATTAATTACTTGTTACGATGGAAACTAGCCGTGACAAATATCAGTCATTAATTCTAGTACTTCATTAACTAGTGGCAGACCAATTGAGGTGTCGAAATTAACTTTGTTTTCTTTATTTTATTCCCCAAATATTTCAGTGGGTTATCATTTATTGGTTTTCACGATTATAATTTGTCTCTCGTGCCAAGAAGACTTGAGTATATGTAAATTGTTTTACACCAATTTACATGCAGTTGTCTCTCTTTGAGGCAAAAAAAAAAAAAAGGTTGGCTGTCTTACGTCAGCAAATTTTTGTATTACTATTCAGATTTCAAATAATCATGCTCATGGATAATTGAATATTTCATAACAAAACCATTTCCACTCAATTTTGAGTAAACTATTAATTAAAATGCAATACAAGTTAAAAGACATGGGCAAACTTTGATATATAAGAGTGTTTTAGCAAGATTAAAAAAGCATACATTACCCGTTTTTCACAGTTTTAGACAATCGATTTTCATCAAGTTTATTTAAATTTAAATACGTTTTTGTTAAGATATGATTTTAATACGATCTAATAACAATTCAGAGCTTCGTTATGATGATAATCTATTGTATTTTTAACTCCCACACCACGAAATTTGTTCTGTTTTGTGCTCATTGGATGGTCCAAAATGATCCATTAATATTTTACACCTCGAAAGGCCATTGGCAGGTCACAGACCAGAATTAGAAACGTAGTGGAATGTTGGTCTTTTTGTACGAGGTATATAAGGATCTTGTACTTGGGCCTTTACTATAGTATTACAAAATTAACTAGAAAGATCCACATTCCCATCATTACTTTGAAAAATAATCCCCAACAGCCATTATCTGAGTCTGCCATAGTGAAATTTTCTAAAATGATTTATTTTCCCACAACAAACTTCTGACATATATATATATATATAATAAAAGGCACAATAGTAACTTTATTATATCACATTAAATCATATCAGAATCAAAAAATATGTACAACTTAAGTAAACTTTTTTAATAAAAACTTAGCGCTTATACCTACCAAAACACTTGTCTAAATTACATATATATATATATATATGTTCCATTCAAAAGAAAAAGCAAATATATTGGTAGAGGTTAGTTAAGGGCAATAGGGCACTAGTGTTCATGATAAATTAGAACATATATAGAGTCAAATTAAAGAGCATATGGTAATGAACATATGCAAGTCAGAAAATGATAGTGTCGTAACACGATTTGTATATTTGCATGATGAGAAGTTTCAAATGGGTCCACTTTGCAGGCATGAGCACTGCAGTAGTAAACTTTTAGGAAATTAGGTCAGCAACTCTTTTTTCTCTTTGCAGGATTGGTGTGGGTATGTGCTGTCTCTCGGTCTCCCACTTTGACACTTTTTAGTCTTTCCTCTGTCCCTGTTGGGCAATAGGCATGCCCCTCTTCTTGATCTCTTCTACTTTCTCTCTCCTCCTCATGATTCTAGAGAAAGAAAGAGACTATATGGATTGAAATTGAATGTGGATGATGATGGTGATGATAAAAAAGATTTTTGTTGAGCCAAGTCTGACGCAACTCTCCTTTTTAAAAACAAACAAGACCAATCCTCCTTCTGTAACCTTTTGTTTGAGCCGTTAAAGTGACAAAGACAGGACGGCTTTTCTCAGCCTTTGCTCCTCACATTTCCTAACCAGCTGACGTTAGCTCAAGGTTTTGACCACTTTCCTTTTTCTTTCTTTTTTCTTTTATTTTTGGGGTTTTTTTAAACTACTAAAAAGGTATTTAACAAAATCAACTTTAAATTTATATAAAACTTTTATATGTTATAATAATAAAAAATAAATAAATTATAATGTAAAACTTTCACATATTATTTTTTTTAATTCAAAAACTTTTATTTTAACTGTACTTTTCAAACACCATTTAAGATAAGATAGACATTTTAAGCCAATCGATAAATTTTACTATTTTAATTTTTGGATAAATTTTTAACAGTTTGATTTGTAACTATTTATATTTAAATTTTACAGAACATGTTATAAAACTGTTTTCGATCATAAATTAAACTGTTGAAAAGTCAATCTAATAATTAAACAAACAAAACCCTATCAATATGATCGAAATAGTTGTCGTAAGTACCATAAGTTTTGCCCTTTTATCTTCCCCATTTCTTTTTCAAACTATATTATACTACCTTCCCTTGATCCCTTCCCAACCTTTTTTTCTGGCCATTGGCCTCCTCTTTGTCGCTTCCACTTTAACAAACAATCACGCTTACTTTTTTTTTTCCTCTCTCTCTTTGCTCCTAATTAGTCATTACTTAATTACTCAAATCTCTCTTTAGAGCCAGCCGCCTGGATTTCTCGTTTGAGTGGAGCCTAAATTGCCCAATGGGGAGGCTTCAATTATCAAAGTTATGCTTTGCTAGTTTTTGCCTTATTTTCCTCTTATAATTCCTAGGAAATTGAGCTTTACCTTAAGGAATGAATAAATAAATAGGTAAATAAAAAAAGACCAAGTTTTAATTTTGCAGTTAAGAGTGCGTTTGGACCTTGGTATTGGGACCCTCGTGTTTCAAACACTCGCACAAAGAGAGAATGTCTGTCCACTGTCTTAACTCCTGATTGGGCGATGGAAATAACTTAATCTTCACGTGTTTAGAGTTTGTCTTGCAAACAAACGAATTACAACTGATGTTGATGTTTCATAACTTGTGTTGTGTGTTCATCATGGGTGACACCAATGATCACTTGCATGAATACACAAAATGTTAATCGTCTTCATGATGTCATACAACAGGATAATTTTCTCATGTTATTGGAATTCAAAATTCATCATCTTGATGGTCAAATATTAAAAAATATGCAGTAGTGATAAAAATATCCAACCATATATAGCTAACTAACGCGCATAAAAAATCACATATAAAAATTTTAAGAGAATTTTAGGGTGAGGGACAACAATTGGATGCGGCAGTTTCTAACTTATTGTCCAACTCGTAATGTAGACATGTGTGAAAATAAGGAAAGAGAATTTTCTTATGGCTTTAATTAAGAGAATTTTACAATATATACTATTGTATTTATATTAAAATCTGTCGGTTTTGTATATTTTTTATTATTATTTTGACTTGATTTTAAACAGATATAACGTCCAAGAACGTACTGTCTCAAAATAATAATAGTAGAAAACGTATACTATCATAGATATTCTTTAGCATAGAAGCTCCATGGCTTTAAGATTCATACTCTTTGAAACAAATGTTTTTAGACGTGTTCATAAACTACTTTTTGTCCCCAGGTATTTCTTTTTATTATTATTATTATTATTATAAAAACCGGAATAGTTCAGTAGATGGGATTGGCCCTTAAGCAAATTGCCCATACCAAATGGAGTTAATAACAATAACAATCCCAAAACCATGGGAACTCAACTGACCTCATCGCCAAATCCTTGTTTGACTCAAGAGAGAGAGAGTAAGAAAGTGAGGTGTGATGGTGTCACGTCTCGGAGTACGGGAGATGACGTGACGAATTATTTGAATTAATTAAAAGAAAAATTTAATTAAAATTAAGGATTTTAGGAGTTAAATTAAATAATAAAAATGTAAAAGTTTTAAAACAACATTTTATAAAAGAATTCCTAAACATTAAGCGAATAATAAAAATAATAAAGAACCACGAGTATGGGTCCCACTGACCCACAACTTGTGCATACACATAGTACTGACAATATAATAATACAACTACAGTCCAAGCACAAAAAAAAAATTAAAAACATTACATGTCTTGTTCAAATAATACAAATAATTTACTAATCCTTCTACTGCTCCTGAGTCTTGTCCGTTGAGTCCTCTCTGAACCTAAATGGGAATCCACCTAGAGGGAGAAATTTAAAAACAATAAAATGTGAGCGAAAGGCTCAGTAGGACTATATTTTATCAAATCATTTAATTTAAAGAAAAATCTCATTATACAGGGAATTGATTAAAAGAAACCTTGAATAAATAAATAAATTTAAATAAAACCGTTCTTACCAAAACAGTTTATTCAGTCGACCAGAAATGCATTATTTTCTTTTCATAGGCAAACCATAAGGATATCACCACCGTAGTGGCCCAGATGGGTTTCGGGACCTGCCCCCAAGGTCGATCGCTACACGACCAGATCTCTGATAGGGCATCATGCCCTTATATTCATTTCTATTATCATACAAAGTCCATTTACCAGATATTCTCGTTAACATTCATTATGAAGTTCATTTCAATTCACGGTTTATAAAAATAACCGATAAAGTCTCATTTTTCAATCAATCGTTGAAAATATTTTTATAGAAACCCTTTTCAAAGCCAAATCATTTGAAACTGGGTTACCAAAGATAGGGTAGAAATCTTACCTCGATACTCGTGCTGGTGCCCCATACCATAATCTCGGTCCGCTATACGTTAGCTCCGCGAAACCACGAACGATCCTAGATACACACTAAGTCGATCAATATCTAGTTTGAGACATTCTATATTACTAAATTGTTTCATGATGTCCTAGCGTGCCATTTGTATCTTTAAAATCATTTTATAATGTTGGAATTTCAATCGGGGTTCAAAACAGTGAAAACGAGTGAAAAATCACAAAATTTTTTCATGCTCTGCCGACTTGCCGGACGCCCTGCTTCGGCCGGCCGAACTGTGCAGTTTGGCTTGCCGAAAATCAGATCCGGTCGGCCGAACATTTTCCAGGTTCAGCCTGCCAAATGGATGAGTCCAGCCTGTCGATCCTTTAAATCTGGCCTGCCGAACTGGAGAAACCCAGAAATCCCAGCCACGGGTTTTCATTCTCCCAAAATCTAAATCTTGATTTTAACCTGTTTTTCTTAAATCTCAGGCATGGAAAACATTCATAGATGATATAAAAACATAATAGAACACTTTTGAACTCATTTAAACAAGATTTAAACACAAAAATCCCAAAAATCTAAAAATGAGAGAAAATGAGAAAAAATGAAAAATCTTAAATCTAATCCGTTTTTCTTCAAACTAAGCTTAGATTCTAGGTGTTCTAAGTTCCTTTAACTCAAATCAAGGGTTTTCTAAGCTCAAACAAACTTAGATTTCAAAAATGCACTAAAATTGAAAATTTTGAAAAAGTTTAGAAATTTCAAAACTAACCTCGAATCGAAGCTTTAATCCACGTTCTTGGTTGCCAAATCTCGTTCCCGAGCTTCCTTCTTGCTAACCCGAAGCTTGGATTCGAATTTTGATTCAAAAGTTTGAGGAAAAATTGAGAGAGAAGAGGAGAGACCGAGAGTGAGTGAGAGAAGGAGTCACGGGTGGGAGAGAGAGAGTGAGAGGAAGAGAGTGAGAGAGAATAAATAGAGGGAAATGGTGGGCGGTTTTACTGTGCAAAAACCATGTTCCGCCTACGGTTTTGTGAAATGGAATATTTTTAACATTTTACAAACTGTTGTGCTTTAAAACTCAAATCAACATTTTAAAACAATAAAAAATCATTAGAATTTATTAAATTAACAAAACAACCTAAAATTCAAAATTTAATCAAATGATCAAATTAACGTTGAAACATTATTATGGCACACTAATTCATCATTTTACATTACAAAAACATTAAGTAAATTTTAGGGCTTTACAACTCTCCACCCCTAAAAGAAATTTTGCCCTCGAAATTTACAACTCAATTTAGAAACAAAACAAATGCGAATACAACTCCTACATACTCAACTCTAGTTTCCAAGTGGCTTCATCAACCCCGTGATGCTGCCACACGACCTTTACCAACGGTATCTCACGACGACGTAAGCTGATCACTTTTTGATCGACGATCTGAATCGGCACCTCCTTGTGCGTCGTATCTTCCCGAACCTGCACATCGTAAAATGAAACTATCTTACCCTGCTCAGGCGGACACTTCCTAAGAATCGACACATGGAACACATCGTGAACATGAGAGAGTTCGGCCGAAAGGTCAAACCGATAAGCAACCACACCAATATGCTGAGTGATCTCGAACGGTCCAATATACCTCGGTGCAAGCTTTCCATTTACTCCGAATCGCATAGTTCCTTTACGAGACGATACCTTCAAGAGAACGAAATCTCTTACTGCAAACTCTAAGGGTCTACGTCTTCTATCCTCATAACTCTTCTGTCGACTTTGAGCTACCCTCAATCGATCTTGAATCACAGCGACTTTCTCGTTGCTATCACGGATCTCATCCGGCCCAAGAATAACCTTGTCTTCCGACTCGGCCCAACACACCGGTGACCGACACGGTCGTCCATACAACGCCTCAAATGGTGCCATACCAATACTCGCCTGATAACTGTTGTTGTACGCAAACTTCGCCAGATGTAAATATTTCTTCTAATTCCCGCCGAAGTCTAATGCACGGCACGTAACATATCCTCGAGAATCTGAATAACCCGCTCAGACTGCCCATCAGTCTGAGGATGAAACGTCGTACTGAAGTTCAAATCCGTACCTAAAGCCTCCTGAAAACTCCTCCAGTACTTAGCATTAAACTTGGTGTCTCAATCAGAAGTGATGGACAAAGAAACTCCATGCAACCTCACTATGTTCTACAGAAACAAATCCCCGAGAATCCTCCTCGAACATGTCGACCTGAATGGAATGAAATACGCCGATTTCATCAACTTGTCGACCACGACCCAAACTGCATCATGCCGCTGCTCCGTCTTCGACAAACCTGTGAGAAAATCCATCGTCACATGCTCCCATTTTCACCCTGGAATAGAAAGTGGCTGATGCTGACCTGCGAGCTTTTGATGCTCGGCTTTCACCTGAAGACACGTCGTACACTTGGTCACGTACTCTCGAACGTATTTCTTCATGCCTCTCCGCCAATATTGCCTCTTCAAATCACGATACATTTTTGTGCTCCCCGGATGAATGGCGAACTGAGACCTATGGGCTTTGTCCAAAACGGCTTTCGTCACCTAGACGATAGCTGAAACTGCAAGACGCTCCCAAAAATATAACGATCCGTCTGCATGCACCCTCCATTCTTCAAACCGCTCTCCGTTCTGAATCTTTGTCCAAATCCCCTGCAAATGTTGTTCCTGCTACTAATTTTGCTTCACCATCTGAATAAGAGCTGGGGTCGCCTCCACATGATATACCGAAACTCGATCATAGTCTTCATGATACCGTAGCCCATACTCGCTCACTGTCGCATCCCTGCTCCAGTCCTCAAAAGCCAAACAAGCGAGGATCCCTGAATACTTCCTGTTAAGCGCATCAGCGACCACATTAGCTTTCCCGAGATGATACTGCAACGCAAAATCATAATCCTCCATATACTCTATCCATCTCCGCTGCCTCAAATTAAGATCCCTCTGAGTGAACAGATAACTCAAACTCTTATGATCGGAGAAAACCTGAAATGTTGCTCCATACAAATAACACCTCTAAATCTTCAGCGCGTGAATCACTGCTGCGAGCTCCAAGTTATGAGTAAGATAATTCCGCTCGTGAGGTCGTAGCTGTCTTGATCCGTACGCAACCACACGTCCATGCTGCATTAACAAGCATCCTAGCCCGCGCCCTGAAGCATCTGCGTAAACCTCATACGGCTCGTCACTGCTAGGAATAACCAACACTGGAGCTGAAGTCAACCGGTTCTTCAATTCCTGAAAAGCAAGTTCACATTCTTCACCCCACTCAAACTTGACGTTTTTCTTGATCAATCTCGTCAACGGAGCTGCAATCTTCGAAAAATCCTTTATAAATTTCCTGTAATAACCAACAAGACCCAAGAAGCTGCGAATTTTCGCTACATTCTTTAGTCGTTCCCACTCCACTATGGCTTCAATCTTGTACGGATCCACAGAAATACCATGCTCAGAGATGACATGACCCAGAAACTTGACCTCAGTCAACCAAAACTCGCACTTTTCCCTCTTGGCATACAACTGGCGCTCCCGCAGAGTCTAAAGCACGATCTGGAGATGCTACTCATGCTCCTCCCAAGTCTTAGAATACACTAGAATGTCATCGATGAACACGATCACGAACTGATCCAGATACGACCTAAATATCCTGTTTATCAAATCTATGAAAGCTGCCGGAGCATTCATCAACCCAAACGATATAACCAGAAACTCAAAATGCCCTTACCGAGTACTAAAAGCTGTCTTGGGAATATCCTCATCCTTAATCCTGAGCTGATGGTACCCTAAACGTAAATCAATCTTTGAGAAGTATCGCGAACCTCCCAACTGATTAAACAACTCGTCGATCCTAGGCAAGGGATACTTATTCTTCACTGTAACACGATTCAGCTGTCGATAATCTACACACAACTTGAGAGTCCCATCATGTTTCTTAGCAAACAAAACCGATGCTCCCCACAGAGATGTTCTATTCTGAATATACCCTTTATCAGCAAGTTCTTGAAGTTGCTTCCTCAATTCTTTCATTTTTGCCGGCGCCATCCAATAAGGTGCTATAAAAATCGATGCTGTCCCCGGAAATAACTCAATACCAAACTCAATTTTCCAATGCGGTGGTAATCCTGGCAACTCATTGGGGAAGACATCCTCGAACTCATTAACCACCGAAATCGCTACACTTCCTTTCAAAGCATAGGGCTCGCACTTTAGATTCGCAAGAAAAGCACAACAAACCAGATTTCTTCGCCCTCCTAGACACGACTTCATGAGACGCTCACCCATCAATCAATCACCACCATCCTGGTAGGTGATCATCTTCCCCCTATCAGACACTAGGGTTACTTTTCTAAGTTGGCAATCTACAACTGCGTTATACCTGGGCAACCAGTCCATCCCTAGAATTACATCATATGAGCTTATGGGAAGTATAATCAAATCACTTTTCAAAATCTCATTTGCAATCTTTATTTTACAAGATTTACATACACAATTCACACACACCCGCCCTAAGGGAGAAATTATAACTAGGGGTTCATTAAACTCTTCTATATCTAATCCCAAGGCATGTACAAAAGAACTTGAAATGAGAGAATGAGAGGCACCTGTATCAAATAAAACACGAGCTAAAGATTAAGAAACTAAGATTGTACCATTGACAACCGCGTTACTGGTCTGAGAATCTAAACCTCCAGATGCCATTGCATGAACCTGCACTGGTGCCTTTCTTTTTCCTCTACCAACATTGCTGGGTCTTGGATTATTTTGCCGAAACTGCTGAGACGGAGACGACTGCACACTAGCTGCACTCGGCGCTCGATACTGAGGGACGCTATGCTGGAAATTCTACTGCTGCTGCCCTCGTGCCGGATATGAAAACTGTTGAGGAAAGAACTGAGGATACTGCAACTGTGGATACTGCTGAGGCAGAGGTAAGGTCTGAGGCTGAGATTGACGACTGGCATCTTTTCCGGTCTGAGATCCAAGACGGGCACTCCTGATCGGGCAATTCCTCTTGATGTGTCCTGGCTGCTGACAAAAATGACAATGGAAACTGTAGGGATTGCTGCACCCGCTACTAGATGAACTGCTGCTACCACTGTTCGCACCACCCTGCTTGTTCTTCCCCGGAGTTGGACGGCTATTGGTGCTCTTCTTACCGCTCCTTTGTGATCCTCCTGAAGCATTTGCTCGATCATCACAATACTGCGCATAATCATTCTCCACTAATATTGCTGACGACACAAGCTCTCCAAAACTCCTAAGTCGCAGAGCAACTACCTGTCGACGAATAGGAGCCTTGAGCCCTTTCTGAAACTTAATGCACCTCTCGCGTTCCGATGCCACTACTGATGGGGCAAACCTGGCCAACTCATCTTGCCTCATATTCCTGAACTGACAAATCACCCTGCTGCAACCTGTAGAACTCAGCTGCCTTCTGATCTCTATACCCCTGCAAAAAATACCGGTCATAGAACAGCTTCTCGAATCTGTCCCAACTAATATCGCCACCGCGTTTCAAACGCTTAGCTTATTTCCACCAAGTATTAGCACCACCCTCAAGCTTATATGCAGCAAATTCTACACGGTACTCATCAGGCACACCAAGGGTATCCAAATGCTTCACGATCGAGTCTAACCAATATTCTGCCAACTGCGGATCCCCATTACCATCAAAAGTCAGAATAGACGCACACGTGGAATTCCTTAAAATACCTATGCCGACGACTAACATCAGAATTCTCCGGTCTAGCCCTGGCTGCCATTTTTTGGAAGCCGCAAACATAGACCTCATCATACCTTCATCATTTTCGAACTCGACGTCAGCTGTCGAACGACGTTTAGGTGCCATTCTCTCACTTCTGAAAACAAAATTTGGACAGTCAGAGGTATTTCATTGTCATACCTATGTGTGCACAATTCCCAAGGTTCATAACCTTGAGCTTTGATACCATTCTGTCACGCCCCGGATTACGGGAGGTGACGTGGCGGATTATTTGAATTAATTAAAAGGAAAATTTAATTAAAATCAAGGATTTTAGGAGTTAAATTAAAGAATAAAAATGTAAAAGTTTTAAAACAACATTTTATAAAAGAATTCCTAAACATTAAGCGAATAATAAAAATAATAAAGAACCACGAGTATGGGTCCCACTGACCCACAACTTGTGCACACACATAGTACTGACAATATAATAATACAACTACAGTCCAAGCACAAAGAAAATTTAAAAACATTACATGCCTTGCTCAAATAATACAAATAATCTACTAATCCTTCTACTGCTCCTAAGTCTTGTCCGTTGAGTCCTCTCTGAACCTAAATGGGAATCCACCTAGAGGGGGAAATTTAAAAACAACAAAATGTGAGCGAAAGGCTCAATAGGACTATATTTTATCAAATCATTTAATTTAAAGAAAAATCTCATTATTCAGGGAATTGATTAAAAGAAACCTTGAATAAATAAAAAAATTTAAATAAAACTGTTCTTACCAAAACAGTTTATTCACTCGACCAGAAATGTATTATTTTCTTTTCCTAGGCAAACCATAAGGATATCACCACCGTAGTGGCCCAGTTGGGTTTCAAGACCTACCCCCAAGGTCGATCGCTGCACGACCCGATCTCTGATATGGCATCATGCCCTTATATTCATTTCTATTGTCATACAAAGTCCATTTACCAGATATTCTCATTAACATTCATTATGAAGTTTATTATGAAGTTCATTTCAATTCACGGTTTATAAAAATAACCGATAAAGTCTCATTTTTAAATCAATCATTGAAAACATTTTTATAGAAACCCTTTTCAAAGCCAAATCATTTTGAAACTGGGTTACCAAAGATAGGGTAGAAATCTTACCTCGATACTCGTGCCGATGCCCCACATTGTAATCCCGGTCCGCTATACGTTAGCTCCGCAGAATCACGAACAATCCTAGATACACACTAAGTCGATCAATATCTAGTTTGAGACATTCTATATTACTAAACAGTTTCATGATGTCCTAGCGTGCCATTTGTATCTTTAAAATCATTTTACAATGTTAGAATTTCAATCGGGGTTCAAAACAGTGAAAACGGGTGAAAAATCATAAAATTTTTCCATGTTCTGCTGGACGCCCTGCTTTGGCCTGCCGAACTGTGCTGTTCGGCCTGCCAGAAATCAGGTTCGGCCTGCCGATCCTTTGAATTCGGCCTGTCGAACTAGAGAAACCCAGAAATCCCAGCCACGGGTTTTCATTCTCCAAAAATCAAAATCTTGATTTTGACCTGTTTTTCTCAAATCTCAGGCATGGAAAACATTCTTAGATGATTGAAAAACATAATAAAACACTTTTGAACTCATTTAAACAAGATTTAAACACAAGAATCCCAAAAATCTAAAAATGAGAGAAAATAAGAAAAAATAAAAAATCTTGAATCTAATCCGTTTTTCTTCAAACCAAGCTTAGATTCTAGGTGTTCTAAGTTCCTTTAACTCAAATCAAGGGTTTTCTAAGCTCAAACAAACTTAGATTTCAAAAAAGCACGAAAATTAAAAATTTTGAAAAAGTTTAGAAATTTCAAAACTAACCTCGAATCGAAGCTTTAATACACGTTCTTGGTTGCCAAATCTCGTCCCCGAGCTTCCTTCTTGCTAACCCGAAGCTTGGATTTGAATTTTGATTCAAAAGTTTGAGGAAAAATTGAGAGAGAAGAGGAGAGACCGAGAGAGTGTGAGAGAGGGAGTCACGGGTGGGGGAGAGAGAGAGAGATCAGAGAGAGTGAGAGGAAGAGAGTGAGAGAGAATAAATAGAGAGAAATGGTGGGCGGTTTTACTGTGCGAAAACCATGTGCCACCTACGGTTTTGTAAAACGGAATACTTTTAACATTTTACAAACTGTTGTGCTTTAAAATCCAAATCAACATTTTAAAACAATAAGAAATCATTAGAATTTATTAAATTAACAAAACAACCTAAAATTCAAAATTTAATCAAATGATCAAATTAATGTTGAAACATTAATTATGATACATTAATTTATCATTTTATATTACAATAACATTAAATAAATTTCGAGGCGTTACAGATGGTCTTTTGTGGTAGCCAATCTTATAAGGTGTTTGGTAAGGGTGGTTTAAATTATTTTTTTAATTACAAACAGTATAAAATTCTCATATATTATAATAATAATAAAAAAAATTTATAATATAAAATTTTTATATATTACAATACAACAATATTAACTATTTTGTCAAATACAACAAAGAGATTAGAGAAGGAATGCACCTGTTGTACTAGTACGCATTCCACTCAACTTTACCCCTCTGTGCTTCTCCGCCTCTCTCTCCCTCTGTTCATTTGTTTATTTTTATAAACTTTAATATCTGATTATTGGTTCAAAATCATAATGTGGGAACCAAACAACAGAGAGGCTCTGATCTGCTAAGGGCCCACTGACACGTAGTGCTAACGTTATTTTTTCATCACCACCGTCCCTCCTCGTTTCTGGAGTATAAATGCATTTTTCTACATAAAATATTCTCTTTTTCCCATTAAAGAACTACTTTTTTACTCGGCTTTTTTTTTTTCGGCTTCGAGTCTTTGCTTTTGCTCTTTTCCCTTGTCTGATGGTGGTAATAACAATCCTTGATTTTCATGTTCTATGTATATCCAGAATAAGATTATTGAAACATTTGGTGGTAATAACAAAACTCATGATTATCTCTCATAAAATAATATTTGGCCAATTCGGTACACCGAGTTAAATTATGTTGACTTGAGTTAAGAAATTAAATTATGTGATTTAAATTACTTTTAACTCATCAACTCTAACTGTGAACAATATAAAGCACTCAACTATAAAAGTAAAAAGCGAAAAATTACTCCAATATAAAGCTCTCACATGCTACAGTTATTAAACTTAAATTTTTAGTTATAACTAAAGTGCTAAACGGCCTATCAATCTAAATAAGGAACAAAACTCAAATTTGTATTTGAATAGATAATGAAAAATTATTCAATTTACTAACAAATTTAAAAAAATCTTTAATGTTTATGATAAATTTAAATATGCAATATGAACCCTGATTATTCTTCTTTTCACTGTGAACACAATAAAAGAAGAATTATCTCAATCGGATATAAAATGAAAATATTATATATATATATATATATATATTTAAAAGTATTGAAGAGAGAAAAACTCAATCCGCACTAAGTTCCATATTTGAATTTAAGAGGGGGATAGTATTCAGACTTTATACTCACAACTCAATTTGAATTGTGGTTGATATCAAAATTTTGGGCATACCTAAAACTAATTTGGATTAAATTCGCTAGTTGAATTGAGAAATGCAATCCGAATCTACATGCCAAACGTTAACTTTGGCAATCACTGGCTAGAAAAAAACAAATACGATATAAATTCCAGTCACAAATACAAAGACATATAAACTAAAAGTTGTGGCATGATACTATAACACAGTTGTCAATTTAAGCCGGGTCAGCTTATTGACCTGTCTCTTTTGATTCTAGCCCGTCCTAAGCCTCCAGTCGAGTTGGGCCGAAGATTTAGATCCAGACTAAAATCTGGTCGGCCCAACCCAATAAGATACATATATTTTTAATTCTTCTAAAATTTGGACGGCCCGGCCCTTAACCCATGCAGCCTCATACAAGACTGGGCCTCCCATTTTCTTAATCAGGCTAGGCCAGCTCGATTTTTCCTTTCGGCCATGTGGTCCAGGCCAGGTGCCCCAAATTGACGCATCTATACTATAATTTCAAAAGTACTCTCAAACAAGTCCCAATTTGAGAGCAATCGACAAGTAATAAAGCAGGTAATGTATCACTTTGCTTACCGTACTATGATCTTTACCTGATCCACATAACAGCAGCCCATCTCCTCCAAAATTTTGTTCACAGGCCCATGTTCCCTCCGACGAGGTACGGGCGTAAAGCAGGTCCAATAACGTTTTACATGCAAATAGAAAAGCCCCAGTATCATCAGAACATGACGACCCCAGCTCATATACTTAAAACTTATAGTCCTTCCCTCAAAAAAAGTATAAACTTCATATCCTCCTCATTTCATCAGTCAACAGTGAAATAAAAAAAATTGTATTCAAATCCATAAATTTAGCAGCAGTTAAAACAATTTAAAGTTACAAACATCACTAACTAGTAACTATGTGCAAAACTAAAATGTGTATAACAAAAGGCACATAACAAGTACCAAATCAAAGGTTCTCTGTTGGGAGAAACTAGAGCTTGAGATTTTCTTTTTCCCCTTTAAAAACTTCTCCCCCCTAGCTAGCTATAACGCCGAGAAATTTTATTGCCGAGAAATCGGCGCCATCGGAGGAATTGAAGATGGCTGGTTGTAGAAATTACCATCTGGGCCATGGAAACTCTGGTAAGAATTTGCTGGTGCTGTTGCGTAGGGAGAAACCCCATTCACAGAAGCGCCCACTGTTGGATAACCAGGCATTGGAGGAGGTGCTTGTTGGGTCATACTGTAGCTGTATGGTAAATTGGCCATGGACCCAGTAGCAGTATGCATAAATTGGGGCACTGGGTACTGCGGCATAGGTGGTAGTGGCGGCAACGGCGGAGGAGACGATGATGGAGGAGGTGGTAGCTCATTCGGATTGAATTGTTGGCTGGTGTCAGGATGAGGAAAAGGAGGAACCGATGGTGGTTGAGTATTTTGAGGAACATATGGTGACTGGTCATTATCGAGCTTCTGCCTCTTTTCAGATGGATAGTCACCAGAGGGTTCTTTCATTGTGTTACCTATGACACCCTCCGATGCCAAGGAGGATAGAACATAAGAGAGCATCTGAGCGGAGGACGTCGAGGCAGTTAGTTTTGCTGCCACTGCTGCAGCCGCTGATTTACGGTGGTCTTCCTCCATGTGTCCTGATTTTTCAGGAAAAGGCGCCGCATGAGCGTACATTACTGGGGCAGATTGTTCCTTGTCTCCTGCTATAAAGCTGTGTGGCGCTACAGAAGTGTGGACGTCCTTAGGACCATGGTCAGCTAACAATGGCGGCAAATTATCGTGGCCTACTAATTGGCGGCAGATACTAGTGGCTTGCTCTGACTGGGACTGTGCAGCCTGGGAAACAATACATATTCAACGATATCGTTCACTTAAGTATTATATACTGGTAGGACTTTTACGCTACGTTGGTGGGGGGAAAAGTGGAAGAAAGAAAAAGGGAGGGTTTTTTAAAAGAGAAAAAAGGATTGGTAGGTTGTTCGATACAAGCCAAAAGGAAGGGTAGAGAAAACTGAGGGGACAAAGGACCAACATGTTATTATCCCTCCAAAAGCAGAGAGATTTGTTGAGAGAAAACTGTTATGATCCCACATCGACCAAGTATGGGATAAATTGGTGGCTTATAAACCTATAGGCTCCCTCCCCCTAGAAGCCAATTTTAAGGGTGAGTTCTACCCATGGGTTTGTGGAAATTGGTATGGGCCCAGTATGGGATGGGTTCCTCTCAAAAACTTGTTACAACTTATATGACGAGCCAAATTACCTTTTTGTCTTCATTTTCAAAAATTAATAACTTTTTTTTCCATCACTCATATTTTCTATGCCTCTTCCTTTTCTTCCCTTCCTATGAAGTGAGTGCAATCCTAATTGTCGTTGCAACAGGAAACCCAACAAAAATGATTTCTCATGAATGCTAAAATCTTGCCATACAATGAAAGACGACAAGTGTTTTGGTTAAGGTTTTGCCTTCATCGATATGACAAAGGACAAGAACTACTACAAAAAATAAAAAGAGAGAACTAAATATGTTTTAGGAGTTGGATTGAAGAGCACCAAACCTGAAGTTGATTACGGACTTGATCCAGCTTAAATTCCTGTACACAAAACCATATCAGCTTTGCATATTTGTACTTATAGCAACAATTCATAATTACAAAGCTGCCCGCCAACGAACCTGCTCTCGGAGAGCCTCTCGCAAAAGAGACACGAGACTAGCTCTCGATGATTCGACAGTCGTTAGTTGTTCAATACAGTCTTGAAGTACAGAATTCTGCCGTTGCAGCTCCTCCGCAAGTGTAGATCCATGAAATTTTCCTGCACCCAAAACGAAAAATTTAGAAGAGAGTCAGTTTCATCAAAATCTGGCCTATTGAAGTTATGATGGTGAGAAGTAGGACCTAAGCCAGGAATTTATTTCAGTGGGAGCACTTTTTTACTTCTTTAATTCTGTTCTTTCCTTCAAATGTAGCAAATTTAATGGGCTTTTTAAAGCTTAGACCCACAAAAATATATAGATTTGAGAAACAATATAGTTAAGTTTGGCATAATAAGTTTGAAACAAAGAGGATATGGAACCAAGTGGCATGGCAGCGATTTTTTTGAACTTTTGAATTAGAAACTCTTAATGGGAAAATATAAGGCACGTTTGAATTAGAAACTCTTAATGGGAAAATATAAGGGTTTTCATTGGAATTTATGACATTTCTGTAAAAGTTAACAGGTAGAAAATTCAGTGGGAGTATATTTTCAATAAGAAATTTTTTTAGAAAAAAACAAGGATTTAAGTCAGAATTTCAATATTCAGTCTCTCTCATCATTCCAGTCATAAATAACCTAAATTAGAATGGAAGTACATAAACTCTATTCATATTACGTTGTCACCATAAACTCTATTCACAGCAAGCTTGCAACTAAACTAGTATAAGTCTCTAACAGAACACAAAAGGAGAAATGCAATACACATAAATCACAACAAACAAGCGATGTCAAAGATAGAATCTCAAGAATATACCTGAATTGATATCACTGCCTATTTCCTTATCTACTTTCTCAACAAAATTGACAGCATTTCTACATTTGCTCAGTATTACGTCTTCATCAATCTGCCCATAAACAACCTGATAACCTGAAACTATTTTGTCCAGTGTATTCCCAGCAGAATGTTTCTGTTCAAACAAACAGACCAACACGATAAAGAGAGATGTAGAAATTCAATACTCAAGGATCGGATTACATATAATTGTTTTAAGCAAATCAGATTACATGCAATTATTTTAAGCAAAACCTCTATAGGAGGAGGAAGAAATTTATGAAAAAGAAAAAAAAAGGTATGAAACCTATTTAATTGAACTGCCTGCTCATAAAATTTGCATTACCAATTTGACGTTCAATTGCTTTCCGTTCCTGTTATTGTTTTCCAGATGCCTTCCCATAAGCTCCTCCTTTAAAATTTGCCCCCGAGAACCAAACACTTTTCTCTCTTCCCATATGCTAATCTATACGAGTTAAAAGATGAGGAAAACTATTAGCAATACCTTCTGCTATTTTTCCAGCTAAAGAAAGAAGATTTTGTAATGCATTTAGTGAAATCCTAGCCAAACGTTCATAGATGAAGTTACCAACTTTGGTTGCAATCTAAGCAAAATCACTAAATACCACCTTTTTTTTTTGTGGTTTTTTTTTTTTTTTTTTTTTTTTTTTTTTTTTTTTTTTTGTGGACATCACACAAATTCAATGGAATACCAACAAAAAAAAAAGGATGTGTGGCGGAATGAGGTATTCAGCGTTTGAAAAGAATTGGATGATTTCATATTGATAATACATCAGTTTTTATAGTAGATTACAAGAAGAAAAAGGAAACTAACTCCCTCTGATTTCTCTCCTAATTTAGGAAACTAACTACCTAATAAAAATCCCTGATTTGAAGGGATTTTTAATCTCCCTGAATTAAAGGGATTTTATCCTCTTCTTTATTTACAATCCTATTATATCTCGACACTCCCCCTCAAGCTGAGGAATAGATGTCTTCCATTCCCAGCTTGGATACAATGTCATGAAAACTTGAGCTATTCAACCCTTTGGTTAAAGCGTCAGCTAATTGATGCTCTGAAGGAACATAGGACATACATATTAACCCGTCTTCCAGCTTTTCCTTGATGAAATGTCTATCAATCTCAATATGCTTGGTCCTATCGTGTTGTATAGGATTATGAGCAATATTGATAGCTGATTTGTTGTCACAATAGAGCTTCATAGGACATTCCCATTTGACTTTCAAATCATCAAGAACGATCCTTAACCAGAGTAGTTCACACAATCCTTGAGCAATAGCCCTGAATTCCGATTCCGCAGATGACCTTGCCACCACATTCTGCTTCTTGCTTCTCCAAGTTACCAAATTACCACCAAGGAAAGTACAATACCCTGTAGTTGACCTTCTATCCACTAGAGAACCTGCATAGTCTGCATCAGTGTAAGCTTCTAAAGTTAGAGCGTTGTTTTTCTTGAACAAAATTCCTTTCCCTGGACTGCCTTTCAAGTAATGCAACACCCTATAAGCAGCTTGGAGATGAGGTTCCCTTGGATCATGCATGAATTGACTGATCACGCTCACAGAGTAGGCTATATCTGGTCGAGTGTGAGCAAGATATATGAGTTTACCAACCAACCTCTGGTACAATCTTTTGTCAACAGCCGGTTCTTCTTTAGCTTCTCCCAACTTGTGGTTTGAATCCATCGGTGTAGAAACTGGTTTAGACCCGATCTTCCCTGTCTCTGCCAACAAATCAGTCACGTACTTTTGTTGAGAAATAAAGATTCCTTGTGTAGAATATGCTACCTCTATACCGAGAAAGTACTTCAATTTCCCCAGTTCTTTTATCTCAACCTCTCGTGCTAGTTTTTGTTTCACTTCATGCTTCTCTCTATCATCATTTCCAGTTACTATGATATCATCCACATAGACTAGAAGAATAGTCACCTCTCCTGAAGTTGAATGTTTAATAAAGAGAGTATGATCACCTTAGCTCTGCTTATATCCAGATTTCTTCATGACTTTTGCAAACCTCCCAAACCATGCTCTAGGAGATTGTTTCAGCCCAAAAAGAGCTTTCTTTAGCTTGCATACTTGGTTGCCCGTGTCCCCTGTAAATCCCGGTGGGATATTCATGTAAATTTCTTCATCTAGGTCACCATGGAGAAATGCATTCTTAACATCATACTGCAGAAGTTGCCAATTGAAGTGGACAGCCAATGATAACAGAACTCTCACTGTGTTCATTTTTGCAACTGGAGCAAAAGTCTCCTGATAATCAACCCCATAGGTTTGAGTATACCCTTTGGCCACCAATCTTGCTTTATACCTCTCAAGGGATCCATCCGCCTTGTATTTCAGTGTGAAGATCCATTTACAATCAACAATGTTCTTCCCTTCCGGTTTATCAACAATCTCCCAAGTTTTATTCTTTTCTAATGCACTCATTTCCTCTCTCATAGCATCCCTCCATTCTCTTTTTGATAATGCCTCAAACACAGTGCTAGGTATAGTCATGGTGTTTAGACTCACAATAAACTTTCTGTGGGCTGGAGATAGGTGTTTAAGAGAGACATAGTTAGACAGTGGATAGAGTGGTCGGTTAGTGCATTCTCTGATAGCTTTTCTAACAGCAATGGGAAGATCTAGGTCATCTATTGGATTGGCTATTTCATCTGATTGTGTGTGTGAAGATGGGTTAGACCTTACCGTGCTCTCTTTTGTGGATTCCGAGTTAGATTCTTGGACTTGTGTCTGTTCTGGAATGGCCTTTCTTCTTGAATACACTTGAGAAAACCTTGGAAACTTGTGAGTAACACTGACTGGAATAGAAGATGACTCAGGTTCAGTAGGAGTAGCTGAAATAGGAGTAGGAGTAGCTAAAATAGGAGTAGGATTGGTTGAAATAAGTTCATTTGACTGGATTGTAACTTGCGGAAGGGCTGGAACAAGTGGTAGATCAAGAGATTGAAGTGGCTCAAATGAATCCCAAGTACTATCTTCCATGGAAATCTCCCCCTGAAGAGAGGACTTGGAGAAAAAAGGAGTATGTTCAAAGAAAGTGACATCTGCCGAGGTGTAAAATCTTCTAGATGAAGGATGGTAACATTTGTAACCTTTTTGAGTAGATGAGTATCCAAGGAAGACACATTTGATGGCTCGAGGGTCTAGTTTTCCCCTATGTTGACTGTGGACATGAATAAAGGCCGTACATCCAAACACCCTAGGAGTGACTCCATTTGATGTTCTAAAATGAGGATAGAAACTATTGAGAAGTTCTATGGGACTTTTATTGTCTAAGACACGTGAGGAAATTCTATTGATAATGTATATGGCAGTAAGAACGGCCTCTCCCCAATATGTCTTAGGAACATCCCCTTGGAATAGTAAAGCTCGGGTGGTGTTGAGTAAATGACCATTTTTTCTCTCAGCTACCCCGTTTTGTTGGGGTGTGCTACACATGATGAGTCATGGATAATGCCTTGTGATTGAAAGTAAGGTGACAAAAACTAGTTGAAGTAGTCCCGGGCATTGTCTGTCCTAAACCGCTTGATTTTAACCCCAAATTGGTTTTGAATCATTGAGTGGAAATTAGGTATAACAATGCTAATGTCAGATTTTTGTTTAAGGAGGAAGAGCCAAGTAACCCGAGTACAATCATCAATGAAGGATACAAACCAATGAGCCCCAGAAACATTGGGTACAGTAGAAGGACCCCATATGTCACTATAAATCAGATGAAAAGGAAAAGAACTTCTTTTATTACTAATTGGATAAGATACACGAGTATGTTTGGCCAATTCACAGACATGACATTGAAACTCTGAAATATCTAATCCTTGAAACAAATGAGGAAACATGACTCTTAAGACCCTAAATGATGGATGACCAAGGCGTAGGTGATACAGCCAAATGGAATTTTTATTCGAGGAACTAAGAAAAGACACTGATGATGTATTTCTATTTTTCTGAGATGATTCAAGGTGGTAAAGGCCACTCCTTTCCTTAGCAAGTCCAATCCTCCTCCCCAAGCCCTGTTCTTGAAAAACACAGTAAGGGGGGAAAAAGTAGCATAACATTTAAGGTCATGAGTAAGTTTTTGAATGGAAACAAGACTAGCTGACAGTTTTGGTACATGGAGGACATTTTTAAGTACAAGGGTAGGTGTGATATGAACTTCTCCAAAACCTACAACAGTAGCTAGAGACCCATTGGCTACTACAATTTTCCTATTACTAGGGCTAGGCGTATAGGTGTGAAAAAATTGAGATATGGGTGTCATATGTTCTGTGGCACCGGAGTCTATTATCCACGAGTTGGTATAATAGTTGTCTGAGGCATTTGTGTAAAAAGAAAATGTAGGTTTACCTGAAAGAGCCAAGGAACATGTCCCAGAAGGTTTGTCAAGCGATCCCAACAAGCCACGCAATTTCTCAATTTCTTCACTGTTGAACCCTCCTATTGCAGAGTTTTCCTCAGGTTTGGGCTGTTGTTCTGCCATGTGAGCTTGGGGCCTTTGTTGCCCCCCACCCCCCACGGTTTCCCCATTCTCGGCTTGATGGTTTACCATTTAGCTTCCAACACTTTTCCTTTGTGTGTCTCGGTTTCTTGCAATAGGTGCACCAAAGAGTGTCTTTATTCTCCTTCTACTGGTTGTCTCTACCCAAATTATTAGGCAGTTCATTTTTTTCTTTCTCCAATCGATCAGTTTTTACTGCTAGGGCTGACCCGTCCTTGGTTTGTGGTTCAAGCATCACACGTCTTCGACTTTCCTCTGTTCGGATCAATGAAATTGTCTCTTCTAGAGACGGTGTGTCTTCCCTGCCGAGGACTTGAATCCTAACCTGATCAAATTCAGGATTCAATCCAGCCAAGAATTCATATACCCGGTCCTTCTCAATGAAGTTCTTTAAAATTGCAACATCTTCAGGACACTTCATCTCAATTACTCGGTAGTAGTCCAGTTCCTGCCACAAATTTTGCAAAAGGTTTGCATATTCTGTGACGGTTTTGTCTCCTTGCTTAGTGGCTCCAGCTGTGATTTTAACTTCATATATTTGGGCAGCGTTACGGGTCTTTGAATATGTGCGATGGATGCAGTCCCAAATCTCCTTCGCACTTGTCAAAAACATGCAAGTGTCACTGATTGTAGGTTCCATTGAGTCCCATAACCAGGACATAATCATGGAGTCCTCTTCATCCCACGCTCCAAAGGCAGGATCCCCCTTTGCTGGTCCCTTTCCAAGCAAATGATTTAGTCTCCCCTTGCCTTTTAGGTATGTGCGGACAATTTGGGACCATTTAAGGTAGTTTTTCCATTAAGCCTATTGGACATCCTTATATTCTGCAACTCTCCAATTTTCTGGACAGAATTGGCTTCATCGGATAGGTTAGGATGACTGAAGACTACGGTTTCGGATGTGGACATGATGAAGACAAGAATAACAAGGAACGGAATCCAACAATAAAGGCTGAAAGAAAAAAGAACAACCTGAACTCAGCAATGAAGGCTGAGAAACTTGAGCAAGCAGCAATGAAGGCTACACAGGAAAAAAAAAAAACGCTGAACAAGAATCCCAGGAAGAAATCCGTGGGCTCTGATACCATGTGGCGGAATGAGGTATTCAGCGTTTGAAAAGAATTGGATGATTTCATATTGATAATACATCAGTTTTTATAGTAGATTACAAGAAGAAAAAGGAAACTAACTCCCTCTGATTTCTCTCCTAATTTAGGAAACTAACTACCTAATAAAAATCCCTGATTTGAAGGGATTTTTAATCTCCCTGAATTAAAGGGATTTTATCCTCTTCTTTATTTACAATCCTATTATATCTCGACAGGATGTATTCAGAGAAACTCATCAAATTAGAAAAATAAATCCATAAAAGGATAAAAACTAAATTATAATGCTAATACTTCGAAATGAATATTTCCCCTCTTTTAAGTAGGCATCCTCAAAAGGCAAGCCTCATCTAAAGAACATTGTCCACAAAAGTTGAAAAATATTTTAAAAATGATGATGTCTTTCTCCAACTAAGCAAAGGTACTGATCACAATAAAATGCTTCAAGTATGTAGAGAAGAAATAAACAAATCATGTACGAGTACTTGAGGCAAAGACCAATATGCAGAGTTAGCTGAGAATACCAGTCGTAGTGCTGCATTTCTTCCAAATTCATCTCCGTTTTGAATGACTTCACGAAGAGCATCCGGAAGAACCTTCAAAAATTCACCAACAAACTCCGAGCCCTTGCGCCTACTATTCTGAAGAATATCATTTGCAAGGTACAAAAAAGCCAATCTTTGGTCACGAAGGGAGCAATGAAATTGCCGATCCCATGTTTCAACAACTTGTCTTGCTTTGTTCATGTGGAAAATACACCAGTGAGATAAAGCTTCATATCATTAAGGATGACAATCAAGCATAATAGGAAACAAAAAAATAACTGATTTTGGAAATGAATTCATCAAAGAGTGAAAATCAACGAAGAAATCAATAAAGAAGTCTCTCTGAATTTCACACAAAAGTATTTCATTTCTTATTCAACATGACAATATATGCACTAAACGAAGATGTTTCTTAAGAAGGGATTACAAATCAAATTATGTCCCAAAGAAGGCATCTGACGTGAGGAGCTCACTTTTTGTTGTCATCGAGGTTCAAGAAAAGAAATATGAGCTTATGATAAGAAAACCGAAAGTACATTGTATAAAATCAAACATCATAAGAGACAAACATTACAAAGCAATTCATTTATAATTCGTATATCATGAGGATACTCTCTATGCTGGCCTGAGTATTGTTGAGCTTGGTTAGCTTTTCCACAAAGATTTGTGGATTGAATGTACTGCCCATGATTTCTAAAAGGATTGAGCACTACAGTTGAAGCTTAATTGCGAACCTCTCAAAGCAAAGGAACCTTCATGCAACAATTAAATAGACTTTCGAAAACCACATAGATATCCATACATGAAAATAAATAAATACATAAATAAATGCAAAAAGTAAGGTAATTTCACTAATCCAATCAAACTGTTGAAATAAAGGGAACAAAAATAACAACTCGACTGCATAAATTGTGATTTAAAAACGCTTTTTTTTATTAAGAGATAAAGAAAAACAACAATAATATTCATTGCCCGTTTGCTAATTGTTCAACCTTGGGGAATAATAATCTTTCGACCGTGGTTAGCATTATCTCCACATACCAAGGTCATTAGCTAGTCACACTAGTAAGAAAACAAGACTCCCTTACCAACTATATAGAAATAAATATGTGGTACGAGTATAATATAACCAATTGGAAAATCAAATTCACTTAGCACATCAACTTGCCACAAATATTTGGTAGATTACTTGGGAATTCTGCCATTATCCAATTCTATTTTCTAATTCTTTTACTCATAAGGCTTGCATTTGAATTACACCGTTTAGAATCAATTTGTTAACAATCAACTAATTTCAACATTCTGTGATCATTCATATATCAATCGCTTGATAAAAAATGCTGGATTTTCATTTTGCACAAAGAAAGAAAACTCTTCTTCAGTTCAAAACCTAAAATTTGCATCACTGTTGTTCAACTATCATCAACTATGTTCACCCAATTCAACCAGTTAACAAGGATTCTGTACTTAAAAAAAAAATCACCAAACAAATTATTCCAAAAAAACATAAAAACAAAAAAAAGAAAGCAAGATAATAAGACAAAAAAGAAATTCAGACCAAAAGATGATAAAGCGAAGCCCTAAACGGCAACGATATAGCAACAAAAACGAGTAAAAAGAACGGAGACTAGTAATTGGAAGCCCTAAAATTAGGAAAAAAACCTGCTGAGAAAAATGACGGTGAGGCAAATATTGAAGAATCAGAAGAAGCAGGTGAAACCGAAATGCTCTGGCTGTTCTTCCATGGAAGATTCTAGAATAATTAGGGGGACATTTTGGGATAATTTTTGCGGAATCGGAAATCTCTAAACTCCGAAGTGGTTTTAGTTCTTAATATGAGGATCAGGAGATTATCATCAATCTCTGTCTCGATTCTCAAGGGGTTTGGTTTGGTTTGGTTTAGTTGTGGTTTTTGTGTGTTTTGGACGTGAAACGGGCAGACCCGATACCGGCACTACGCTGTGTTTAAGTGGTGGAAAATATCATTTGGATTTTTTAATTCCGAAACTGCCCCTTCGTGTTTGGGGTATTTGCCATTTTGGGTCGAAGACATCGTTGATTGAAAACCTAAGTACGCCGCCGCTTTATGGAGAGCAAGAGAGAGACAATCTAAGGAGTGCAAGGAAGAACTTTGCTGCGCCGCCCGTCGGCGGCGAGCTATCCATTTCATCGTCTCGGGTCGGGCATATCTTACCCGAACCGACCCGTCAATGAACACAGCTTGGATAAATAATAAATATTAAACGTTTTGTGTACATTTTAGTGTTTAGTCTTTAAAAAAATGAGTACCCGAGCTTGTTCCAACTCAGTCCAACTTTTAACATATCAATTAAAATCACAAATAAGGTGTTTAATAAGTATGGTTAGAATCAATGGTTGAAATTAATTTTGGTTAAGAACATTATATAGCATGTAAGAGCTTTACACTGTAATAACTTTTTATTATTTATTGGTTAGAACCAAATAGCCAAGTACTCCAAAAATTTATTTCTTAATGCTCATAACAATATATAAAATTACAAAATTAACTATTGCTAAAAGATGCTTTTACAAATTAAGAATTAAAATGAGATTTAGCATGTAGTTGGGAATAAAAATGAGACTAATTATATTTTTTTATTATTCATTACTATGTGCAGTGTGAACATGTAGCTTGCATAAGTGGCCAAATAATTTAAATTAAAAGAATTAAAATCCACTAACATTGTTTAGTTTTATGTCTTTGTATGTGACGACCCGTCTTTTCAGGCAGTCACTTTACTTTCTTAAACATCGTTCTTAAACAGTATTCGTACTTAGTTAGTAAGAAAAATACTGAAATTTTTTTCTTCAAACAAACGTACTTAAAAACTGTTACGACTTCTGTGCCATTCAAATTGAGTCACCGCTTAACACTTGACTTTGAAACCATTTCAAATCATTTCTTAAAACTTAATAAGAAGCATTTATTAAATTATAGCTTAAAACTTCGCTTTATAATTATATAAAACAGTTATATTTAATGGGAAGTAGAAAAGTCTAACGCTATAATTGACAACAATTATAGCGTGCTACTTAGTGATGTTACAGGTGACAGCGACAAAGGGTTTGACGTGCTAGGAAAGGTTCATGCCAATTATATGGGGATTAAGATTTGTTTATAAATTGTGACACTCGTTATTCTCCTAACGGGTATTGAGGTAATTAAATTAATTTTTAATGTATAAAAAAAAAATTGCTTCATTTAAATTTATTTTATAATATTTATTTTTATCTATTTTTAAATTTTCTAAAATTCTCCTATATTTATTTAGTATGATTACTAAAAAGCATTAGAACTTCTAATAAATCTCAAAAATGTCATATTGGCATTATGTGTGTTAAAGTCTTTAGATGAGACATAAGGATATATTTTCCAACTACTCTTGACCCTCATTTTCTTTATTTCCTCCGTGACATGCTTCAACATGTCTCCTCTATAATTGTTTCTATCACTTCTTTTCAAAGACTTCATCTTTTCTTCCTTTCTCTTCCACGGTTCCCACACTCTTCTTCTTATTTCTTTGCTGAAGCAAAATACTTAGAGAACTTCTTCAAGGCAGCCATAAAAATCAGCCACCATCACCTCCATTTGAGCAAGAATTTCAGTCATACCGAAGTAAAGGAACCTGTTTTGAAGCCATTTCAAGCTTCCAACTAACCATAATCCGAGGTTAGAATCTTATGAACAAATTTAGTCTTTCATTTATAAATTTTCTTTTATACTAAAGGATTATTCAAATTTGCGTTCTTAAACCTAAGTATATGTTTGTTGCTATTTTGGAGCATATGTATGAAGTCTAAGTGTATATGCCCTAGACAGAAAATTTATATTGTTAAACTTTGTAATACCCCTATGGGCAGTGGTTATTTCTTGAAATTCTAAGATTAAATTAAAATGAATTTTATGAATTGGTTTGCATATTTGAAAAGTAGCATCCTAGGCTTTCTAACGAGCTATCATAAACCTAAATCGGAGTTGTATTTTATTTTCTAAGAATTATTCAATTTTTGTATTGGAAACTAGTAAATCTGCCAGTTTGTTATGGTATACCAGCTGCTAACCTGAACCAAGAACCCATCTTTGCTCACCACCTAATTCTTTAATGTCTTGCAACCTTTCCAATATTATCCTAAGTGATTGATGAATCTTATTAGGGACTAAAACATATAGATTACTTGTTCACATTTTATATTGTGTTAAGACAAAAATTGTTTACTGTGGTATTCAAAAGAGATTTATATAAAAGCTTTAATGGCATACTAGTAAGATAGGTTTACACATGATTTATTTATGAATGTAGTTGTATGTTGTGCTTTAGTTTTAATTGTCCTTATGCACGCCTTAGGATCAAGGGAGTATGGAGCTAACGTTAATTGATTCCAGGATTAAGAGACTGTTGATAAGCTTAAAAGGTAGGGATTCTATTACTCATCTTTTGTGAGGTTTTTATAGAATTAAAATTGATTGTTTTGCTGCAATATATATATATCTATGTTGAACTGATATTATATGTGTATCACATATGAAACTATGACATGGACTCGTCTTGTATTGTACGGCGAGGAACATAATGAATTGACACATGTTATAAATTGAGAAGCATGGTTAGGAAAATTAACTCTATTAATAATGATTTAATATAGAGAAATTGTGAGACATGAAAAGGGCGACGGTTACGTCCTTGGGCATGAATACCCTAAAAGGTAAAATAGGGGGAAGGTGATGACGCTTCCTTGGGTTGAAAGTCTCAGAACACACTGTACAGGAATTGATTTGGTGAGGACTCGGGGCTTGATGTCCCCTCACCGGAACACCCTTGGAATGTTTATAGGGTGATCAAGTGCGCCCATTTGGGTTTCGATGAGTTGAGTGATACTCAATTTAACATGGATACCTAGGAACAATGATGATTGTTAATATTTGTATAAATGTGTAATTATGACACTTGGTAATGATTAACTACGGTATCCATAAGATGTGATCATAATAAACCTCATAATCTGGAATATGATGTAACTTACTAACCATGCAGATTTTAATGTGGTAATGATAAAGGTGAGTAATGGTTTTCTCTACTGAGCATAGTGTTGCTCATACCCTTATGTTTATATCTTTTCAGGACTCACTAAATGTGAGGTGGCTACGAGAAATATAGTTGAGGAAGTGATGTAACTATATTACATTGGGACTGTTTCAATCGTTGAGAATGTTCTTCATGATAATGTAAGCATCAATTGTTACTTTCTGTGACTGTATTATAATGTGTTGAGGGTTAAAATGATGATGACAACAGTTTATATTATTAAATTTAAGGTGCTACATTAAAACTGTGGTTTATTTATCGTTTATATTTTTATTTTTGAGTTGAGAGTTTTCATTTAAGTCCCGGGTAAATTTTATTTTTAAGGTTTTACTTTTATTATTTATTTTTATTTTATCTCATTAAAAACTGTTAACCCCCACATAGGGGCGTTACAGAATTTTTGGTATCAGAGCCTAGGTTCGGTTAACCTAGGGAGTGTAGCACCACTTTAAAAAAAATATATTTTTGAGAGGTTTTGACGCTGAATTTTCATTGTCATCATCAAAATGAACCTTCACATTGATTTATACAGTCTAGAAGGATGTAACATGGAAAGGCCATAGAATGAAAATACTAATGGTTATATGAGTACAATAATTATATAGAAGGAAAGTATTAATAGTTATAAGGGAATGATAATTATATGGAATGAGTTTATAAGTAGAATGCTTATGAGAGATTCGTATAATATTTGGACCTATAAGCATATCTAATTCGTATAAACGATGAGAAATTCGTGTAGATACGAGGATTTAAAAGTATTTTGTCTCGTGAAAAACAATAAGAAATATAAGGCTTGATTTATTGATTTTAAAGTTTGACGTAGATATGCCAAATTTTTCGTAATTGATTCAAACTTAAGTAATGATTATGTGTGGATTCGATGGAGCACATAAGTGTCAATAACTTTTCTTGAAAGTTCTATATATTTGAGGAATATGATATAAGTTGGGAATCATGGTATTGAATCTTGAGAGAGATAAATGTTAGACTTTTGGTCTGTTGAGACTGTGTAAAGTCTAGAATGCATGAATCTCAAAATTGGAATATTTCGTTACGTACATTGTATTTAAGTGTATCAGTGAATCTTTTGGTTACCTAAGATTTTGTTATATGAGGAAATTCGATATTGTGTAAGTAGAATTGTGGGGATTGTAGATGTTCTTAAGTAGTAACATCAAGTGTCTTTGTTCGTTGATATGGTCTACGTTGAAAGACGTAAATCGTATTGATTTCAAGGTTAGTCGCATTCTAAACCCTTGGTAGCAATGATGATGAATCCATTTATAGATGTTGAGTATTATGAATAACATATGGGTGTATGTATTGTTCAATAAGATTTTGATTAAAACAAAATTATTTGAGTTGCTGGAAGATTATGTTGTTATGAAATGATTTTAAATATCATTCAGGAAGATCCTTGTTGTCGTTAAATTAGATTTGTTGTTCATACTTAACTTATCTATAGTGGACTTTGAATTGGGTTTAAGATTTATACAAATTGGTTTTCAATTTTATGTTTGTTATTTAACTCGTTCTAAATGTGTTAAGGCCCGAAACAACCTGACCATTTTCAACTTAGAACATTTGGGCCTAGTTCAAATCCTAAATCAGTTTGATTCACACTGTCTCTCCCACGTGGTCTCTATACGTGTCATATACAGTGGTTTAATTATTGTTTACATATACGTTTACTGTGCATAAGAGCTTATTTCTCCGAGTTCACTTTTTCTCTCTTAATTTGTTATTTTTTCTCTAAATCACAAATCCTCTTCTTTTTCATTAAAAATTCTTCTTTTCCTCTAAAAGAAGAAGGAATTCTAGGATTCTACAATTTACTATCTTAATTTTTCCTTTCTATTTACTCTTCTTTCATCTCATCATGGACCCAAAGTACCAACACCTGAGAAAGTATTTCCCATCACTCTCCCAAAAGATTCTCAGAAAGAAATACAAGGCTAGAATTACTCGGTTGTGGATTCTTATGCATTTTGGCATCCCTTGTGATGTGAGAATGTTAATAGAGGGGAAAATCCGTCCGAGTGACTTTAGTCAAGATGTCGGTTTACCAGGAACAGGTACCAGTCGTAGTGCAATGAAAAGAAGAGCTCGTGCCATCGTGATCACTTGTAACAAATGTGGAAGACAAAATTGTAACGGTAAATGTACTTCACCTGGTTATATGTCTACGAATAGAGAGGATAAAATAAGGTTTTGTAGGGATGGACTTTCAAAGGAGAACTTGGATAGCATCCATCCTCCTCTCCACGGTCACCCTAGTGGATATGTTCAAGGAGCTATTTTTAAACTCTGGCCTAAATTTTATACAGAAAGACAACGCCTCAGGAATATGGTATTTCTAGATCCTGTTTGCCAAGCCATAAGAAAACTGGATGGGGAATAAGTTATCGCTCTATAAAGGTTATTTAGTCTTTACTTATTTGAAGCAGTTTTAGCTGATGTTCAACAGTTTGTGTTTTTCTTTTACTCAGAATATTTGCTTTTGTGTTTGAAATAATTGTGATTATTAGATTGATACAGTAAGTGTTAATATCTTATTTAATTTATGATTTTCTTAAATATATATATAATAAAATATATTATCTTATCAGACACGTCACATACGGTACAATAATATGTTTGAATTTTGAAAAGCTTATCCAGATATTTCAAGATTGTGTCTCAAATTTCAAAAGTTCTACAATATTTGTCGTTTATATTAAATTTCTAGACTTGGTGTATATTTGTCAAAAAGTCTACAGTTGTGTCATGAGGGTCTTCTGTCGAATTGTTCTCAATTGTCAAAAGTTATACAATTAGAGTCTAATCTTTTTCAAAAAGTGAATCAAATTTTCTGTAAACTATCAATCACCTTATCTTACTTTCTTATCCGCACAAGATTTTGTTTAAATCTTTGGATTACCTTTTCATTACCTACTCGTCTATCTCTTTAGCCCTTTTTGTATATTTCTCATCTTTAAAATCTCATGTAGAACCCGAAGTCTAAGTGGAGCAGACATTAAGCAACCACTTCTATAAACCAAATATGTCTACCTCCCAGTCCACGAAGAAAATAAAGAATGTCTGTGTCTTTTGTGGTTCCAGCCTTGGAAAAGATAAAGCTTATTTAGAAGCTGCAAATCACTTAGGGCAAGTCCTAGCACGCAAGAAGATTAACATAATCTATGGGGGTGGTAGTATAAAAATGATGGTAAATATGGCACTAGCAGCTAGGTCTAGTGACGCTACTGATGTAAGAATTTGGCCTCATATTCCAGTTGAAGGAAACCTTTGTAAGGAAGCCATAGGTAAGGGAGAAGGAGTCAGGAGTATCCCTAAAAATTTTAAAGACATAATCTATAATTCTGATGCTTTTATAGCATTACCTGGTGGTCTAGGTACTCTTGAGAAAATATTTATAGTTGCTTGTGGGCAATTGTTGGGCTTTTATTCCAAACCTTTGGGACTGCTGAACGTAAAGGGTTTTTATGACGGTCTTTTGAAATTTCTAGATTACGCTGTGGAAGAAAACATCACTACAGAATCGGAGAGACAAATCTTTGTCACTGCTTCAACAGCTGAGGAATTGATAGATAAAATGCAAATAATACATCCAGAATCTGACACTGCAACATCCAAGCTTGAATGGGAAAGGGAAAGCCGGGAGCGGCCAATTGATTTGAATCTCCATCTGTAATCTTTTTGTTTTATCTTTGGCATGTAGGCATGTGTGTCCGTATTTCGTGTGTTACGAATAACCGTTTACCTTGTATTCTGTGTTTCTTGTGGTACGTCGTTGTTCAATCTTTTAGATTCATTGAGCCTAATGCCGGGATGGCTGGATACGGAGTACTTGATGCTCTCGAAACGCATCCTTCTTAAGGTCCGATCTTTTGTTTATCGATGTTTTTGTATCCTCTAAGCATGCATGATATGGATAGCTGGTATACGGAGTGCCTTGTACTCTCGAAACGTATCCGTATCATGTTTGTAATGTGTAATATTCTGTTAATATTATGTGGAAGTACCAGAGTCAGTTATGGGGATATTCCATATGAAATATGAATATATTATTTGGGTTGAATGTTTGTGTCATGAGGATAGCTGTTTAATGAAAAATATGTCGGGTTTGTCTGCAACTCTGAGATTCTGTTTAATATCTCTATGAGTAAGTTTAATGTATAGTTTTGAATAAAAGTGTTTGTGATATATGTTTTATGATTATGTTTTAGTTTATTAGTTGAGGTATGAAATCAAATATATTTGACTTTTCCTTACTCAAAAAGGAAAAGGAAGCTAAAGATGAAGTATATAAAATTTCTCTAGCAATCTCCTTAAATGTGATTGTAAATCACAGTCCATGGACAATGAAGGACTGGAATCATGGTATGGTCAATATGTATGCCTGATCAGATTCTTAGACTATTATACGGTGTTATAAGTTGAAACTTGTCAGAAATACTCTCATTGAGGGATTTAGGAGTAAGATTTATTATGCAAGTAAATAAGTGGAGATACGATAACTTAAATTTGGAGGACAAACAACATTAACGGTTTAGACTCGGAATTGGAATCATAATGAAATTAAAATTTTTACTAGTATTGCTAGAATTGAAATTTCGAGGACGAAATTTCTTTAAGGGGGGTAGAGCTGTGACACTCGTTATTCTCCTAACGGGTATTGAGGTAATTAAATTAATTTTTAATGTATAAAAAAAAAAATTGCTTCATTTAAATTTATTTTATAATATTTATTTTTATCTATTTTTAAATTTTCTAAAATTCTCCTATATTTATTTAGTATGATTACTAAAAAGCATTAGAACTTCTAATAAATCTCAAAAATGTCATATTGGCATTATGTGTGTTAAAGTCTTTAGATGAGACATAAGGATATATTTTCCAACTACTCTTGACCCTCATTTTCTTTATTTCCTCCGTGACATGCTTCAACATGTCTCCTCTATAATTGTTTCTATCACTTCTTTTCAAAGACTTCATCTTTTCTTCCTTTCTCTTCCACGGTTCCCACACTCTTCTTCTTATTTCTTTGCTGAAGCAAAATACTTAGAGAACTTCTTCAAGGCAGCCATAAAAATCAGCCACCATCACCTCCATTTGAGCAAGAATTTCAGTCATACCGAAGTAAAGGAACCTGTTTTGAAGCCATTTCAAGCTTCCAACTAACCATAATCCGAGGTTAGAATCTTATGAACAAATTTAGTCTTTCATTTATAAATTTTCTTTTATACTAAAGGATTATTCAAATTTGCGTTCTTAAACCTAAGTATATGTTTGTTGCTATTTTGGAGCATATGTATGAAGTCTAAGTGTATATGCCCTAGACAGAAAATTTATATTGTTAAACTTTGTAATACCCCTATGGGCAGTGGTTATTTCTTGAAATTCTAAGATTAAATTAAAATGAATTTTATGAATTGGTTTGCATATTTGAAAAGTAGCATCCTAGGCTTTCTAACGAGCTATCATAAACCTAAATCGGAGTTGTATTTTATTTTCTAAGAATTATTCAATTTTTGTATTGGAAACTAGTAAATCTGCCAGTTTGTTATGGTATACCAGCTGCTAACCTGAACCAAGAACCCATCTTTGCTCACCACCTAATTCTTTAATGTCTTGCAACCTTTCCAATATTATCCTAAGTGATTGATGAATCTTATTAGGGACTAAAACATATAGATTACTTGTTCACATTTTATATTGTGTTAAGACAAAAATTGTTTACTGTGGTATTCAAAAGAGATTTATATAAAAGCTTTAATGGCATACTAGTAAGATAGGTTTACACATGATTTATTTATGAATGTAGTTGTATGTTGTGCTTTAGTTTTAATTGTCCTTATGCACGCCTTAGGATCAAGGGAGTATGGAGCTAACGTTAATTGATTCCAGGATTAAGAGACTGTTGATAAGCTTAAAAGGTAGGGATTCTATTACTCATCTTTTGTGAGGTTTTTATAGAATTAAAATTGATTGTTTTGCTGCAATATATATATATCTATGTTGAACTGATATTATATGTGTATCACATATGAAACTATGACATGGACTCGTCTTGTATTGTACGGCGAGGAACATAATGAATTGACACATGTTATAAATTGAGAAGCATGGTTAGGAAAATTAACTCTATTAATAATGATTTAATATAGAGAAATTGTGAGACATGAAAAGGGCGACGGTTACGTCCTTGGGCATGAATACCCTAAAAGGTAAAATAGGGGGAAGGTGATGACGCTTCCTTGGGTTGAAAGTCCCAGAACACACTGTACAGGAATTGATTTGGTGAGGACTCGGGGCTTGATGTCCCCTCACCGGAACACCCTTGGAATGTTTATAGGGTGATCAAGTGCGCCCATTTGGGTTTCGATGAGTTGAGTGATACTCAATTTAACATGGATACCTAGGAACAATGATGATTGTTAATATTTGTATAAATGTGTAATTATGACACTTGGTAATGATTAACTACGGTATCCATAAGATGTGATCATAATAAACCTCATAATCTGGAATATGATGTAACTTACTAACCATGCAGATTTTAATGTGGTAATGATAAAGGTGAGTAATGGTTTTCTCTACTGAGCATAGTGTTGCTCATACCCTTATGTTTATATCTTTTCAGGACTCACTAAATGTGAGGTGGCTACGAGAAATATAGTTGAGGAAGTGATGTAACTATATTACATTGGGACTGTTTCAATCGTTGAGAATGTTCTTCATGATAATGTAAGCATCAATTGTTACTTTCTGTGACTGTATTATAATGTGTTGAGGGTTAAAATGATGATGACAACAGTTTATATTATTAAATTTAAGGTGCTACATTAAAACTGTGGTTTATTTATCGTTTATATTTTTATTTTTGAGTTGAGAGTTTTCATTTAAGTCCCGGGTAAATTTTATTTTTAAGGTTTTACTTTTATTATTTATTTTTATTTTATCTCATTAAAAACTGTTAACCCCCACATAGGGGCGTTACATAAATTAATGATGTGATGATGTGTTTTGTTTTGTTTTAATTAAATAAAATATGATAAGAAGAAATTAATTTATTTATTTAATGTATAAGAATATATATATAACTTGAATTGTATGTATAATATATTTGATGTTATTCCTTGCACGGCCATATATGTACATTGGGCCAAAAGTTGGGCCTGTGGCAGGTTTGTTGCAATGAATAGAAAAAAAAAAAAAAAAAAGAATAAACGTGGGAAAAAAAAAGGAAAAAAAACTGAATTAGAGTAGGCTTTAAGGTTTTAGTCTCCACATAAAAGCTATATAAAGACCTCCTATTAGCAACCTTAGACTCATACTTCATTCCTTCCTTATTGATTAGCTTTATGCTTGGTTTTTTTTTTTATTTTATCAAGATTTTTAGTCTTCCTAATTGCATTCATCTTGGTAAGTATATCAATCATCTAATATGTTTGTTTGACGTTTTAGTTTATTATGTTAGTATTAGAATTATTTTTATCATCATATGCATTCTTTTATCATATGTATATCATGTCAATTGGTGATTGAAAAGAATTGATGATTTGGTTGTTTTGACTAATCTCCTATTAAATCCTAAATTGGAGATATCATAGATTTTTATATTTTTGTTATATAGATATTTATGGGTGTATTTTATTATCAATTAGCATCATGTGAATTATGTGTTTACAATTTTTAATTGAGGTTTTATTAGGTTATAGATTGGTATTGAAATTTTTGATGCCTTATGCCTACTTTTCATACAAACACCCAACAGCTGTTGTGTTTCAATAATTTTCGATTCTTTATTGCTCTATTTATATTTTTCTTATATTTTTCCCAAATATTAGACATCTTGAGCTTTTCTTTGGCTTTTGAATTGCTTGAATCGGAGTTTTCTTTAAATAGTTATGAGTTTTCGAATTTGACATTGAAAGCTGTACAGTGTACACGGACCCGAAATTTAGACTAAATTTCAAGGGCTTTTTTTTCATGCAAATTATTATCAAAATATGCGTGTAATATATCAAATTCTTTGTTTTTGAGTCTAGTTTCTAATGCCACTAGATTTAACTGATTTGAAATTAAGATGAAATTATTATGAATTTTTAAGTGAATAAAGGTCATTCTGCTTACTTTTGGGAATTATGCCTTAGGTTCATAAATTGTGATTTTATGTTTTTTGATGTTATTACATGATGAGGTGATGTTCAATAATAGTATGAGATGTTTATATGTTGCTAATAGTATTATTAGTGACTTATGGTCAATATGAATGTTTGGCATGAACTCTTCAAATAAGCGAGTACATCGAAGGCCCGAATCGTCGTGTCACCTACCATAAAAGGTTAAATAAGTCTAGAGATTAGGTAAGTACATCTCTCACCTGTAATATGATTGTTCAAAATTAAAAAAGATTGATGTTGATGATATGTTATGAAGATGTTTAAGATGAGGATTTTTAATATGAGAAAATTGATGGAAAACGATGAAAGTTTATGTTATTTTTACCTCATTATTCTATTTGATGGAAAACTTTTTATGAAAACCTATATATATGTATTATCTATATTATTATTTTGATGTTTTAAAAAGGCGTTGTATATTTGATGGATTGATGGTGATGATGGGGTCCGGTGAGCGGTCGTTTCATCTTTGTCACGATTGGTTTGGGGGTCGCTACCTCACTATTTCCGTGGCTAGCGCGCTATGACAATGACGGTACAACGCCAGGGCCCTATGATATGATATTTTGAAGTATTACTATATATATTATTTTAAAAAGAAAATATATTTATTTTATTAAAACATGGTTATTTGATGGAAATGTTTTGTGAGAGTTAAGGTGTACTTACTAAGCATTATGCTTACTAGATGTCTCTCATATTGCAGCTAGGAGCAGGAGTTAGGTATGGGGATAGAGGTGCTCAGTGAGGGTGTGTGCGTGGTGGCAGAAACGAAATATCGGAGTGACGTATCCTGTGTTAATGATGATTTAACTTTTATTCAATTGTTTACAATTTCATAAATTTAGTTTTTTAATTATTTTATGAGATTTCGTAAGTTTTAAGATATTTTATTAAGTTTAATGTTTTGATAATGTTGCAACTATATTTTTATTTTTAGATGAAGTTATTTGATTTGATTAATAAGTCTTGTTTTTTTTTTTAAAAAAAAGCTATTTTATATTACTTTGATTATTTAAATTCTGTAAAAAAATTATGTTTTACCATAAATTATAGACGCTATGAAACGGTAACTGTGACATCCCGTAAGGGGGCGTTACATAACTTAACTTGGTACCCTATCAATTTACTATTCTTTTTACTTAACCTTATAAACCATCGGTTTACCTTTCCTTCAATTAACTTTGTAACCTATCGGGGTTATTTTTCCTTTTAACCTTGTAACCCACCGGGTTACTTTTATTTTTAAGCGTCCCTTAAATAAATTTCCCGTCTTACTACCAATTTCGTTACTTAACATATTACAAAACATTTTTTGTCTAAGAATGTTTTGCTAAATCGAAATGTTTGACTCCGTTCTAGCTGTTTTCTTAATAATGACGATTTTACCCTTTGTGGGTTTTTTTATCAATTTCGTAACTTTATAAAACCTATTACTTAACTTTACCATTCTACTACCTACATATTATGGAAAAATTCTCTCTAAGGAGCATTTTACCGATATCGAGCATTTCGAGTTCGTTTTGACCATTTTTACAAAATGACCATTTTATCCTTAATCTCTTTTTCTTTTATTCTTTACTTGCCTAAACTTTAATTTCTTAAAAACTTAGCATCTATGATACTTACTGTCTACATCAGTATAAGAAACCAACGTTCCCTAGTGAAAATGAAGTTTTTATACAATTTTATGGTTTTGGCCTGCAATACAAAAATATTTACATTTTTACCCTCGGAACCTAAAATGACCACTTTATATCAAAATGCTTAGTTTCTCATAAGGAATAAAATTACAAAAGCACCATGGTCAAATTCTAAACTTTTCATAACGTTTTCATTTCTTGAAATTTTGTGCCCAAAATTTCGTAAAATTCATAACTTCTAAACCGAGCAGAATTTTAAGAAACTGTCCACATTATTCTAATAGTTTCGACGCGTTCTACAACTTTTATGTTTTAACTTTCTTGAAATTTCATCGTTTAGAGGGACTTTTTGGCTGATTTTCAAATATGCCAAGAATACCCTTTTTCTTTGCAATTTAGTCCCTTTTGAAATTTCACAAAAACCTTTACTTTTTTTTTTTCCATCACCATCATCATCATCATCATCAACATATAACATAAACAACCATGCCATAGTGTCCATATTAGATGCCATGGCTTAAACATTTCATCAAACAGATAATATGCATTAAAAAAACATAAACTTTAACTTAAATAAAAAGACTAGGATTTTACCTAATCCATGCAAAGTGATTGGATTCACTTTCTAGCACTTGAGAGCTTCCAAATTTCATTAACATCAAGCCCATACCTCATAAAAAAAATTCCATCAAAACTTGAACAAAACCCTTGTTCACCATAAGAAAAGTTTGGATCTTACCTTAAAAATGATGGAAACTTTGGATCTTCAATTCTTAAAACTTGAGTGGGACAAATATGCCAAGATTTAAGCTTGAAATTTTTTTGAAGGAACCTACCTATGGCTGCTGTGGGAGATGGAGGAAGAAATGGATTTCTTTCTTTCTTTCCTTCTTTCTTTTTCTTTCTTTCTTTTCTTTCCTTTCTTTCCTTCTTTCACGTTTCTTTCCCTTTTTTTTTCTCACCGTGGAGACCATTATTTGGTCTCTTATATAATGAGCTAATTCAACTTTTTTTTTCTTTTTTTTTTATAAAAAGGTGATGAGTCATCACCTTGGTAATTTGGGTGGCCAAATTTGATTGGGCCACATTAGTGGATGTGGTGGCCCAATCAAAACTTTCAAGGTGTCCCACTAACTTTTTGCGTATTTCAAGTTTATACTGATAGTATTTTTCTAATACTGCCGGTATTTTTTTCTATACACTTCATGCGGTCCGATAACCTCAAATACTTATCCATATCCATCACATAATGTAATTTCAATATTATCTCACTTTGTACTATCTAAATTTATATTGACAGTATTTTTTTATACTGTCGGTATGTTTTCCATACTGCTACAGCATTCTTTATTTATCCTTATTCTCCAAAAAACATTATTCCTATATTGCTTCAACTTAAACAGTCTAATTTCTATACTACATGACCTTAAACAGTCTAATTCTTACACTATATTACTTTTACAGTGTAATTTTATATAACATGACTTTATCAGTGTACTTTTTTACACTGTATTATTCTAATATTATATAATTTTTTATGTTATTATATAATATTTTCTCCTTAAACTGTATTTTTATCTTATCTAATTCTTAACTTATTGTATTTTTAATGTAGTAAAAATGCTCGGGTGTTACATTGTAGAATCATTAAAAAAAATTGCAAATTAATTTATAAAGATTCGACGCTTTATGACTACAGAGTATCACTATCACTAGTGTATATTTCCTTTTTTGCACTAATAAGGAATTCTTCTCTCTCCATTAATTTTTTGTTGCAAATACAAGATGACACAAAACACGTATTTAGAATATTAGCTAGAACTAATTAGTTCTAACTAATTAGAGTATAAAACTCTTGAGAGTTATAATAAAAAAAATTATTATAGTGTAAAGCTCTAATACGCTATAGTTGTTAGTAAAAATTACGCAATCTAACCATTTTTTATAGAGTGAATTAATATTTGTCTTTATTGTGTAAATATCACTTATATATCCCTTTTTAAATTTTAGATATATTGGGAATTCTAACATACCCTATAAATAGATATTATCATGTAATTAGTTTTTATAACAATTTTTCTTATTTTTTGAATAAGTAAATTACTAAAGAAAAATATACACATAATTCTTTATTTTCCTTATTACGTTAATATGTTGTTTTACCACCCAATTTTTAAATTTTAAAATTTTAAGTAGTTTGTTTATATCATTAAATGACTATCATTAATTTACAACACAAGAAGTGAAAATCCAATAAAGGAATATCATTAATTTAATGAGATATAATTACATTAATAAAACCATTAAAGTACATCAATAAATTTCTTACAATACAGAACAAAAAGATATTATTAATTCAATGAGATATTATTACCTTAATAAAACCATTTAAGTCAATAATTTTATTAAATTACAAAAAAAGTAAAAGAGGACATCATTAATTTAATGATGATTTGGATACCACTTTGTCGATGAAAAAATTTCGTCTTTTAGCTGAGAGAATTTTAAAATTGTTATTTTGAAGACTAATTTGAATTTAAGCAACAAACCCTTTAATTCTAAGAACTTATTTAATATAATAATATCATAATTCGTTTAAAATATTGAATACTTATATTATCATTATTCTTAAAAGAATAAATTAAAACTAACAATATAATTATTAAGGTCATTAATGTTTTTATACACAAGCATTGAAACATATAAATAATATTCATAAACTGTAGACATATTTTTACTCTACAAATGAAAAAGGTCACATGTCTCCTTAACTCTAGTTCTTATACTTAAAAGTTCTAACCAATTTTGTCAACTAGTCCAAAAGCAATAAATCAAAAGTTTGGGCTAAATTCAACGTTGGTTTTAACTAAAATTACTACTTTTTATCTTGCAAGATCAAATACAAAACAAAAATAAATCTTAGTATTATTATCCAATTGCTGCTATCAATAATAATGACACATAGATAATACATAACAATAATTAAAATGAATTATAAGGAAATACAAAACTTGTGTATTCAAATTATTCTCTTCATGTAAGAACAACATTTAATACGAAAAGGCAAAATGCCACTAGCTATTTTCTCTGTGTACCTTACACGATTGAGAATGACCCGAATGCGAAAAATACACATCACTTTAAAGAATTAAAGAAAAGAAAAAAAGAGAAATATATCGCAAAAGTTAGTGCAATGATACTTCGTACTTTTTGGGGCATGACATATTACCACAATATTATAAAATGAAAAAAAAAGAAGAAAAATTTCCTTCAAATAAACAGGAATAGTCAATCTAGTAGGGTCCCTCATTCCATCTGGCATCTAGTACTTGCCATGAACGCTTTCGTCATTTTAACTTCACTGAACAGAAAATGATGAAATTAACCTCGTAATCCCAATGTAATTGCCAAGTGGGCCCAGTGCCATTGATTTCATGAATGTTTTTATGCAGATGGACACTGCTGACGATCATGACATTGAATATTGATCGTCATTGTTTCCTCCTTAACACAGGCGTGGAATTTCCTTCAAAAAGCTCATCAATGTAAGTCTCCAAATCCTCCAGCTGAAACTTGACATGCTTCTCCGTGTGCCTTCCGGGATCTAAAGTACTGCGAGAACCTACCCAAGAACGCCCTATACGCTGGTATCACCACCGCCGTTATCGAAACCCTAAGCTCTGACTGCAGCTGCTCGTCGCTCACCACCCACGAGCTCTACGTCCAATGAATCTCCTCGAACATCTTGTTGAAGCTCTTGAACCTCTCCTTCAGCACTGGCTTCGCCACTTTCCTATTCACCACGTTCAGCCCCTCGTGCCCTAAACACCCCAGCAGCTTGCTCCACTCTCTCTCTGGTAGTTCTTGTGGAACTGCCTCAGCTCCGACAACCTCCGTCGGCACCACGTGTTCCCCACCAGCCTGTAGATCTCGGCCGACGTCTTGATCTTCTGAAGTATGTACCGTCCGTTATTCATCATGAAGATCGAACTCAACGCCACGTCCTTATACAGCTTTGATTTCCCTTCTAGGTTTGAATCCAGTAGATCCATCACTCTAATCAACTGGATCGAAAACGACGACTGGATAATGTCATTCTCTGATGCCTCGTCGTTTTGGCCATGATCATGAAGATTATTAATATTATCTTTATTGCTGTTATTATCGATTTTGGAATGTTCCCTGAAGACTTGCTCAAGCGTGTCTTTGTACTCGCAGGCGTACTCGAGGTAATTTAGGATGTAGCGGGTCAGCGGATGAACGGCACCTCCGGGAACCGGAATTCTCCCCATGTCGGCTTTGATCGAGTCCTCCAATTCTCCGAATATGCAGATGGCGGCCTCGCCGAGGCGGTTACGGGTGACGGAGGTCTCAGTCCTGAGCTCGGCCGTGCATTCGTCTGCCGGGAAGAGGCTTTCCACCTTCGGAACCATGTCGCGCAAGGTCTCGTACAGGTCCAGCGTCTTGAAAAGCTTCTCAGCTGAGCGCTTCGACATGGCGATCCCTTCCGCGAAATCCAGCAGCTGTGTCAACATTCCTCTAGCCAGGTTGCTGAATAGGCTCACCGCGATCGACGGGTTGTGGTCGGAAAACACTGCCTCCGCCAGTCTCCGCTCCTTCGCAAAATGGACGGTGGACCATTGCCTATATTAATTTATACATACAAAAGATATATATATAAATATATATGATCAATATTTTTAGACTTTAAGTGTTTAAGAAATTATGAATTGTTCTTGCTCATTATTACGTGAAGGTCTTGATCCAAGCATGAGCGATCTCTCTTTCGAGGGTTTCTCAGTGCATCTTCTGAACATCGTCTCTTCCGATTCGATTCAACACCATCTTCCCAGTGCGATCTCTCTTTCCGATGCGGTTGATCAGAGAACTAACATTCTCTTCCGATTTAGATTCAACACCATTTGACAGCTTGCACAGCTTTGTTAATCGATTAACAGCTTTCAGAAAGATCGTCTGATCATGATGATTATCCTTCTCGCCTGATTCGAGCTTCACGATCTTTCCTTGGACGAGGTCCAGGAACTCGTTGATGACGGAATGTTCAGGCACGGCCTCAATCGAAACGACGTCATCATTAACGAGCCTGTCGACTTGTTCAGAGACCATTTTTAAGGCCGTCTGATCAGGATTTTCATTATCATCAACTTCAGGAGGAGTCTTTTCTGTAATTATTGCCTCCTCCGCAGAAGATCCCTCGGTTTTGTCCTCGCCGGCGGGTTTTTCGTTGATGGATTTCTCTTCTGAAAAGTCATTATTCTCCATTTTGATCGATGATCAGTATGATTGATCAGAGAGAATTATGCAAAGAAGAAGAAGATGGATCAGTTTTTTTTTTTTTTTCTTTGATTTGAAAAGAAAGGGAAGATTGAAATGGTCATTGCGAGAAAGAAGGGTGGAGAAAATCGGAAATGGGAATGTATGGACACAAAATCCACTTCTGTATATTATTTACCTATAATTGGGAAAAAGAAATTAATCGTCTAACGATTTGGAGGACTTCTTGTGTGCTTTTGGGGGGATTTTTGACCGTCCTTTTGTGCTTTGCACGACTTCGTTTTTCCAACATTGTCGGAAAGCGCGCATTGATCGCCCATCTCCAAACGGGTTTTTATTAAATGAATCGGGTTTGAATAATAGGTTTACTCGGCAACCCGTCCCTACATCTAAATTTATGTGTGTGTGTGCATATATATATATATATGTATATATTTAGGTTATTAATACTTATTGCTTTTAAACTTTTGTATTTTTTAATTTGCTTTCGAACTTTTTAAATTACTACTTTATTTTTTTTTGGTTTCAAAACTTCTCACTTCACATATATTTTTAAGAAAGCTACAATTAGCTCTAATTGTTAAAAAAAGTTAAAAATTTTAATCTTATTTAGCAGGAGGAAGATGGAAGGATTAGTTCATGGCTTTAAAAACTTGTAGTTGTCTGGCATGAAAAATTGGAGTAAGAAATTGATTGGGATTGGGGTTCATAATAATCTAAAAGGGTGTTTGGCAAAAGTGACAGTGTAAAACTTTCACATGCTATAGTAATAATAAAAAAAATCGCTAAATATAAAGCTCTCACATGTTGTAGCAAAAGTAGTTTGAATTACCCTACCAAACACCCTATAAGACTTTAATTTTAATTCCTCTATAACTTAAGATTAGAGCAAGGATTTATACCAAAAATAAGAAAAGAAAGGTCATTTTCTTTATCTTTGTTTTCCTCACCAAAGGTATAAAACATTTCTTTCTAATTTTTCAAACACAACCTCAAAGAATTTTAGGACTAATTCACCAACTGAATTGATGAAAGTAATGAATTTTCAATGATAAGCGCTAAATCACAAAATTTCAAGGACACAAGTTATAAATATCATAATATTCTGTTGAGAATTTAACCCTATTAATAATTAGAGTTTATTGTTTCCTTAAAAAAAGGTTAATTGCATTGCTAGGAAAACAAGTTAATTGCTACTTACTATTTTTTTAGGAAAATTGTTTCTTATTTTGAAAACAGAAACTTTCAAAAAAACAAAAAGAAAAAGTATAGGGTGTCTAATTATTAATATAAAATTTTAGTGGTGAATTGAAGCAACGAATTACGAAAAATATAAGGGCATAATCTAATAGGGTGTTTGAAAAATATGATTAGAAATGAGATTATGATTTAAAATATTATTCATATAAGAGTCTTATATATAGTTAATTTTTATTTTTTATTATAACATATTAAAACTTTGTACTCTTTGATAACTATAACTGTAATTTTAACCAATGTTGTTAAAATTATAAAATTATGTTTTTGTTTTAATTTTCCTTTTTTTTGTTTTCATTAGCCAGAAGGAATTGTGACACAGTAGACATTAAAAGAATAGTTTAAATCGTTACTTAGTTTTAAAAATTGTATATAAAACTTCATATTATAACATATAAAAACACAAAAAGGTTTTACATCATTTAAAATTCGAACTATTAGTTTAGTTTAAATTTCTCCTCCAATCACGCTCCAAACACGCTTACAGGAGCGATAGAGGCATTTTAAGCTTTGCTATAGCTTTCAAGTGCTTGAGCTCCTTGAGTCGGCAACGGATCCGTGGCTTCAGATCTGAATTCTATTCGAGAGGATAGCGAATTAAATTCCAAAAAAAAAAAAGAAAATAAAGAGAGAGAGAGAGGAAATGAGGCAGGGTGGATTGAGAAGGAAACGGGTTTCGATACGGTCGTTTGTAGTGGCGTGCGCGATGATACTTGGCGCCACGGGCTTGTTGATGCTTAATCTCAGAGCCGTTGATCCTCCGACGGGTCCCACCGTTCTCATGAATCGAGATTCCGATCCGATTTCTGGAAGCTCTGGCGATGTCGGAAACGGAACTCAGACGATAAAAAGAGGAACGAGGCCGTGCGCGACGGTGGAGGAGATGGGAGAGCACTTCCATGGAGGATTCGGGAAAGAGAGTCTTCGAGTCAGAAGAATTGTTCTTCGACATTTTTCTCTCAACGGTACTTTTCTTTTCTTTTCTCAACATTTCTAGTTTTCGTTTCAGACTAGTAATTGGATTTAATTATAAATTTTGCTTAGTGGTATAATAAAACAAAGCAAAAAAAAAAAATTATTATTATTATTATTTTTTTTTGGGTGTCGTAGTTTTTCGCTTCTGCTTAAAGAACTAAAACCTTGTTTGTTGTTAGTTGTATAACTCGTAATATGTGGTTGTTGAGTTAGAATTTGGGAACTGGACTAAAGTATCAAGTTTTGCCCAATGTTAGTGAATACGCACCGACTTCAGACGTTGTTCCTTGTTCCAACAAAAAGAAATTCTCGTCCCCTTTTCTTTTTTTTTAAAGCTATGACTGGAAAATGAATAACCCGTATGGAGGAAAATTTGTATGGCAAAAACAAATAAATAAATGGATACTCTTATTGGTACAGTTGGTGCATCATATATTGCTAGCCACTATCCATCTTTCAGTCTCCTTATGCTAGAAGTAGAACATATATGTTTTTTGAAGGTTAGTCTAGTCTAAGAGTCAGAAGAATTATCTATGGACATTTTTCTTTGAACTTCACTTTTCATTTCTGCTTCAAAAGATTCTAATTTTTTTATTAATGCTATGTATTATTTTGTTAGAATACGAGGATTGTATTTAATTAGCTGTTTTTTTTTTTCCCCCAATTGTAGTTCATAAGCATCAAGTTCACATGTTCCAGCAAAGAAATTTGTTTAGTTACTAGTATAGTTGATACTTGCTACATCACAGCTGGCCACTGTACATCTTTCGGAATCCTTGTGAGAGATAGATCACATCATTGCATTCCAATTTCAGGTGCAATGAGAGTCCGAAATCTTCCACCAGAGCAGTTCTGCCGACATGGTTTTGTCTTGGGTAAAGCATCAGAGGCAGGCTTTGGGAACGAAATGTACAAGATTCTAAGTGCTGCAGCATTAAGTATAATGTTAAACCGGTCCCTGATCATTGGGCAAACCAGGCATATTGGTCCTTTCTCAAGCCTTTCTGTTTTGCTTTAAATTGTCCTAAATATCTTAAAAACAAGATGGTGTTATGACTTGCCATGACACATAACTGCCATACTTGATTGAAAAGTTTTTCGGCACGTACTGTAATTTGTGCTTTTGTGCAGTAATCTTATGTTCTTATGTGGATATTTTATAGTCTTAAATGGATTTAAAGCTTAAAGAAGGCATATCCTTGCTTGTATGTTTGTTTGGGGTTTCAGATCAGATGTGAGTGTGCAGTGCGAAAGTGCAGTCATTTACGCTCTTATACTTTGTGCTGATTGTTGCCTTTTACGTTTATCAGGGAAAGATTTCCATTTGGGGATTGCATTTCTTACTCCAACGTTTCCTTTACCTTGAAAGAAGTCAAGCATCTCTGGAGACAGAATAAATGTGAGAAAAAGTATGGAAGACATCTCACTATAAGGACTGATAATTTTGAGAAGCCAACGCAGACTAATGTTCTTTGTCGCAACTGGAAGGCATGGAAACAACCCATCATATGGTAAAAAATGAGGACTTTAACATCAACATTTTACCTTTGACAAGTCCACTATGTAATCACAAGGCAGTAACCTCTGTACTGCAGGTTCCAAGGCACGACAGATGCCGTGGCAGTTCAGTTTTTCTTGAAGAACATACATCCTGAGATGAGGAATGCTGCTTCTGATTTATTTGGACAGTCAGAGGTTCTCCAATTCCGTCCTAATGTATTCGGAGAACTGATGAGGGTCCTTATATCTCCTTCGAAGAGTGTTGAGGAAGCTGTAAGTTGGGTTCTTGGTGGTGGAGCTGATCCTGATATTTCATTGCACATGCGGATGCTTATGAATAAGTATAGCAATCAAACTCTAAATTCCGTTATTAAAATTTCTGCTATGTCGCACACAGAAGGCATAAATGTTTCCCTACTGTCTTTGTAGTGTGAGCATTGAGTACGAAAAACTGTTAATCCTTCGGTATGGAGTCACTGATGGGAAAAAGCAGATCATCAAAGTGTCTCATGAAACCGACATCTACTTATGTACTAAAATTTGAACGTATTTATCTAGAAAAGGCTCTGAAACTCATTATGTATGCCAGAAAATAGGAATGCTGCATGTTGCCTGAACTTAAGAGTATGATCTTGATTGGTTAATGATGCAGGTTGTTGCATTCTATATTTCAGGTCTGTAAGAGCCGTACAGGCGGCACTGAGCTGCATTAACAAGGCCACAAACAATCTTAGCAAGACCTCAAGACCCAGGGTGGTTTTAGTTTCAGATACTCCCTCCCTTGTGACAAGTATTGCACCTGATATTAGTAAATTTGCTGAGGTATTTATCTGGTGTGCCAAATCATACGATAAACACCCAATTTTCCCTTCCAAACATCACATATAGCCTCCAATGTAATGTCAAATTAGGGACGTCATATTACCTTTTGAACTCGGTCTTTGTTAAGATTTTTACTTGGGGCTATGGATCATATCCTTTACTTTTCTTCGGCCTAAGCTAGTGTGTGACTTATGTCACTTTCTATCATGATAACTTATTCTTTTTGCAGGTTCTTCATTTTAATTATGAACATTTTAGAGGAAATATATCAACGAGTGCCAATAGTTTGCAAGGTCCAGAATTTAGAGTGAAAGATTGGGGACCGGCACCCAGATGGGTTGCCTTTGTGGACTTCTTTCTTGCTTCACGAGCAAAACATGCTGTTGTTTCTGGAGCTCATAGGCGTGTTGGAACTACCTATGCGCAGTTAATTGCAGCACTTGCTGCAGCAAACAGTTTAGGTACTTATAGCTCCACGATATCATCTTTTTTTTTTTTTCCCTTATTCTTTGTAATTCTTGTGACGCAATTGCCAATTGGAGCTTCTTTGCAGATTAAATTCCACTTAGATAGATGGATCATTACCCTGATTATACAACAATAACATAATCAATAATTATTGTATTTCGCATGATGAAAGGTCATTAAAACTTCCTCGAAAGCCAGATTGTGTACCTCATATTTTTCCCTAAGAAGGGAAATTCCTTATCGGGAAAGTTCCGAATTACACAAAAGGCTTCATACAAATTGAAATATAATTGTATATAAATGGGAGGAATAGTTTTGCCTAGTTGATTTTTTTGTAAATTCCATTCAATTTTCGGTTTTAAATCTAATTTCAAATGGTGGAATTTTAGGGATGTTAAAGTCATGTAGCTACAAATATTTGTATACTTCATCTGTGGAAGGATTCCGCCCCAAGAACTCTAAATAATTTCTATTTTTCTTTGTCAGGTGATAACGCCACTGGTTCTAATTTCCTTTTCTTAAGCAGCTTCCAAAGGAACTTATTGAGAGAAGGTTTGAGGTTTCAGATTGGGTGGGGACATGTCTGGAACAGATTTGCGGGTCTCCTCAGTTGTCACAACCAGCCCAACCAATGTGCCTTCACACCACTTCTCCCTCCAGCTTGGTGGGATGGCCTATGGCAATCCCCGCTTCCTCGTGACATTCATAGGTTAGAAGGTTTCGGGGTCCAGTTGTCCGGTTTTGGTACTAGTGACAAAAATCATCTTCACTCTTTCTGTAATTCAAGGAAACCTGTTGTAAAGACCATTCCAATATCATTGTGATACTTGGCATTGAATGTCATGCGTTCGTTTTTTTTTTTCAGTGACCATAGTGACTGATTATGAGTAAAATTGCTCTTATATTTCATATCCTCTGATTTCATCGAATATATTCCAGCTATTTAATATAATGATATATGAGTAACAAAAATAGGGAGGCTCGTGCTTTGAAGTTTTTCATAGTTTTTAATCCATTATTTGTGTGGAGAAACTCCTTTTTACAACATGATTCATAGGTTTACCCGAGACGGGTAAGGATATCTAAGACGGATGTGAATGCGAATTGGTAAAAAGTCGTTGTTTGTTTTGTTTGGGTTTTTTGTTATTTTAGATTAACAAAAAAAGGGTGTGAGAATCAATTATCCTAGAGGACCAAATAAATAGGAATTTGATTAAGCCTTAATATGGAGTGTATCACCCGCGCAAAGATTATGGCCAAAGAATAATAATACTAGGAAAACAAAGAAGTTCGCATAAATTGTGCTTTTTGTTTTATAATTTTGAGTCTTCAACCGCTGAAGTAAAACCTTCTTGTTTTTTTTTTCTTTGAGATAGAATAAAACTTTCTTCGTTGGAATAGATTTAACGAGATTTACCAAAAATCAAGTGGGTTTTTACCAATAAACATCACCTTACTAGATTTTACAATCAAGTAGGTTCAGTAATATAAATTGACACGTTAATTAGATAGATAGATTCACATTGTTCTGCTAAATAACATACAGCTTTAGGTATTTTTCCTTGGATCTTCTACGTATTAGTCAAACAACAAAAATCTGTGAAAATCAATATTGGGAAGCGCCCACGCAGTTTTTCACGTCTTCTAACTGTTATAACTAACATTCTTTTTTTAAACTTGTATATTTTATGGTATGTTCAAGAAAAAGACTAATGACTTGAGGGGGGGCAAAAATAAATAGACTAATGAGAACTAATAAAATAAACCTTGTTGAAGAGGAAAAATAACGTAGATTTTATCAAGTTACCTTGACCTCCTTATTCTTATTCTTGTTATTATTATTATAAAAACACCAAGTTAAGTTACTTAATCATAAATAAAAATGAGAAAAGCACTGGGCAGAAATGGAGATCCTACCGTGGAATAGGTGATTGGTGAAAACATAATCTTTTGTAATTTCATGCATGCCATGTTGGAAAACCCACAAGTGATGATCTCGAGAGAGAGAAATAGTTAGACTATAAAGATCACTTCCTGTCCAAAACAGAAAAAAAAAAAAAAAAAAAAGGAAAAAAGAAAGAATATCGTTAGGATTCAAAAAAAAAAAAAAAAAAGGTGTAATTTACGTATCAAGTGTCCATTCAGTAAGAAGGCAATTTAGCGACTTGCTTTGGTAGTTCTGATTCTTCTTTGATCTTTTTTTCTGTCTTTTTTTTTCCTCTTTCTACATAATGGCTATCAACATCTTGCGATCATTTTGCATTGTACAGCCAAAGTAGGAACTCTCTGTTCACGTTTCTGGTCCAAGAAGAACGTAAACAGCGACGAAGAACGCGATCAGTCTCCTGGGAAGAATGCTCCAGAAGTATCATCTTCTGCTTAGTTCTTTATTTTGCATTTTCTCAAACCATTTCTTCTTCTATAGTTTCTTAGTTAATGAACATGAGTTCATACATTCATATGACACGTATTTCTTTGATTGTTTCTTCAACTTTGGTCAATTTCCAAGATTTTCTTAACGCTTTTATTTTTGGTCTGTTGTACAATTGCCAAAACCTTTTTCTTTCTGCCTTAACCATACTTCAATTTCGTTATGTTTTGCACCCTCAGTGAATATTAATTAACTGGTTTTCTTCTACTTTTTGTAATAGCACTTCATTAAATAGAATTAATTTTGCATATTAACTCAGTGGTAGATTTCTAATAATGCACCAGTTTTCAGCCGGGAAAATTATATATAGAATATATAATATATATTTGACTAACTTGGATTGTAGTTGCTACAAGAATTCATCTTCTTGAAGCAAAACTCTAAATCACTAGGTGCAAGTTAACCAAAAGGATTTGGTAGCATATATAGGGGAAAGTTAATGCTGAAATTTGAATCTTTTTTCAAAGAATTAATTTGCTTAATTCTTGAAAGATACTAAAAACGAGAAAAAGAATGTTTGAATCAAATAGCCATAGAACTATTCGATCTTAATCCCTTAATCAGATATCATATTAACTACATTTTATTTGGAAAATTGAAACATTCGAGTCTCATTCTATGCATTGTTCTATCCTTGCCTAGTCGCTACTTATGTTCTATTATAACCAAACTAATATAAGTAATGTCTCTCTTGCACTTTTGGTGTCCTATTCTGTTTGTTTTTAATGGAAAACTATAAACCTCAATGAAACATGTTTGTATCAGGAGCTAGCAATGTCCTTCATAGCACCGACAAAAATGGTGCTCAACTATTCACTTGTTCCGAGCTTGTTTCTGCAACAAACAATTTCGAAACCATAATTGGGAAAGGTGGATTTGTGACCAGTATACAAAGGGAGATTGGAAAGAACAATGAGGCGATCATCTTTCTCACATAATTAACATAATAAATAATGATCTCCATTCATGATTTTTACTCTTTAAGTGATCTTCTTCATAATTAAATTTGATGGTTGGTTCCATTGAAGCAGGTAATAGCAGTTAAAAGACTGAATAGGCAGGGCCCACAAGGAGAATGGAAGTTCTCATGCTTTCAGTTCTAAGACATCCTAACCTTATCACTTTGATTGGTTACGGCTCTGAAGATTACCAACGTCTTCTTGTTTATGAGTACATGCCTTTAGGATTCTTGGCTGATCATGATCACCTTTATGGTAATACTAAAAAAGAAAAAGAACCCTATTATGTCATTACTTTAATAATTAAACAAAACTCACTCTTGTATTATTTTACTAAACTTGTAGTATATATATTAGTGGTTATATATGCAGATTCTATAACTGATAAGGAGCCACTTGATTGGAATACCAGAATGAAGATAGCAGTTGGTGTTGCTAAAGGGGTGGAATATCTTCATCACCAAGTGGACCCACCAGTCATACATACGGACCTAAAATTATCAAACATATTTGTAACGCCCCTATATGGGGGTTAACAGTTTTTAATGAGATAAAATAAAAATAAATAATAAAAGTAAAACCTTAAAAATAAAATTTGCCCGGGACTTAAATGAAAACTCTCAACTCAAAAATAAAAATATAAACGACAATTAAACCACAGTTTAATGTAGCACCTTAAATTTAATAATATAAACTGTTGTCATCATCATTTTAACCCTCAACACATTATAATACAGTCACAGAAAGTAACAATTGATGCTTACATTATCATGAAGAAGATTCTTTACAATTGAGCAGTCCCAATGTAATATAGTTACATCACTTCCTCAACTATATTTCTCGTAGCCACCTCACATTTAGTGAGTCCTGAAAAGATATAAACATAAGGGTATGAGCAACACTATGCTCAGTAGAGAAAGCCATTACTCACCTTCAGGTTTTTTATC